>OY101448.1:107501173-107778927 GCA_956483635.1 Panzeria rudis | reverse complement strand
GTATGTATGTATGTATGTATGTATGTATGTATGTATGTATGTATGTATGTATGTATGTATGTATGTATGTATGTATGTATGTATGTATGTATGTATGTATGTATGTATGTATGTATGTATGTATGTATGTATGTATGTATGTATGTATGTATGTATGTATGTATGTATGTATGTATGTATGTATGTATGTATGTATGTATGTATGTATGTATGTATGTATGTATGTATGTATGTATGTATGTATGTATGTATGTATGTATGTATGTATGTATGTATGTATGTATGTATGTATGTATGTATGTATGTATGTATGTATGTATGTATGTATGTATGTATGTATGTATGTATGTATGTATGTATGTATGTATGTATGTATGTATGTATGTATGTATGTATGTATGGTATGTATGTATGTATGTATGTATGTATGTATGTATGTATGTATGTATGTATGTATGTATGTATGTATGTATGTATGTATGTATGTATGTATGTATGTATGTATGTATGTATGTATGTATGTATGTATGTATGTATGTATGTATGTATGTATGTATGTTATGTATGTATGTATGTATGTATGTATGTATGTATGTATGTATGTATGTATGTATGTATGTATGTATGTATGTATGTATGTATGTATGTATGTATGTATGTATGTATGTATGTATGTATGTATGTATGTATGTATGTATGTATGTATGTATGTATGTATGTATGTATGTATGTATGTATGTATGTATGTATGTATGTATGTATGTATGTATGTATGTATGTATGTATGTATGTATGTATGTATGTATGTATGTATGTATGTATGTATGTATGTATGTATGTATGTATGTATGTATGTATGTATGTATGTATGTATGTATGTATGTATGTATGTATGTATGTATGTATGTATGTATGTATGTATGTATGTATGTATGTATGTATGTATGTATGTATGTATGTATGTATGTATGTATGTATGTATGTATGTATGTATGTATGTATGTATGTATGTATGTATGTATGTATGTATGTATGTATGTATGTATGTATGTATGTATGTATGTATGTATGTATGTATGTATGTATGTATGTATGTATGTATGTATGTATGTATGTATGTATGTATGTATGTATGTATGTATGTATGTATGTATGTATGTATGTATGTATGTATGTATGTATGTATGTATGTATGTATGTATGTATGTATGTATGTATGTATGTATGTATGTATGTATGTATGTATGTATGTATGTATGTATGTATGTATGTATGTATGTATGTATGTATGTATGTATGTATGTATGTATGTATGTATGTATGTATGTATGTATGTATGTATGTATGTATGTATGTATGTATGTATGTATGTATGTATGTATGTATGTATGTATGTATGTATGTATGTATGTATGTATGTATGTATGTATGTATGTATGTATGTATGTATGTATGTATGTATGTATGTATGTATGTATGTATGTATGTATGTATGTATGTATGTATGTATGTATGTATGTATGTATGTATGTATGTATGTATGTATGTATGTATGTATGTATGTATGTATGTATGTATGTATGTATGTATGTATGTATGTATGTATGTATGTATGTATGTATGTATGTATGTATGTATGTATGTATGTATGTATGTATGTATGTATGTATGTATGTATGTATGTATGTATGTATGTATGTATGTATGTATGTATGTATGTATGTATGTATGTATGTATGTATGTATGTATGTATGTATGTATGTATGTATGTATGTATGTATGTATGTATGTATGTATGTATGTATGTATGTATGTATGTATGTATGTATGTATGTATGTATGTATGTATGTATGTATGTATGTATGTATGTATGTATGTATGTATGTATGTATGTATGTATGTATGTATGTATGTATGTATGTATGTATGTATGTATGTATGTATGTATGTATGTATGTATGTATGTATGTATGTATGTATGTATGTATGTATGTATGTATGTATGTATGTATGTATGTATGTATGTATGTATGTATGTATGTATGTATGTATGTATGTATGTATGTATGTATGTATGTATGTATGTATGTATGTATGTATGTATGTATGTATGTATGTATGTATGTATGTATGTATGTATGTATGTATGTATGTATGTATGTATGTATGTATGTATGTATGTATGTATGTATGTATGTATGTATGTATGTATGTATGTATGTATGTATGTATGTATGTATGTATGTATGTATGTATGTATGTATGTATGTATGTATGTATGTATGTATGTATGTATGTATGTATGTATGTATGTATGTATGTATGTATGTATGTATGTATGTATGTATGTATGTATGTATGTATGTATGTATGTATGTATGTATGTATGTATGTATGTATGTATGTATGTATGTATGTATGTATGTATGTATGTATGTATGTATGTATGTATGTATGTATGTATGTATGTATGTATGTATGTATGTATGTATGTATGTATGTATGTATGTATGTATGTATGTATGTATGTATGTATGTATGTATGTATGTATGTATGTATGTATGTATGTATGTATGTATGTATGTATGTATGTATGTATGTATGTATGTATGTATGTATGTATGTATGTATGTATGTATGTATGTATGTATGTATGTATGTATGTATGTATGTATGTATGTATGTATGTATGTATGTATGTATGTATGTATGTATGTATGTATGTATGTATGTATGTATGTATGTATGTATGTATGTATGTATGTATGTATGTATGTATGTATGTATGTATGTATGTATGTATGTATGTATGTATGTATGTATGTATGTATGTATGTATGTATGTATGTATGTATGTATGTATGTATGTATGTATGTATGTATGTATGTATGTATGTATGTATGTATGTATGTATGTATGTATGTATGTATGTATGTATGTATGTATGTATGTATGTATGTATGTATGTATGTATGTATGTATGTATGTATGTATGTATGTATGTATGTATGTATGTATGTATGTATGTATGTATGTATGTATGTATGTATGTATGTATGTATGTATGTATGTATGTATGTATGTATGTATGTATGTATGTATGTATGTATGTATGTATGTATGTATGTATGTATGTATGTATGTATGTATGTATGTATGTATGTATGTATGTATGTATGTATGTATGTATGTATGTATGTATGTATGTATGTATGTATGTATGTATGTATGTATGTATGTATGTATGTATGTATGTATGTATGTATGTATGTATGTATGTATGTATGTATGTATGTATGTATGTATGTATGTATGTATGTATGTATGTATGTATGTATGTATGTATGTATGTATGTATGTATGTATGTATGTATGTATGTATGTATGTATGTATGTATGTATGTATGTATGTATGTATGTATGTATGTATGTATGTATGTATGTATGTATGTATGTATGTATGTATGTATGTATGTATGTATGTATGTATGTATGTATGTATGTATGTATGTATGTATGTATGTATGTATGTATGTATGTATGTATGTATGTATGTATGTATGTATGTATGTATGTATGTATGTATGTATGTATGTATGTATGTATGTATGTATGTATGTATGTATGTATGTATGTATGTATGTATGTATGTATGTATGTATGTATGTATGTATGTATGTATGTATGTATGTATGTATGTATGTATGTATGTATGTATGTATGTATGTATGTATGTATGTATGTATGTATGTATGTATGTATGTATGTATGTATGTATGTATGTATGTATGTATGTATGTATGTATGTATGTATGTATGTATGTATGTATGTATGTATGTATGTATGTATGTATGTATGTATGTATGTATGTATGTATGTATGTATGTATGTATGTATGTATGTATGTATGTATGTATGTATGTATGTATGTATGTATGTATGTATGTATGTATGTATGTATGTATGTATGTATGTATGTATGTATGTATGTATGTATGTATGTATGTATGTATGTATGTATGTATGTATGTATGTATGTATGTATGTATGTATGTATGTATGTATGTATGTATGTATGTATGTATGTATGTATGTATGTATGTATGTATGTATGTATGTATGTATGTATGTATGTATGTATGTATGTATGTATGTATGTATGTATGTATGTATGTATGTATGTATGTATGTATGTATGTATGTATGTATGTATGTATGTATGTATGTATGTATGTATGTATGTATGTATGTATGTATGTATGTATGTATGTATGTATGTATGTATGTATGTATGTATGTATGTATGTATGTATGTATGTATGTATGTATGTATGTATGTATGTATGTATGTATGTATGTATGTATGTATGTATGTATGTATGTATGTATGTATGTATGTATGTATGTATGTATGTATGTATGTATGTATGTATGTATGTATGTATGTATGTATGTATGTATGTATGTATGTATGTATGTATGTATGTATGTATGTATGTATGTATGTATGTATGTATGTATGTATGTATGTATGTATGTATGTATGTATGTATGTATGTATGTATGTATGTATGTATGTATGTATGTATGTATGTATGTATGTATGTATGTATGTATGTATGTATGTATGTATGTATGTATGTATGTATGTATGTATGTATGTATGTATGTATGTATGTATGTATGTATGTATGTATGTATGTATGTATGTATGTATGTATGTATGTATGTATGTATGTATGTATGTATGTATGTATGTATGTATGTATGTATGTATGTATGTATGTATGTATGTATGTATGTATGTATGTATGTATGTATGTATGTATGTATGTATGTATGTATGTATGTATGTATGTATGTATGTATGTATGTATGTATGTATGTATGTATGTATGTATGTATGTATGTATGTATGTATGTATGTATGTATGTATGTATGTATGTATGTATGTATGTATGTATGTATGTATGTATGTATGTATGTATGTATGTATGTATGTATGTATGTATGTATGTATGTATGTATGTATGTATGTATGTATGTATGTATGTATGTATGTATGTATGTATGTATGTATGTATGTATGTATGTATGTATGTATGTATGTATGTATGTATGTATGTATGTATGTATGTATGTATGTATGTATGTATGTATGTATGTATGTATGTATGTATGTATGTATGTATGTATGTATGTATGTATGTATGTATGTATGTATGTATGTATGTATGTATGTATGTATGTATGTATGTATGTATGTATGTATGTATGTATGTATGTATGTATGTATGTATGTATGTATGTATGTATGTATGTATGTATGTATGTATGTATGTATGTATGTATGTATGTATGTATGTATGTATGTATGTATGTATGTATGTATGTATGTATGTATGTATGTATGTATGTATGTATGTATGTATGTATGTATGTATGTATGTATGTATGTATGTATGTATGTATGTATGTATGTATGTATGTATGTATGTATGTATGTATGTATGTATGTATGTATGTATGTATGTATGTATGTATGTATGTATGTATGTATGTATGTATGTATGTATGTATGTATGTATGTATGTATGTATGTATGTATGTATGTATGTATGTATGTATGTATGTATGTATGTATGTATGTATGTATGTATGTATGTATGTATGTATGTATGTATGTATGTATGTATGTATGTATGTATGTATGTATGTATGTATGTATGTATGTATGTATGTATGTATGTATGTATGTATGTATGTATGTATGTATGTATGTATGTATGTATGTATGTATGTATGTATGTATGTATGTATGTATGTATGTATGTATGTATGTATGTATGTATGTATGTATGTATGTATGTATGTATGTATGTATGTATGTATGTATGTATGTATGTATGTATGTATGTATGTATGTATGTATGTATGTATGTATGTATGTATGTATGTATGTATGTATGTATGTATGTATGTATGTATGTATGTATGTATGTATGTATGTATGTATGTATGTATGTATGTATGTATGTATGTATGTATGTATGTATGTATGTATGTATGTATGTATGTATGTATGTATGTATGTATGTATGTATGTATGTATGTATGTATGTATGTATGTATGTATGTATGTATGTATGTATGTATGTATGTATGTATGTATGTATGTATGTATGTATGTATGTATGTATGTATGTATGTATGTATGTATGTATGTATGTATGTATGTATGTATGTATGTATGTATGTATGTATGTATGTATGTATGTATGTATGTATGTATGTATGTATGTATGTATGTATGTATGTATGTATGTATGTATGTATGTATGTATGTATGTATGTATGTATGTATGTATGTATGTATGTATGTATGTATGTATGTATGTATGTATGTATGTATGTATGTATGTATGTATGTATGTATGTATGTATGTATGTATGTATGTATGTATGTATGTATGTATGTATGTATGTATGTATGTATGTATGTATGTATGTATGTATGTATGTATGTATGTATGTATGTATGTATGTATGTATGTATGTATGTATGTATGTATGTATGTATGTATGTATGTATGTATGTATGTATGTATGTATGTATGTATGTATGTATGTATGTATGTATGTATGTATGTATGTATGTATGTATGTATGTATGTATGTATGTATGTATGTATGTATGTATGTATGTATGTATGTATGTATGTATGTATGTATGTATGTATGTATGTATGTATGTATGTATGTATGTATGTATGTATGTATGTATGTATGTATGTATGTATGTATGTATGTATGTATGTATGTATGTATGTATGTTGTATGTATGTATGTATGTATGTATGTATGTATGTATGTATGTATGTATGTGTGTATGTATGTATGTATGTATGTATGTGTGTATGTATGTATGTATGTATGTATGTGTGTATGTATGTATGTATGTATGTATGTATGTATGTATGTATGTTATAGGAATTTTTACGAGAGCGTTGTTATAAGAATTCTTATAACAACAATCTTATGAGATGAACTGTCAAAAAACACATGTACATGAAAATAAAATAGTGTACATGTGTGAGTGTTTATTAAAATAAATGAAAAGCGATGTTTTTGACAAAATTTTTGTGTTAAATAAATGAATAAATGTGTTTAATTGATTCATAAATTTAAATGTGTCTGAAAAATTAAAAATAAAATAGCTAATTATGCAAAAGTAGTACATGTTAGCTCGATGAGCATTTGCATAAAATGAAATCTTATCGGAAATGTTAAATTACGTCTTACCCTAGTGTGAGATTAAGAGAAAATTCGACATTTTGTTTTTAGTATTCTGCTGACGTTTTTTCTCATGTTATCTCAAAGTTAATGTCTCGTGAAGATGCTGTGTCAGATAATTTAGCGATGAAGTGTGATAAAACTTAGAGATGGTAGCAATTTTTCGTGCTTCGCAAGCAGATTCAAAATTTTGTATGGCGAAGCACGTTGCTGCGCTCATGATTAGGGTGTGAAGCATGAATAGAGAGCGAAGCACGTACCGTGGAAACATAGCATAAAGATTGACATTTGTCATGATGAAAATTTATCAGGTAGACATAGGGTAAAGTTATAGCAAAGCGAATTGATACCAGGTGGCCTTATTAATGAAAATGAACTTTGCCAAAGTGTCAAACTCTATGTAAAAAAACTAAATAACAACTTTTTATGTATGCATTTCACGTGACAGATTGGTAAAGTCCAGTTGTTGTTGTAATAATAAGGACACATGGTATTAATACGCTTTGGGGTAAAGGTTACAATGAGTCTTTCTCTAATCAATTTTTAGAAGTAATTTTAACTTTTGCAAAACACTGTCGAACCTTTATTAAAAATAAAACACTTTTGTTGTTGGGAACTATTAATGGAAATTCGTCGAGTCTATAGAAAATAATAAATTATATACAGATTAAGAGCTTCTTCTCAAAGATATTTCTAGTGACTAAATATGGTCTAATTTAAAAACTGGATGAAGAGGACATCTTCATAAATTACTTCGTTTGTATTTTCGATTCCTATTAATAATGCGTTTGTAAAGAAAGAAAAATAATGTAATTTCCCGAATTAATGATTTAATGAAACTTTAAAATAGCAAATATATGTGGGAAAAAATAAAAATTCTTATGAAGTAAAAAACAAGAGCAATTCGGAAGTAAGTAATATAATCCAAATAAAGAAAAAAATTTCCAACTCGAATCGTAAATGGCAGAGCCCTGAAGGAACACACAAGAAATACAAACGAACTGATAACCTTCTCCTTTTTGAAGTCGGATAATGAATATTTATTCTTTTGAATAAGTTTAAGTAAATTGCAGTCTACACCTAACGTAACTTAACAATTACTTCAAGCTAATGTTATTTGCAGTCTACACCTAACTTAACTTTCCATTAACTTCGTAGACGTAGAGTTATGCGGGTGCTAGACGGATCAATATTTTAGCTTCAATATATGTGCTTGTGTGCGTTTGTTATGAAAATCAAAAGCATTTTGATATTCTTCAATATTTCCCCTCCGTATATACATATGTACATATTTTTTGTAAATAAACGCACACAAACACATATATTGTAGCTGAATGTTGACCTGTGTGGCATTCGCTTTAAGTGTAGACGGCTTAAGTTAATGCCTTTAAGGTTCGTGGCGATTTATCAAACTGTTTGATCAAATTGCTGTATGTATTGGTAATATTTTGTTTTGCTTAGCACAGCAACACATGAAATTCATATCATGAAACTTCATATGAAAGTTGTTGTGAAAAAGAAAGAAAATGTGATATTTTGGGCGGAAATGTTTCGTTATTTATTAAAAAAATTTTTGTTTGTTGAAAATTATTTTTTTACTTCCTTTTTTAATGCCTTTTAACTCCTTTCCATATGCATTTCGAAGAGAGTTGAAACTTTTTGCGACATCCTTTTTTCCGCATTTGGGTTTTTTTCTGTATATGTTTCAAGCAATATCTCGTACTAAGCGTTTTTCTTAATTTCTTTTACTATACTGCTTCGATTTAACTCGCCATAAAGCAGCCAAACCACGATAAACTTCAATAAATTTAATTTTGTTCATAAGTTTTTTTAAATAGTGCGTCTCCATAGAAATGATGTGGTCGCTGCGAAAACTAAACAAAAATGACATTTGAAGTAATTAACCAGCCACACATCAAACAAGCTTCAAATTTCGAAAATCAAAAGTGTTTTGTTTTTCATCAAACTCACATCAATATATACGTGTGAGGTTTGTTGCACTAATACAGTCAAAAAAATCTCTGTTTGATCAGTTTGATAAGTTGCCTTGCCGCTTAATAATATAATTGTTAGTGCAATTGTTTTAACAACGCAGTCATAACTTGGGGTCTACATTAGCCACGAACTTGGTATGAACATCATGTCGGACATCGCATAGGGCTAATGTAGACCGCTTGTGTCCATGTTGCGTCCATGCTCTGACATCGATGCCCGAACATATGGCTGAGCATCAATGTTCGCCATGAGATTCGCCGTCAGCAACCGTTTTTAATAGAAAGAAAAGAGACAGGAAGAAATTGTTAAATATTCCATTTCTATTGCACTACCACCAAATACATTGATAAGGCAGAACATGGACATCGTACGTATTCACCACACCAAAGAAGTTGATGAATTCTTTGCAGCTGCTCTGCCGGCGTCACGTTTAAGTCGATGGCTCCTGAAGACGTAGGGTATCTTCAAGCTACAACAGCATTTCATGTTAGGTCGCGACGTAGAGTAACTGTCAAGATTTATTGGTAAATCAAGCTTTTTCTCTAAATATCAAGCTTTTTCAGAATTTGGATCTGGCAAGCCTAAGTCGCAGAATAATGCATACAAAATTATTTTCTTTATCTTACTAAAATAATGCTTGAACAAAAATTATAAAAAAAAACCATAAAAAAGTAGAAGCGGAAATAAAAAAAGCAATCGGCGGCTCATTTTAAGCCGTTTTTGAGCCGAAAACGATAGTCGGTGGCAGCTTCCATTAAGCCTACTTTAGCCGAAAAAAATCGGCGGCTGTGGAAATCAGTCGGCAGCTCGGCTTAGTCGCGGCTCAACCGTCTCGGTGGAAGTCTCTGGCTCAGCGGCAGAGGACGCTGTCGAGCTAAAATTTCTGGCGGCGGCGGCTTCGTATGAAAATGTCGGCGGCGGCTTCAAGCCGGCTTACAGTCGACTGCTTGCAAGATAAACTAAATAATGTAATGAAATACTTTTATTCGAGACTGATAATAATGTTGCAGATGTAAACGCAAAATAAATATACCATGTGATGTCACAATAACATCGACTTTATGTGCGCAATATTTTTCTAGTGTATGAGCTAGATTATCCACAATTGGACTTGTTTACATATTTTCATTTTCGTTTTTAAGCAAATTTTTTCGTTATTAGTTTTTCATTTTCTTTATTAGCATCACGAGTCACTGATTTCTCTTGACGAAAGTCAAAGTCGATATGAAAAAAATAGCAATAACATTTTTCTGATGTTTTTGTATGAAGTTTGACATATGTTAGAACAAAATTATGGCTCGTCACGACGCTATGTAACACCCGGAGCACACGAGCAATAAGGTTGGCAATTATTGCCGTGGCAACCGTCAAATCGATTGCCGACACAAGATATTTGCGTGTGGACCGTATGAATATGTGTTCAAATACATATTCAGCAACACATGTTGAAATACATTGCTGAGCAATAATCTTTTAACACAAGCTGTCAAATTTAATTGTCAAATTTAATTGCCATTTGAGTTTTTTTTGTGAAAAGTGAAAAATTAACAATAAAATCTAAAAAAAAAATATTATTTATATTATTATAAATTACATACATAAAAGAATAAAGAGTAAACAAAGCACAACCTTCTTCAGCAAAACTTTCAATTTAATGTTTTAAAATTTATACGTGTTCGCTACCAAGAAATACAAGCAAGAACATTGGCAATTGACGTCGCGATTCTGCCGGCGTTATTGCTTGTATTTAGAGATATGCAACTGCTCGTGTGGTCGGTGTTTTTTTCGGTTATATGTATTTATTTATTGTATCTTCAATAAAATTGAACTAACAATAAGTAATCAAATCTTAACTCTAAAATTTTAATTTTTAAGTCCAGCCAGTGCCAGACAAAAATATTTGTTTCAGCGGTTGGTTGTTTGGTTGCTTACGTCCCTCCTTCTCAGCCGAGTGTGGCCTCTAAAGTTAATGATGTTTCGGGCTAGGGGATTGGAGTGCAACTTAAGTCTTTTTATGTGGCTTGTCACGTGTTTAGAAAACACTGTTTTAACCGGCGGCACATCTAAGTCTTTATGAATTCGCTTGTTTCTGACATACCATGGGGCTGCTGTAATCGTACGGAGTATTTTATTTTGTTGCCTTTGAATTTTTTCTACATTTGATGCCGAGGCAGTGCCCCATAACTGGATTCCGTAGGACCATATTGGTTTTAGAATGGAGTTGTATAGAAGAAGTTTACAATCTAGGCTTAGAGTAGAGTTCCTTCCAATGAGCCAATTCATTTGAGCTGCTTTTAATTTCATTTGGGTCACCTTTGCATTTATGTGTGACTTCCATGTTAGACGACGATCAAGATGAACACCGAGATATTTTACTTCAGTGTGTTGAGGTATAGTTTGGTTATTTATTTGTATAGGTCGGCAGGTTTCTTTGCACAATGTAAAAGTAATGTGTAGACATTTTTGTTCGTTAATTTTTATCCGCCATTGTTTTAGCCATTGTTCCAACTGGGGTATATAATCTAGCAAATTGCGGGTGGCTTCTTGATGGCTTTTGTGAACACTTAGAAAAGCTGTATCATCAGCGAATGTTGATATGTGTAAGTGACTCGTTCACGAGTCACTCTTACTCTTACTCTCGAAGTAGAAACAAGCATTAATTTGCCGTCGGTGAACAAAATAAACAATATAAAAATATACATACAATATTTATAAAAAAAAGAAAAATATTCGCAACAACAAAGTATTAACAAACACCGTTTTGTTTAATATTTTAAGTACCTATACATTTTTTCATTTCTTTTTGTAAAGTAAATTATTATTATAAGCAAGTAGGCACACAAACAACAAATATATTTGGTATTCGTACCAAATGAGTACGAATACAACAACAAACAACAGAAATGCCTACATTACTGTTGTTGCTGCAGAATGTGATAACCCAGTAAACAAAAATTTACACTTCCGTACACGGGTACGCTCAAATTCAATGTCTATGACGGACCATAATATAAAAGTAAATTTTTTGATACCAGCTTCACAGCAAAGTACAAGTGCCAACAATATAAGCCAACATCAAGCTGAAAATGAAAAAACGACAGAAAGTGTCCCCCTAGAAACTGATTCAAAAAATCCAAATGGGTATTGATCGCTATTTTAAAGTGATAAATAATAAAAAAAGACAAAGAAGTCCAAGATCGAAAAACCTCGCTCCATTGGCGAAAATGGCCAAAGATGGTAAATCTGATGCGGCGCTCTCTGAAAACCGGTTTTCACTTCTACAAAACGACGAAATCACCATTGTCAGGTCAAGCAAGCCGCCCCCAATATACTTAAAAGAGAAAAACTCAAATGAGCTAATTAAAAGGCTAGTACAATTAATCGGTGAAGAGGCGTTTTACGTGATCCCGATAAAACGTGGTGCGATTAATGAAACAAAAATTCAAGTAAATGAAGAAAATCATTACCGCTCAGTAGTTTCGGAGTTTGAAACACAAAATAAAAATTTTTACACCTACCAATTGAAAAGTGCAAAAGGCCTCCAGGTAGTGATAAAAGGCATCGATTCATACGTGGATCCAGAAGAGTTAAAAGCGGGTCTAATAAATAATAATTTTAAAGTAAAAAATGTTACTAACATTAAAAATAGAGAGCGAGTTCCCCAACCACTATTTCGTGTGGAAATGGAACCAGGTGATATGAAATTAAAAAGGAATGAAGTACACCCCATTTACAGCTAAAGATATTTGCTGCACCGACGAGTTACCGTAGAGGAACCACACAAGCGAGCAGGGCCCATTCAATGTCTAAATTGCCAAGAATATGGCCACACCAAAACATATTGCAAGTTGCGCACCGTTTGTGTCGTCTGTGGTGAACTACACAGCACTGCCAATTGTGATAAGCAAAAAGATGATTCCAAAATGAAAAAGTGTAGCAATTGCCATCAAAATCACACTGCAAACTACAGGGCTGCCCTGTCTATGTACATGTTAAGCAGTCTTTGTCTAACAGACGTAATCACACCTATGCTCAACCTAATTTCGACAATACAAATTATCCCCAGTTGCGTCAACCAGCTACCAGCCGGCCTTCATACGCCAACATTTTTAAGGGCAACCAGCCCTTAGCGCAAAACATACCAAACAGCCAGTTCTCGTACGCTAATGCTTTGAAGTCTAACCAGCCTCCAGCTCAAAAACGGCCTCTTGCCAACGAAAACAGTGGTTTCAATTTTGATCGACTTGAGGCCTCAATAGAAAATTTTATACAAACCGTAAATTTTTTACAACCAACATGACCTGCATGATGCAGGAAGTGTTGAAAATGCAGTCTACATTATTGCAGGCTGCATTAAACAAACCATGAACTTAAAAATCTGTTTCTGGAACGCAAACGGCATCCGCCAACATAAAAACGAACTAGAATACTTCATGATGGATAAACAAATTGATGTTATGCTTATCTCTGAGACGCACTTGACTGCTAGAAGTTTTCTTAAAATCAACGGATATACTCTCTACGACGCAAAGGACCCCCAAGGTAGAGCTTGTGGTGGCTCGGGTATACTAATAAAATCGCGATTAAAACACTACTTAATGAGTGATCATTGTGAAGACTATCTTCAAGCAACTAACATCTGCATTGAAGCTTTTCATCAAAACCTGGTGATTTCATCATTTTACTCTCCTCCCAGGTACTCTATTACAGAAAATCAGTATAGTAGATTTTTTAATTCACTAGGCCCACGCTTTTTGGCCGCCGGTGATTACAACGCTAAGCACACGTTCTGGGGATCTCGCCTCATCACGCCAAAGGGTCGCGTTTTGTTTGACACAATTACAAAAATGCGGTTAAATGTTATATCAAGTGGGCAGCCAACTTACTGGCCAACAGATCGCCGAAAAATACCTGATGTTATTGATTTTGGAGTAGTAAAGGGTGTGCCCAGCGAAATGATCCAAGTTGAAGCATCTTTAGATTTGTCTTCAGATCACTCACCAACTATTGTCACTATATATTCACATACAACATATTCACCCACTTGTGATTTAACGATGACAACCACACGTATAAATTGGCTGAAATACAAAAAATATTTGAGTGCTCATTGCCCAGAAAATATTCCATTAAAAACGCCTGCTGACATAGATGACTCTATTAGAATGTTTGAGGCAAACCTTAAGCAAGCTGCTCTAAATGCTACTACTACAAATCGTCAGGTGAGATATAATAAAATTTTTTCAGCAGATGTAGAACGGCTTTTATCCGAAAAAAGAAGAGTTCGTAGAGAATGGCAACGCTACAGATCCCCTCAGCTAAAATCTAGGCTGAAGGAATGTACTAAACAGCTGAAAACTCTACTAGAATATCAAAAAACCGCTTCTCTTCAAAACTTTCTAAATGGGCTCGACGCAACACCTCAAACAGACTATTCGCTATGGAGAGCAGCCCGAGGCCTCAAAAGACCAGTGATATATAAGCCTGCATTGCGAGCTTCGAATGGAGACTGGGCAAGAACTGACGCTGAAAAAGGTACTCTGTTTGTAAACCACTTGCAGAAAGTATTTACTCCAAATACGTCTGATACTATAGTTGAGCTGCCACCAGTCGTCGCTACACCAGATGTTACTTTGAGGTTCAACATTCGTGAGATTGAACACTATATTGCGGGCTTAAACTCGAAAAAAGCCCCAGGCGCTGATAAAATAAGCAATAAAATGCTCATAGAGCTACCCTATACTGCAAAACGGATAATTCTATTTATTTTTAACAGTGTTTTGCGCCTCAAATGCTATCCCGCAGAATGGAAGGTTTCGCTGATTACCATGATACCTAAACCAGGCAAAGATCATACGAAGGTGGAGTCCTATAGGCCTGTTGTCTAACATGTCAAAACTATTTGAATAGCTACTTATGAGTAAGCTAACGCCCATACTGAATCGTACTGGATGCATTCCAGACCACGAATTCGGTTTTAGGAGACAACATAGTACGATTGAACAAACACATAGACTCGTGAACGTGGTTAGAAAAACCTTCGAAGAAAAGAAATATTGTTCTGCGCTCTTCATCGATGTTTCTCAGGCATTTGATAAAGTATGGCACGAAGGTTTAATACATAAACTAAAGCAAAACCTACCCGAAAACATCCTCAAACTTTTAGAAACCTACTTAACTGAGCGAAAATTTGTTGTTAAAGAAGGTAATTTTCAAAGCCCTCCTCAACCCATTGAAGCCGGAGTTCCTCAAGGCAGCAGACTCGGTCCTGTATTATATCTGATATATGCCTCTGACTTGCCGGTAAGCAGTAACATACACATATCAACATTCGCTGATGATACAGCTTTTCTAAGTGTTCACAAAAGCCATCAAGAAGCCACCCGCAATTTGCTAGATTATATACCCCAGTTGGAACAATGGCTAAAACAATGGCGGATAAAAATTAGCGAACAAAAATGTCTACACATTACTTTTACATTGTGCAAAGAAACCTGTCCACCTATACAAATAAATAACCAAACTATACCTCAACACACTGAAGTAAAATATCTCGGTGTTCATCTTGATCGTCGTCTAACATGGAAGTCACACATAAATGCAAAGGTGACCCAAATGAAACTAAAAGCAGCTCAAATGAATTGGCTCATTGGAAGGAACTCTACTCTAAGCCTAGATTGTAAACTTCTTCTATACAACTCCATTCTAAAACCAATATGGTCCTACGGAATCCAGTTATGGGGCACTGCCTCGGCATCAAATGTAGAAAAAATTCAAAGGCAACAAAATAAAATACTCCGTACGATTACAGCAGCCCCATGGTATGTCAGAAACAAGCGAATTCATAAAGACCTAGATGTGCCGCCGGTTAAGACAGTGTTTTCTAAACACGTGACAAGCTACATAAAAAGACTTGAGTTGCACCCAAATCCCCTAGCCCGAAACATCATTAACTTTAGAGGCCACACTCGGCTGAGAAGGAGGGACACTCTTGCTCTCAGCCGAACACGAGAGACGTAAACAACCAAACAACCAACCGCTGAAACAAATAGTTTTGTCTGGCACTGGCTGGACTTAAAAATTAAAATTTTAGAATTAAGATTTGATTACTTATTGTTAGTTCAATTTTATTGAAGATACAATAAATAAATACATTTAACCGAAAAAAAACGTTCACGAGTCTATGTGTTTGTTCAATCGTACTATGTTGTCTCCTAAAACCGAATTGGTGGTCTGGAATGCATCCAGTACGATTCAGTATGGGCGTTAGCTTACTCATAAGTAGCTTTTCAAATAGTTTTGACATGTTAGGCAACAGGCTTATAGGCCTATAGGACTCCACCTTCGTATGATCTTTGCCTGGTTTAGGTATCATGGTAATCAGCGAAACCTTCCATTCTGCGGGATAGCATTTGAGGCGCAATATACTGTTAAAAATAAATAGAATTATCCGTTTTGCAGTGTAGGGTAGCTCTAAGAGCATTTTATTGCTTATTTTATCAGCGCCTGGAGCTTCTTTCGAGTTTAAGCCCGAAATATAGTGTTCAATCTCACGAATGTTGACCCTCAAAGTAACATCTGGTATAGCGAGGACTGGTGGCAGCTCAACTATAGTATCAGACGTATTTGCAAGTGGTTTACAAACAGAGTACCTTTTTCAGCGTCAGTTCTTGCCCAGTCTCCATTCGAAGCTCGCAATGGAGGCTTATATATCACTGGTCTTTTGAGGCCTCGGGCTGCTCTCCATAGCGAATAGTCTGTTCGAGGTGTTGCCACAGACTACCAGACGAGACACGAGAGTTCCGATATTATGTACCTATATCTATCTCCCTCATACGAACTATATGACCAAAAGAAAATACAAAATTTTCATGTTTGTTTACATATTAATTTTCTAGCGCAATAAAATTAAAACGAATTTTCACAGGTAAGCGTAAAGATGGAAAAAATTTTAGTTTTGCTTAAATAAATGTATTTATTCCTATTTTATTTCAGAAAAAACGGAAAGTGATCACCAGAAACTAGTTTTCAAAGTCATAATATATATTTTTATATTTTTCAGCAGCGTTGGACATAGTTTTTGGTTGGAAAAGCAAAATGTGAGTATATTCATACATATGCATGTAACTTTAAAAAGCAAAGTTAGATTTTAATTGTTCATTTCTCTTTTTAGGAAGTGCATTAAGGGATGTCCTCCTGGAGATGATCTTCACCACAATCTTCACTCCTTTCCGAAAAACCCAATCAGGTAAGTTTGCTTGTGTATACATATATATGTTGTGATTTGTGAAAAAGTGCGTTGCAGAGTTTTCAAATGAATGTTTCTTTGCAGTGATACATTACAACTTATTCCTAAATGTAATGATTAAAATTGTAATGTATTCTGCTCCCAAATGTTAATAGGCATGGAAGAGCATTATAAAAGTATGACTGTCTTCCTAAATGTAGAATGTTTGCTACATATGAACATATGAATCTATACAGCACATACTTTTATAATACATTCATGAGTCCTTCATCATTGAACACTGCAAAGAAACATGTATATGTATACATATCGCTCCTTTATTGCAACGTAGTCATATCTCAAAAAAACAAAATTTTAAAGTTACTTAAGAAAAAGTCTTCAGACCTTCTTTATATGTAAACAAATTTTCAGAAACATCTATCTGAACCGAAGCTATAACCACTAAAAAGCTAAAACCGCCCATATACTTGCTAACATTTTTAAAAGTTTAAACGCGTTTTGCAAAGTTTAAGTTTTTTTGAGATGTGACTACGTTGCAATAAAGGAGCGATATGTACTTAGATAGTCAAACTAACTTTGCAATGTACCAATACGGTTCCAATAATCTATTGATACATTGCAAACATACGTTTATGAAGTCAGGCTGTTTCCAAACTTTTGAGATGGTAATTCCTTATGTTCAAAAAGAAATTTTTGGCCGTTTAAAATCAAATTTGGACGGTTTTCTAATTCCAACTCCGTATTTCAACTATAAGTTTGAACAATATCTGATTTCAAAAAAGGCATAATAGATTCTGAAAAAAAATAGATACAAAAAAAATAGATAGAAAAAAATAGATACACTAGCCGAAATTGTATTAAACAATTTATATACCAACTACGACAACGTTTGTAGAAAAACGTTGTAGAAAAATTTTATTTGTTAAATGATATTAAATAGAAAGAGTTTAAATTTTACTGGAATGCTTTTATTTTTGCAATTCGATACCAAATTTTTTTAAAGAGGAAAGTTCACTTAGATGTCACTTTCCTCTTTGCTTGCGAATTGAAATAGCTAAGTTTTTTGTGATTGCGATTTCCAACACACCAGTTTAGTGACTTCGAGTGGAAATCGTATTTATTTTGCGAAATACGATTTTCAGCACTTGGGTGGTTGTTATTGATTGAATGTTTTTCATTTAAATGACCCAAAAATATATTTTCATATTATTTATACCTACATAAACACCATTTAAACTATAAAAAATTTTAAAATAATGAAAAGTTACTATTGCAAAGCTGTAAAAAAAATGTTGCTTTATTTTTTGGCTTTAAAATTCCTTCATTAGCTCTATTTAAAACCTGATTTAGCTTTATATTATTTTAAAATCTGATCACACTGTTACCGTTTTGCAAAGTTTAAGTTTTTTTGAGATGTGACTACGTTGCAATAAAGGAGCGATATGTACTTAGATAGTCAAACTAACTTTGCAATGTACCAATACGGTTCCAATAATCTATTGATACATTGCAAACATACGTTTATGAAGTCAGGCGGAATTATGAAGTCATGTGGAATTAAAATTTGCGGAATTATCAAAGCATTGTTGTTATAAATAATAATTTTAGGAATAATTTTTTCTGTGAATCTATGAATCATTCAGGCAAAGGATTGTTATATTTTAAATGCATTGGCATTGCCTAAAATATGAATTTATTTAAAATATGAATGAATTCATAATGAACTAAAAATTCTTGTATGCATTCATTTCGTCCAAATAAATTAATTGAATAAAAATTTCAATGAACTCATTATTAAGGATTCAAAGGGAAGGAATTTCAATTAATGTCTTCATTCATACATATATGGTGGAAAAAATAATTTTTCGAATGAAAACTGAATGGCAATTCTTTTCATTTAAGCTTATTAAATCAAGTTATTAAATTAAAATAAGTGTATTAATAAATAAAGTTATTAATACAAAAAATTGCAAACCACTTCAGGTATGTGATGGAAATCGGTTTTGAAGCAATTTTAAATACCGTTTTTTAATACACTTCATCCAATTTTTATAATTTTTTTAAATCGGTTTTGAAAACGAAGCAATTTTAAATGCCGTTTTTAATACGCTTCATCCAATTTTTATAATTTTTGTGATAAAATTCTTTTTAATAAAGAAATATTTTTATAATATTTGCAGTTATTTTGGCGGTGGTACATTCGATTTTGCAAAATCATGATGATTTAACGAATCAACAGGAGCAACAATCTATGCAAAATATAGCCACTAGTGCTGCATCTAAGGCACAATCTGCCAACCAGCAGCAAACGTAGCTGCAGCAGCAACAACAGCAGCCACAAACAAAATCAGCCAACATCAGCAACAATTACATCAAATGCAATTGCTGCACCAGCAAATACAACAGGAATTGCATCAGCAACAACAATTTCAGTTACAGCAACGTCAAATGGTGTACTAACGTGTCCTCCACGTGTAGTGAAAATTTCAGAGCAAAAAGTTAAGTTTTGCGACTTTTACACACATTTCTGTAATAATGCTATGTGTCTCAAAATATAATTTTATAGAGAAAATAAATGCTAACGCCCACAGTAATTTAAAAAAATTTTTTATTTGACTAAATTTTTGTATTTGACTAAATCGGGAAAACTGTAAGTACGCTGAGAACTTGCAACAAGTCGCTTCTATCGCAAAGTTTGCAAAAAATTGCGAGAAGTTGCAAAATCTGAAACAAGCCCTAAAATTTAGTAGAATTCGCCAACACCGTTCAAACAGAAAAATTTGGGAAAAAGCATTAAATAAATCAATTGTCAAGTTTAAAACATATTTTTATAAAAGAATTTATTAACATTTAGATAAACTTTGTTACAATTCCAACTACTCTTTCATTTATTGTACAAAATTTCTCAAGGCTGCTACCACTCCCATACCATACATAAGTTTTTCCTCCACTTTTTTCCACATTGTTTCTTGCACTTCTGACAATTCTTCTAAACTAGCCATAACTTCTTGCATTTCTAGTAAATTTAAACCATGCGAGCGGAGAAATACACTTAAAAATGATTGGGCAAGTTAAAATTTTGATTTGATAGAAACATGAATTACAGGGTTTTCAAAAATGCTACCATTGCCTTAACAGTCCCTCCACCAATCAGATGTAAAGATTTTCCTCAAAGTCAATCATTGAAGGTCCTAATAGTTTCATATGTTGCACACTTTTTTCATAGTCTTGAGTGTCGGCTGAAGCTTCTAATAATTTTCCAAAATTTGTCAGATTGTTAAAGGAATTCGCTTGAAGAACTCGTGAATGTAAGTCGTCATCTGATTTCGTTGCTTTCACATCGAATTTTATTTCTAAACCTGCCAGTGTAGGTTGGAAGAATGGAGCTTGTTTGGTACCTCGGGCGGTGCTTTCAGTTTGTTGCGTTTCTTAATTATTTCCAAATCCAAAAGATTTTGCCATCTAGAAACCGACACACCTGACACTTTCGCGATGACAACGTATTATTGAAATACCATCTTGAAACTGCTTTAGAGCAAAAAGTTTATTACCTAAAGAAAAAATAATAATTTTGAAATGTTTGACGCTTTAGTAAAATTTTGATTTGTTTTTGCCCTTTTAAATACTCACTTTTCTTTTTCGAAGCCTTTTTTATTATAACTAGCATTGTCCAAACTTCTACTCAAAGTTTCCGATGTAGAACTAAAAGCTCTTAAAGAACTATCCTCTACAGATGATAATATAGTTCGACCACTACTGCCATCAGGAGATGTTGTATAAATGGTTCGTTTGGCATGCATGTGGCAGTTGTGACTGAGTTTTCATGAGCCTGCACTTGGCTGGCAATCTATAATACGTACATGGTTTTATAAATAAATATATGTATTTATATCTAAATTCGCTAAATAAAAGCTTACCTTTTTTTCCTCCAAATTCCAAAATGCAATATAGCCATTTGTACTAGAAGAAGCCATAATTGGTGGTCCGTCTTTGTGACCCCTGTAAATATGGCTTATATGCTTGCCAGCACGCCACGCATAAATGCATTTATTGCAAGCTGTGTAAATATGAAAACGATCTGTAGCCACTGCGGTGATTCATCCGGATGTTGGCCGCTGACATGAAGCAAACGAAAATAGGTTGATGTGGAAACTTGAAATGAACGTGTCTTTCAGGTTATCTATTCCCATTTCACTACCGTATTTCATTTTAATTCTTTTTTTAAGCTTTTCTTTTAAAATATTTTTAATATTCAACAATTGTTATAAATTATGAAAAACACGTGGAACTGAATTTGCTGCCACAGAATATGGAGTAGTCTGTGGCTCGGGTTTGCTTGGATGTAGTCGAAAACAAACACATCACTTGAAGCAGTTAATTTTTATTTATTTCTTTTATTTAATTCTTTTTTTTATGCAATTATGTTATTTATTTCTTTTATTTGCATCACAAACACAGTAGAAGTTCTACATTTGAACATAAAATTTCATAATTTATACACATTAAATTTTTTTGTTTTGTTTATTTCTACTTCTTCGTAGAACTATATCTGTCCCTTTTCAATAAATTATATGCGCAAAAAAGCTGATTTTTTCATTTTGGAAATGTCAAAAGTGACCCCTCTGTCATACTTTGTGGTGTTGCGTCGAGCCCATTTAGAAAGTTTTGAAGAGAAGCGGTTTTTTGATATTCTAGTAGAGTTTTCAGCTGTTTAGTACATTCCTTCAGTCTAGATTTTAGCTGCGGGGATCTGTAGCGTTGCCATTCTCTACATCTCTCTACATCTGCTGAAAAAATTTTATTATATCTCACCTGAAGATTTGTAGTAATAGCATTTGGAGCAGCTTGCTTAAGGTTTGCCTCAAACATTCTAATAGAGTCATCTATGTCAGCAGACGTTTTTAATGGAATATTTTCTGTGCAATGAGCACTCAAATATTTTTTGTATTTCAACCAATTTATACGTGTGGTTGTCATCGTTAAATCACAAGTGGGTGAATATGTTGTATGTGAATATATATTGACAATAGTTGGTGAGTGATCTGAAGACAAATCTAAAGATGCTTCAACTTGGATCATTTCGTTGGGCACACCCTTTACTAATCCAAAATCAATAACACAGGTATTTTTCGGCGATCTGTTGGCCAGTAAGTTAGATGCCCACTTGATATAACATTTAACCGCATTTTTGAAGTTGTGTTAAACAAAACGCTACCCTTTGGCGTGATGAGGCGAGATCGCCAGAACGTGTGCTTAGCGTTGTAATCACCGGCGGCTAAAAAGCGTGGGCCTAGTGAATTAAAAAATTTACCATATTCATTTTCTCTAATAGAGTACCTGGGAGGAGAGTAAATTGATGAAATAACCAGGTTTTGATGAAAAGCTGCAATGCAGATGTTAGTTGCTTGAAGATAGTCTTCACAATGGTCACTAATTAAGTAGTGTTTTAATCGCGATTTTATTAGTATACCCGAGCCACCACAAGCTCTACCTTGGGGGTCCTTTGTGTCGTAGAGAGTATATCCGTTGATTTAAAAAAAAACTTCTAGCAGTGAAGTGCGTCTCAGAGATAAGCATAACATCAATTTGTTTATCCATCATGAAGTATTCTAGTTTGTTTTTATGTTGGCGGATGCCGTTTGCATTCCAGAAACAGATTCTTAAGTTCATGGTTTGTTTAATGCAGCCTGCAATAATGTAGACTGCATTTTCAACACTTCCTGCATCATGCAGGTCATGTTGGTTGTAAAAAATTTTACTGTTTGTATTAAATTTTCTATTGAAGCCTCAAGGCGATCAAAATTTAAACCACTGTTTTCGTCGGCAAGAGGCCGTTTTTGAGCTGTGGGCTGGTTAGACTTCAAAGCATTAGCGTACGAGAACTGGCTGCTTAAAAATGTTGACGTATGAAGGCCGGCTGGTAGCTAGTTGGCGCATCTGGGGATAATTTGTATTGTCGAAAGTATTAGTTTGAGCATAGGTGTGATTACGTCTGTTAGACAAAGACTGCTTAAAATGTAGATAGACAGGGCAGCCCTGTAGTTTGCAGTGTGATTTTGATGGCAATTGCAACACTTTTTAATTTTGGAATCATCTTTTTGCTAATCACAATTGGCAGTGCTGTGTAGTTCACCACAGACGACACAAACGGTGCGCACCTTGCAATATGTTTTGGTGTGGCCATATTCTTGGCAATTTAGACATTGAATGGGCCCTGCTCGCTTGTGTGGTTCCTCTACGGTAACTCGTCGGTGCAGCAAATATCTTAAGGCCGTGTCAGATACAACTTTGTCGCTTTGCGTGACGTTTCTAACTTTGATAGAAAAGTGTAAAGCAAAAGGTGTATGACACAATGAAAACTTTGACAACACTCGCGCATTGATCGTCTACCAAAAAAGTGGTTGATAATTTTGCTATTTATATATATATTTTTTATAAAAATAAAAGTCAATTATGTTATTTTACGATTTATTATAAATAAATAAATGCCACATACATATTTACCTCTTATTAAAACAGATTCAAACGCGCAATATGGTTCTTTTGGCAATATAATAAAAGAAAATTATTCCAGCTGATTGTCAAAGCAAGCAAAAAGATGAGAGTTGCCGAACTTTTCGCTTCACGCTGCGTCAAAAGTGCTTTATGTAGCATGTTTCGTATAAGTATGTACATTTCATCTTAGATGTCAAAGCGAATCTGTAACGCAACGCGAAGCAAAAGTTTTATCTGACATGGCCTTTAAGCTGCAAATGGGGTGTACTTCATTATTTTTTAATTTCATATAACCTGGTTCCATTTCCACAGGAAATAGTGGTTGGGGAACTCGCTCTCTATTTTTAATGTTAGTAACATTTTTTACTTTAAAATTATTATTTAGTAGACCCGCTTTTACCTCTTCTGGATCCACGTATGAATCGATGCCTTTTATCACTACCTGGAGGCCTTTTGCACTTTTCAGTTGGTAGGTGTAAAAATGTTTATTTTGTGTTTCAAACTCCGAAACTACTGAGCGGTAATGATTTTCTTCATTTACTTGAATTTTTGTTTCATTAATCGCACCGCGTTTTATCGGGATCACGTAAAACGCCTCTTCACCGATTAATTGTACTAGCCTTTTAATTAGCTCATTTGAGTTTTTCTCTTTTAAGTATATTGGGGGCGGCTTGCTTGACCTGACAATGGTGATTTCGTCGTTTTGTAGAAGTGAAAACCGGTTTTCAGAGAGCGCCGCATCAGATTTACTATCTTTGGCCATTTTCGCCAATGGAGCGAGTTTTTTCGATCTTGGACTTCTTTGTCTTTTTTTATTATTTACCACTTTAAAATAGCGATCAATACCCATTTGGATTTTCTGAATCAGTTTCTAGGGGGACACTTTCTGTCGTTTTTTTTTTCTTTTTCAGCCTGATGTTGGCTCATATTTTTGGCACTTGTGCTTTGCTGTGAAGCTGGTATCAAAAAATTAACCTTTATATTATGGTCCGTCATGGACATTGAATTTGAGGGTACCCGTGTACGCAAGTGTAAATTTTTGTTTACTGGGTTATCACATTCTGCTATTTGTAGTAATAGCATTTGGAGCAGCTTGCTTAAGGTTTGCCTCAAACATTCTAATAGAGTCATCTATGTCAGCAGACGTTTTTAATGGAATATTTTCTGTGCAATGAGCACTCAAATATTTTTTGTATTTCAACCAATTTATACGTGTGGTTGTCATCGTTAAATCACAAGTGGGTGAATATGTTGTATGTGAATATATATTGACAATAGTTGGTGAGTGATCTGAAGACAAATCTAAAGATGCTTCAACTTGGATCATTTCGTTGGGCACACCCTTTACTAATCCAAAATCAATAACACAGGTATTTTTCGGCGATCTGTTGGCCAGTAAGTTAGATGCCCACTTGATATAACATTTAACCGCATTTTTGAAGTTGTGTTAAACAAAACGCTACCCTTTGGCGTGATGAGGCGAGATCGCCAGAACGTGTGCTTAGCGTTGTAATCACCGGCGGCTAAAAAGCGTGGGCCTAGTGAATTAAAAAATTTACCATATTCATTTTCTCTAATAGAGTACCTGGGAGGAGAGTAAATTGATGAAATAACCAGGTTTTGATGAAAAGCTGCAATGCAGATGTTAGTTGCTTGAAGATAGTCTTCACAATGGTCACTAATTAAGTAGTGTTTTAATCGCGATTTTATTAGTATACCCGAGCCACCACAAGCTCTACCTTGGGGGTCCTTTGTGTCGTAGAGAGTATATCCGTTGATTTAAAAAAAAACTTCTAGCAGTGAAGTGCGTCTCAGAGATAAGCATAACATCAATTTGTTTATCCATCATGAAGTATTCTAGTTTGTTTTTATGTTGGCGGATGCCGTTTGCATTCCAGAAACAGATTCTTAAGTTCATGGTTTGTTTAATGCAGCCTGCAATAATGTAGACTGCATTTTCAACACTTCCTGCATCATGCAGGTCATGTTGGTTGTAAAAAATTTTACTGTTTGTATTAAATTTTCTATTGAAGCCTCAAGGCGATCAAAATTTAAACCACTGTTTTCGTCGGCAAGAGGCCGTTTTTGAGCTGTGGGCTGGTTAGACTTCAAAGCATTAGCGTACGAGAACTGGCTGCTTAAAAATGTTGACGTATGAAGGCCGGCTGGTAGCTAGTTGGCGCATCTGGGGATAATTTGTATTGTCGAAAGTATTAGTTTGAGCATAGGTGTGATTACGTCTGTTAGACAAAGACTGCTTAAAATGTAGATAGACAGGGCAGCCCTGTAGTTTGCAGTGTGATTTTGATGGCAATTGCAACACTTTTTAATTTTGGAATCATCTTTTTGCTAATCACAATTGGCAGTGCTGTGTAGTTCACCACAGACGACACAAACGGTGCGCACCTTGCAATATGTTTTGGTGTGGCCATATTCTTGGCAATTTAGACATTGAATGGGCCCTGCTCGCTTGTGTGGTTCCTCTACGGTAACTCGTCGGTGCAGCAAATATCTTAAGGCCGTGTCAGATACAACTTTGTCGCTTTGCGTGACGTTTCTAACTTTGATAGAAAAGTGTAAAGCAAAAGGTGTATGACACAATGAAAACTTTGACAACACTCGCGCATTGATCGTCTACCAAAAAAGTGGTTGATAATTTTGCTATTTATATATATATTTTTTATAAAAATAAAAGTCAATTATGTTATTTTACGATTTATTATAAATAAATAAATGCCACATACATATTTACCTCTTATTAAAACAGATTCAAACGCGCAATATGGTTCTTTTGGCAATATAATAAAAGAAAATTATTCCAGCTGATTGTCAAAGCAAGCAAAAAGATGAGAGTTGCCGAACTTTTCGCTTCACGCTGCGTTAAAAGTGCTTTATGTAGCATGTTTCGTATAAGTATGTACATTTCATCTTAGATGTCAAAGCGAATCTGTAACGCAACGCGAAGCAAAAGTTTTATCTGACATGGCCTTTAAGCTGCAAATGGGGTGTACTTCATTATTTTTTAATTTCATATAACCTGGTTCCATTTCCACAGGAAATAGTGGTTGGGGAACTCGCTCTCTATTTTTAATGTTAGTAACATTTTTTACTTTAAAATTATTATTTAGTAGACCCGCTTTTACCTCTTCTGGATCCACGTATGAATCGATGCCTTTTATCACTACCTGGAGGCCTTTTGCACTTTTCAGTTGGTAGGTGTAAAAATGTTTATTTTGTGTTTCAAACTCCGAAACTACTGAGCGGTAATGATTTTCTTCATTTACTTGAATTTTTGTTTCATTAATCGCACCGCGTTTTATCGGGATCACGTAAAACGCCTCTTCACCGATTAATTGTACTAGCCTTTTAATTAGCTCATTTGAGTTTTTCTCTTTTAAGTATATTGGGGGCGGCTTGCTTGACCTGACAATGGTGATTTCGTCGTTTTGTAGAAGTGAAAACCGGTTTTCAGAGAGCGCCGCATCAGATTTACTATCTTTGGCCATTTTCGCCAATGGAGCGAGTTTTTTCGATCTTGGACTTCTTTGTCTTTTTTTATTATTTACCACTTTAAAATAGCGATCAATACCCATTTGGATTTTCTGAATCAGTTTCTAGGGGGACACTTTCTGTCGTTTTTTTTTTCTTTTTCAGCCTGATGTTGGCTCATATTTTTGGCACTTGTGCTTTGCTGTGAAGCTGGTATCAAAAAATTAACCTTTATATTATGGTCCGTCATGGACATTGAATTTGAGGGTACCCGTGTACGCAAGTGTAAATTTTTGTTTACTGGGTTATCACATTCTGCAGCGACAACAGTAACGTAGGCATTTCTGTTATTTGTTGTTGTATTCGTACTCATTTGGTACGAATACCAAATATATTTGTTGTTTGTGTGCCTACTTGCTTATAATTATAATTTACTTTACAAAAAGAAATGAAAAATGTATAGGTACGTAATATATTAAACAAAACGGTGTTTGTTAATACTTTGTTGTTGCGAATATTTGTCTTTTTTTATTATATGTATATTTTTATATTGTTTATTTTGTTCACCGACGGCAAATTAACTCGGTGGTCGGTGTGTTAAGTAAATCCTTATTAAAATCAAAGCGAATTAATATCAAGTGGCCTTATCATCAAAACAACACACATACAAAGTAGGTGTAGGACTATTTTTATATGTGCTTTGACAGTTCGGGTTAAAGTTTTTCTCTTTTCTTATATAGAGTTTGATTGATTGGGTGTAATCAGCTGCTGATCATCTGCGATGATAAGGCTACCTGGTACTGTATTCGCCTTGATTAAAATTAATATATGCAAGCTAAAAATTAGCCAGAAGCTTCGGTGGCGGCTAAACTAGCTACGGCGGCGGCTGTGAGCCGGCTCGAAGCCGCTCGACTTCGCCCTCTGTTCGAGGATTATAATTTATTTGAGAACAAAAAAAATCTTTAAAAAATGGTAGATTATAGTAAATGGAAAAACATTGAGGTAAAATTTGTTTAAAAAATTTCAGTATTAGTTAAAATAATAACTATCTCTTTTAAGATTTCCGACGATGAAGATGATGTTCATCCAAATATAGATACACCTTCACTATTTCGATGGCGTCATCAGGCGCGCGTTGAACGAATGGCTGAATTGGACAGAGAGAAAGATGAGTTAAAGATGGCAAAGCAATCTTGGCAGGCGCGATTGATTGCTTGCAAAGAGAGTATTAAAAATAATGATGGTATTGAAGATCTAAGGAAACAGTTGGACAAATTGGAAAAAGAAGGGACAGATTTAAGCCGTAAAGAAGAGGAGTTAATAAAAAAGGAACGGAAAATGCCATGGAACGTTGATACTATTAGCAAGCCCGGTTTCGCAAAAACGGTTTTTAACAAGCAACCTTCACGAAAACCTGATGAAAATTTTTCGGAAGAGGAGAAGGAGGCAAAGATGAAAAAGTTTGTCAAAGAGAATGAAAAATTGTGCAAGCAATACGGCATGATGCGTAAATATGAAGATTCTAGGCGGTTTCTTCAAGAGCACCTTCATTTGGTGTGCGAAGAAACTGCAAACTACTTAGTAATATGGTCCATTAATTTGGAGATGGAAGAAAAGCATGAACTTATGTCTCATGTAGCTCATCAGTGTATTTGCATGCAGTATATTTTGGAGCTCGCCAAACAGTTAGATGTCGATCCAAGAGCCTGTGTTGCATCATTTTTCTCCAAAATTCAAAATTGTGTGCCTGAATACCGCCAACAGTTTGAAAGTGAAATTGAAGCATTTAAACAACGCATCCAGAAAAGAGCACAGGAAAAAATTCAAGAAGCTATAGCAGAGGCGGAAGAAGAAGAACGCAAAGAACGTTTGGGTCCAGGTGGTCTAGACCCTGTAGAAGTTTTTGAATCATTGCCAGATGTTAGTAGTATATAATATCGATAGAGGAGTACTTTAAACAATCACTTTTGGTATTTATATTTATAGGAACTAAAAAAATGTTTCGAAAGTCGTGATACTGAAATATTGCAAAAAACTATTGCCGAGATGCCAGTAGAAGATGCTAAATATCACATGAAGCGATGTGTAGACTCGGGTTTGTGGGTTCCAAATGCTGGGGACTTAAATGAAGGTTCGGCAGAGGAAACCAAAGTAGCTACTGAGAAGTTTACAGAAATGGATATTAAGTCTGATTTGAAAAATGAACCAATATATACTGGTGTTAGTTCTGATGATTTGGATTGATTATGTCGTGAAAGAAAAAAATTATGTAACAAAGGAAAAAATTAGAGAAAAATTTTTGTTTGAAGCTGTTGAAAAAATGAAATCAGTTGGTTAAATTAATAACACATGTCTGCGATGAAAAAGTTTTTTACATAATTACATATAAAATATGTAGATGTTGATGTATATATGTACGTGTTGCAAATATAAACTTCGTTCAAATGTATCACATCACATTTACTATATAACGGTACATTTATGTTTTCCTATATATGTATATTCCAAGCGGCATTCAAAGGCTGGTTCGGTAAATGTTGGTGTTTTTGTTTTTTTCCATCCGATTTCGGTTTACGGCTTAAAATTTTTGTAATCGATTGAACTATTCAATAAAATTATAAAACAAAGGTTTTTTTTTATTAATTGTACTACAAAAATGCTTTAAAAAGTTAAAAAATTGGTGAAAAACGGTAAAATTTCATAAAATCTTAACTTCGATCCACTACACTCAGGCATTTTTATCTGATCAAAGTCAATAAGCTACTATTCGCGTGTAATTTAGTAGCCTTTCAAACAAGATGTCACTTGTTTTTACCAAACCAGCCTTTGACTCCGGATGGCGCTTGAAAGAAAAGTATACATCGAAAAACACAAATGTACCGTTGTCTACTAAATGTAAAACGCAGTCAAAGCAAATTCATACCAGGTAATCTAACTAATAAAACAAGTACAACATGTAACAAAAGCCACAACTCATAGATAAATACGTAGATTTCCAACTCTTAGGGCCATTATTACAACTCGGCTTTAGTTATAATTAGCATTTTATCGGACGGATAAACAGTTTTTCATTATTACAACTTTAATTTAACCTAAAAGTGTGGGATAACTTACTGGGAAGTTCATTCTTCCGCTAACTTTTATCGGCACACATTTTCATAGGCTGCCATACTTGCTTCTTTATCTAGTAAACACCAAGACGTATCTAACAGGTGAACTCACTCGAACACATGACCTTACTCGGCAAACTTAGTGGAGTGATGAAATTATCACAATATCGTCACCATATGGAGCTTCCCTTCTTTAAGGTATTGGACATTTCATTATAGAGCTACCTGCGCTGATAATTCCATCCATCTTTCAACACTTTTTGACAATTGTAGTGTAGTTTCTACAACAAATTTATAGTTGTTGTAGACTTGTGTGTACCTGTTATCTGTGCCATTGTAAATACATATGTATGACGTTGCCACTTGTGCTCTGGTATAGCCATACTTTGAAAAAGATAATTTTTATTTTACAGGCAAGTTGTAATAATGAAAAATTGTTGCAGGTCAGTTTACCGATCACTTCTGCTTATCATGCCAGTAACTATCTTCCACTTTACTGCTGAGTTGTAATAATGGCCCTTACACGTATAGGTCTTGTGTATTCAACATGATACAAAAATACAAATAATTTCATTTTAAAACTGTTTGATTTTTAAGCTGATTTTTGAAGATTGTTTTTTTTTAGAAATATTAAATGAAAACCTTGCCACATTTACGAAATGGGAACTAATAATTTGGATTTTTTTTTTACAAAATGTGTAATTTTTGTAAATAATTTAATAACAAATTACCATTATTTTACATAAATTTCAAAATTGCAAAATGTTTTAATAATGTGTCCAACTAACATAAGGAATTATCAGCAAATAATATAATTTTTTTAATCACTCTCAGACTTTTCTGTTTTTAATGTTGACATGTTTTTGCGAATTTTCGTAATTTTCGCGATTTTTTCTGAGATTTTTGCATTCCATAGAATTTTAGCGATGTTTAATAAATTTGTAAATTTTTTCGCGTATTTTCACAGCAAAAGTGATGTTTTGCGATTTTGTGCTGCTCGTCAAGCTTTTGAGTATGAACAAATTTAAGGGATTGTGTGTCAAAGGTGTCTTTGGTAAGTCAGACTTATTGATCTTGTATAAACTAAGCCACTTTTGCCGAACATAAGGAATTATTGGAAAGTTAACAAATTTTACACCAGAATCCTTACAAAAGTGTCTTGCTTGTGTTACTGCATTTTAATAAAAACTCAGATTTTTTTGTATTTTTTTATTACTTTTATTTTTAAATAAAACGGAAAAAATTTGAATTCATAAATTAATATGGTAGCATGAATTTTCATAATTCGATTAACAGCTTTATTCTGGCAATTTGGTAATAATAAATTTGTAACCGAATTTTTGTTACCTTATTGTAACTCTTGTTTGTACCGGTATTCCGGCAATGTTGTAATAAAAAAATAATTCAACAAAAAAATTGACACATTTTTTGTAATAAAACTTAATTATTTTTTTACATAAAAATAGATTATGGAATGCCAAAAAGTAAATTTATGAATATTTTGGCTTCCACACGAACAATCGCCCAAGAGAAAATCACCCAAAGTGCCTAATTTAGAGATTTTATTCATATTACAAAATAAAAATAGTTGCAAATCACACAAAAGCGTTCGGTAGAACAATCTCAGTTGCAAAATGAGTAATCGTCCACATTTTTGGATCATTACTGATTATGCCAAATCAATTAAATAGATAGGGAAGTCTGATTGATAGTGTTTAAAAATCGGAAAAACTGTAAAAAAAGACAAGAACTAGCAAAACAATCACGTTTACCGTAAAAATAGCGAAAAGTTGCAAAAATTTCAAAATTCCAAACAAACCTTAAAATTATTTTAAAATAGCTCAAATTATAAGGAATGCAAAAAACTCGGAAAAAATCGTGAAGATGACGATAATTCGCAAAAACTTGTTGATATTAAAAAGATAGAAAATTCTGATAGTGATTTAAATTCGGCAAAACTATGAAAAAGCCAAAAATTAGCTAAAAAAATCACTTTCATCGCGAAAATAGCGAAAAATTGTAAAATTGAATCAAACTCTAAATTACTTAACAATAGCTAAAATTGTAAGAAATGCCAAAAAGCTCTGAAAATTTTGCGAAAATTACTCAAACAAAACTTTTGCAGTAAAAGTGATTTATTTTTGCCAGTTTTATGTTTATTTACAGTTTTAACGTCATCCAATCACTATCAGACTTCGCCATATTTTTAATCTTAGCAAGTTTTTGCGAATTTTCGTCATATTCACGGTTTTTCCCAAATTATTGGCATTCTTCACAATGTAGCTACTCTTAAGCAAATTTAAGGCTCGTTTGCAATTTTGCAATTTCTCGCGAATTTTCGCGGTAAAATTGATTTGAGTGATGTTTAATGAATTTAGTGCTTCTTTCCAATTTTTCGCCAACTTCAATAACAAATTGAAAAAAAATGTTAAAAATAAATTCTTGTTACCTACTTTTTTGTAGGTAAACGTTTTATTGGCTTTTGTTGCGATAAGAAATAATCAGAATACCAGTTTCCTATTTTTATAACTTTGGTGACAAATTATAACCATGGTGACTATTATTACAGTGTCAGAATAGGCCTGTAAATGTCAGAACGTTAATATGGCGACGAAAAGAGAGAATTGGACTACCTTCTATTATTGTATCATGGTATTCAACAAACTTGAGAGAGGCAATTCAACACACATCACAGAGCGTAATTTTTGCATTTGAAAACACGGTAAAATGTATCTTTTTACACACACAAACACTTTTTATACCCTTCACCACAAAGTGGTAAGGGTATTGTAGGTTTGTTTTCGCTTATGTTGAAACTACTCTGACGAAGGCCCCAGTTAACATAGTCTTATATTATGTATCAATTTATTATAATTGATCGAAAGATTCTTGCATATAAAAATCAAAAAATCGGCTCATGAATGACTAAGATTATATATATTAAAAAATGTCAAAAGACAAAAATCGGACTCGAACTCAGCAAATCCCACGCTCACCCTCTAGACCAGAGAGTCTTAGTTAAACAACTGGTAATATCCGCTTAAATAAAAAAAAATTATTGGTGCAATCAATTTCCCTTTTTATATTATGTTTGATGCTGGGAAAAAATATTTAAGTATGGAAAACCTAGATTTTTTAAATGATATAAAAACTCAACTTATAACGTACCTTTTAAATTTTTTTTTGGTAATATACCTACTATTATTATATTACATATGTAAAAAAAGTAGGGATAGTCCTCTCAAACTTAGTTTCCATAATGAATAATAAAATTAAATACTTTTGCGGGATTTAATAAAAACCGGCTAAAAGTAAAAAAAAAACTTAATTCCCCCTGTTCATAGAATCCAAAACGGATTGGTTTCGCATCATTTTCTCTACAAAACCGGTTGATTGCGTTCATGAAAACCTTTTGTGCTTGAATTTGGGAAATTTCCGTTCAGAAACGGAATTAATTGTCCATGAATTGCATTTAATAGCTAGAACATATTTTTCCCATCTAATCACTAAAAATACAACTTTGTAAACGATATGCTGAATTATGAACAAAAATAACGACTTTTTAAACAAACCAATTTCGTTACGTTTTTGTGAACCCATTCACAACTATAATTGGTTTGCACTTCCGTTTCCAATCCAATTCCGTATCGCATTCTATGAACAGGTTGATTATTGTTCATTACAGCGGTTGTTTTCTAACAATTTTTGAAAATATAGAAATCGGAACATGTATTATGTTTTTATGGACGATAAAAAAACTAAAGAAAAATATTTTTACTCTTTCGCTATAATCAAAAACAGCACTAATCTTTAAGTTTTAAATTCGATTTGTTTTTTTTTTTAAATTTTTGTGAAAAGTGAATTTCTTTATTCTGTTGTCTTTGATCAAACTTTAGGAGATTCAGATTTTTATTTTATTAGAAAAAAATTTGGCCCTATTTGTTATCAAATTTAAATTTATATAGAGAACAAAACAAAATTTCAAATATTTTATAAATTTGTTGGGTGAAAAACAAAAACAAATTTTTAAAATATTTTCAAATTTTTTTCTGCTTTAGTATAAAGAATTTCAGAATCTGTTATTCATATATTTTTTATTAATTTGCTAGCTGACACCGGCAAACGTTGCCTTACTCCCAAATGTGTTGTTTTTTTTTAAGTTTAAACTGATTTTTTTTAAATATTTCTTCCATGGCCACCTATTGGGTTAAAAACAAAACAAAATCCTAGCGTAAATTGACTCGAACCTGTGTTAACAATTTCAGCTTGAAGGCTGGGGCCGAATCGTCGCTTTCGATATCGAGCTGATTCGATCGAGTTTTCTTAGTTTGAGATTATGACATTCGATATCGAACAATGTGTTTATATTGTATCGAAAGCGACGATTTGACCCCTGTTATACAGCCTGTTCACAGAATTTAATACGGATTGGTTTTGTGTCATTTTCTCTACAAAACCGGATGATTGAAGAAATCCGTTTGCACTCCAATTAACGAAAATTCCGTTAAAAACGGAATTATTTGTTCATGAATCGGAGTTCAGGAGCCCTTTAATTTATGCATTTAATAGGCAGAAAAAATTTTTCCTGACGTCCAATTATTAAATACTAGAGAGTAGCAAGACTACATTCATTTGTTTGGCTGCACACAAAGAAAACAACATTCATTCAAATAATAAACACTCAAACAAGAGTGAAAGTAATGCTTAATGCTATTCAAACGACGCATATGGTTTACAAGTTTGTTTGGAATATGTACAAAACTCATTTGAAAATAATAAAACATAACAATTTTCGGTTACAGTTAGGCTTGCCGAAATAACGTACAATACTTTATAATAAAGTATTGTACGTTATTTCGGGTAATTGTACTTTATACTTTATGAGAACAATAAAGTACGTGAAAATACTTTATTTCGCATGATCTGATTTATCTAGAATTCAAATAGATTCAGGTTATATTAGTCAGTCAGGTTATATAGATTACTTTAATCGAGCCAGATTTTGACTCTGGGAAGTATACATCGAAAAAACACAAAATTACCGTTATCTGGAAATAGTCGAAATGAAAATTTTTTCTTTACTTTTCTTGTGATAAGCATATCCTAATCTCTCTAAAAAATGCATTAGAAACTTTATACATTTTGCTGGTAAAACAGTTTAATGTAAAACAGTGTTATGTTGGCTTGCCTGAAACTAGTCTTGAACTTAAGACCTCAGGGTTTTTAGTTAAACTGTTGTCTTCACCGGAACTGACTAGCGAAGTTAACACGCATTTTTTTATTATTTATTTATAAAGCCTTAAAATAGCTGAATAGATGGTTTGATTTTAAAAACACAAATTTGTTATTTTCAATTAGCAATATAAATTTAAAAAGCAATGTCGAATTGGATAATTGGTAGTATGAATAAAAAAAGTGTTTGATTTTTACTTAAAATTTTGTTTTAAAACTGAAAAATTCTTAGTTTTATATTCAATAATTGCCAGAATTTTGTATTTTATAACAAATTCTTAAGTAAAAGCAAATACTTGTTTTATTCATACTACCCAATATTATTACCATAATCGAAAATTAAAATCTGAAAAAAACTTAATATAAATATGGATGATCTTTGTGGAGAAATCGCGTTATTAAACAAACTTTATGATCAGATACACAGTTCTGAAGGTTTTGCGGAACTATCTACTGCAAGTAAATAGCAGTTAGTATTTAATAAAACTGATGATAAATGATCAAATTTGTATAAAGTAATTTCTTTTTTTAATTTTTTTATATATACATATGTATATTAAGCTAATAAGGCCTGTATTCCCAAGTAATTAAACACTATAATTACAATTTGTCCCGACGTTTCGTCGATTATATGTCGACTTCTTCAGGGGTTTGTAATTTTTTAATTAAATTACATTTAACAAAAGTAAAAATGATTAAAACACATCTTAGTCTGGTATCGGGCCAAATTGTAGTTATAGTGTTTAATTAGCTTAATATACATATGTATATATACAAAAATCAAGAAGTTACTTAAAATCATTGGCCAATAATCGAACAATAATTTCATTTTTACTTTCTCAACTATTATTTGAGTGTTTGAACGAATAAAGGAGTAAAAAACAATTTTCGTGGAAGCAAATGTGCTTGTGTTATTGTGGAATAAAGTGTTTTCGGTGCAAAAGCAATTTTTAAAACAACAAGACATAAAAATTAGCGGTTATAATAGTATGTACTTTGTATATTCCCCCCTATTGTGAAAGGCGACGTCGACGTCACATCAACACGACATCAAAAAGTTTTCACTTGTCTACTCTTTTTCGACAACAATTGATTAATATTAACATGCTGGACTAATTTCATAAGCTTCAAAAAATGGTAAGAGACTGTCAATAGCAGTCAATTGTTGTCGACAATGAGTAGACAAGTGATAATTTTTTGATGTCGTGTTCATGTGACGTCGACGCCGCCCTTCACAATAGGGGGGATTGTTAATTTTTTATAATGGGATACAAAATTACATTGGTGCATTTACACCAGAGCGAAATCTAATACTTACGAGATTTTGAGCTAAATCTAGTTGCTTTTTACTAGATTTCCCATAAAAACGAAATCTAATACGCCACTAGATTTTGACAAAATCAGCTAAAATCTGATAGTACTTAGTAGTGATGTTACGAATATCAATTTTTAATATTCGCAAATACGAATATCTGAAACAATATTCGCCGAATTCGAATACAAATATTCAATCTAAATAGTTAGTACCACTTAATATTTCCAATTTAATTGAAAAAAATCTACCCTTTGCGTCAATAACAATAAATTGAAAAAAACTCACAATACTATAGGTATCTAACATTATTATGATATTCCGATGACGAAATTTGAAATTATTAACTTAGCACCTGAATGCCACGTTTTTAAATTTTTGGTGGAAAGTAAATAAGGGAAAATACGAGCTTCTTTTACCTATACCCAGCAATATTTAGTGACACCAGCGGCGAGAGTTCTGAGCAAGCGAATGTTTAGTGGTGCGGAGCTTATTTACACACCGTGCAATAGGCTTGATGGAGAAAAGACTTCAAAACTTTTATTTTTGAAGTTCAACATTCCTCTACTGAGTTTAAGTATTACTTTGAGTATTATTAATAAATTAATTTAACAGGACTTTACTTTTTAAATACCATGTCGTTGTGAAATATATTTTGTTTGTTTTTTCTTTACTAAAAGTAGATTATTGTTTTGCGTTATAGGCAAATTTTTGTTAGTAAAAATTAATATTTTTGTTTAATTTCCAGTATTTTTTATGTATTATTTTTTGGAGCGTATCCACAAAATATTCGTGAAATATTCGCTTGAATTTGGCGAATACGAATATCATGAAAGAGGCGAATATTCGGCGATTCGAATATTCGTAACATCACTAGCACTTACTGAATCCAAATTGATTATTAGGCTAAGGTTCGTAACGTTATATTCAGAAAGAATTGGGCATAACTAATACTCCAAGGAACAAGGGAAAAACCAACATCAACTTAATTTTTCAACGTACACAGCAGAACAGAGCAGCGCCACTTTTGGAAGCCGCTACACCTCCATCGTCAGTGCTCACGTGTATTTGCTTATCACCACTTGTCAGATGGCTCTGTTGAATGTGATTTTTAATTCTTATATATTTTATATACTTTTTCGTGAAAATTCAATACGAAAATTCAATCACTCTCAAGCTGATATTAAAGTGCACTTTCCCAGCGTTGCCATCGGTTTATTTTTCTTCATTCCCATTTTTTTGATTTTTGTTCTACTCTTTTTTGTTTGATTTTATACTTAAGTATATATGAACATGTAAACATGTGAAAAGCTCAAGCCAGTAGCTAATTGTTTATTAATATGACTATTTCGAACGCATTTGCTTTGTGAATCCAAATTGATTATTAGCAGGGTACGGACTTGTACACACATGTGCGGCACATGCACACGTATCAAAAATAAGCACACAAACAAATGTCGCGCACGAACATGAGTAAGTACCATTTTTTGTGTTTTCTTTTGGCACGTGTACGTGTGCCAATCAAACTGGCACACATACATGTGCGTGTGATTAAAGATAGAAATTATGTTTCACTTGCACGTGTGTATGTGCCAAATTTAGGCACATGTGCGGCACACTCACTTATACTAAAGAAACAAAAACAATGCCTGTTACCGCCGATACGCTAGTCAACGCCGGAGAAAGCACTAACACTGTACTGTGAGTGTCAACAAGATTTTAATTTAACAGACATGTATTCTTTTCGCAAAAGGCAAGCCGAGCAGAAATACAAATTTTGAAGCGTCACCATCATCATCATCGTCGTCGTCTTAAACTCCTTTGTAGTTGTAACTTTATTTAAAAGAAGGCAATAATAAATGTAATTTTATATGAGTAAGCTATAGTCAGTAGAGTTTTATTAACGTTTAAGTGAATGCTATCAAAGTTTCGATTCGGCTGCAACAACAAATCTTCAAAATTTATCTGCGAGTATTAAAAACTTGGCATAGAACAACAATTGGGCAAATCAGTTCTTCAAGAGATTTAGGAAAGAATGTCCCAAGGTAAAGGTAAGACGTACAGCTGTATAATGTGCCAAAATGAAGACAACGACCGAATGGTTCAGTGTGACACATGCGATCGTTGGTGCCACTATAATTGTGCTGGCGTGGGCGATGAAATCAGTGATCTAAGCTGGCACTGCGTTACGTGCAACGATTTACGAGCAAACGCATTAAGCCAATCATTGAACATTCTCGATAATACATCATCCCCATTAGCAACTTACAGCACACCACCTGAACTACAGTCAGATCCTGCTGCCATGGAAATGCATCAAGGCAGTGGTAGACAAGCGAACATAATTTCAATGTCACCACACGCAGCAGCCATGGCACAGGCAGGTTTACGCAGTCCAGGCACTACGCAACAATATGTAACAAACCAAGTATGCCACATTCCAACAGACAAAATGCCTTTGTATACGTTGGCTGCAACAACAAATACAACAGTCTGCAATCAAGTATTGTCAGGCACGCCGATAACAACGAATTCAATGTTGTACAGAAACAACGCATACAAAGCCAACAGACATGCATCTACCGGCACAGGTATGTCAATAAATTTTAACGTCGATTCTAATTTGAATTCGGCAACAATGTTTCAGCAACATGCGACACATAATGTTTCTATGTACAATCAGGGCAACAGAGCGCAACATGCTTATATTGAAAATCGCGACGCAAACAGTTTAAAGGCGTATAAGCAAAGAGCATTAGAATTAGAAATGTTAGAAGAAGAACAGCAACTAAAACAGCGTTATTTAATGAAAAGGTATGAAATTTTACATCAGTATTCTGAAGAGCAAAATAATTGTCAACTGAACGGCTCGGGTGAAAACAATTCAACTGGAATTTACCCAACTCAACGAACTAACTTTGCTAATACACCTTTAAACGTCCCTTCACCTCAACAGTTGGCTGCGAGGCAAGTACTTCCGAAGGAATTGCCAACATTCTACGGTGATCCAGAAGAGTGGCCCATATTTATAAGCAGTTTTGAAAATAGTACAACAGTAGGTGGGTATTCTAAAACTGAAAACCTAATTCGTTTGCAACAATGTCTAAAAGGCAAAGCACGAGAAATTGTTCGTCATAAACTTATGATACCCGATATGGTACCAGAGATACTGCAGACACTAAAAATGTATTTTGGTCGTCCTGAGTTAATCCTAGAACGCATGATCGAAAAGGCCAGACAAATGCCATCTCCTAAAGACAGGTTAGATGCAATTATAGATTTCGCTATGTGTGTACGCAACATTTGTGCAACAATTGAAGCCTGCAAAATGTATGCACACCTTTACAACCCAATGCTTGTAAAGGAGCTATTGGACAAACTGTCGAATAATTACAAAATGCAGTGGGCAATGCAACCAAAACCAAAGGATGTCCCAACTCTGAAATTATTTAGTGAATGGCTCTATACACTAGCCGACGCAGCATCACAGGTAACATCACCAATATTCTCAAAGAAGAGCGGTGTTATCAACACCCACACTGATGTCACGGTAAAAAACGAAATAAAATGCTTTGCGTGTAATAATTCTGGTCATAAACTGTCTAGTTGTTCAAGATTTTCAAAACTACCCACAGACAAAAGGTGGGCAATAATAAGACAGAGCCATGTTTGTAGAACATGCTTAAACGTACATCGTCGTAAGTGCCTTATAAACAAAGAGTATGGGGTTGATGGTTGCAAAGCAAAACATCATCCGCTACTGCACAACACAAGCTTAATGTGGCGGAAACAAGTTGTGCTGCCAAAGTGAACTCCCATTGTGAGGGGACTAATGCTACGCTTTTCAGAATAATACCAGTGCGTCTTCATGCGGGCAATAAATATGTCGATACGTACGCATTTTTGGATGAAGGTTCATCAATCACGTTGCTGGAAGAAGAAACGTTCAAGTCGCTAGGTGCGCACGGTACTAAGGAAGCATTATGTCTTAAGTGGACTAGTGATACAACACGAGTGGAAGAAGAGTCGTATAAAACATCAATTAGAATATCTAGTCCACAAAATAGTTCATCATATAAGCTACAGGTTGTACGTACCGTTAAAGGTCTTTCACTTCCTGAGCAAACAATTGACGCGGCGGCTATAAAAGCTAAGTATCCATATTTATCGGCGATTCCCATCAGCTCATACGCGAAGGCGAAGCCTACAATATTAATAGGCAGTGACAATTGGAGCTTGGCTGTACCACAGAAAATTTGTGAGGGTCCATGGAACCAACCCATAGCCACGAAAACACGTTTAGGGTGGACGATTCAAGGTAGATCAGGTGACAACGGCCAGGAGCATCAGGTAAATATACATTTATGTGAGTGTGAAAAGAAACTCGATAAGATTCATGCGGCTGTAAAGCAAATGTACGCTCTCGAGTCATCTCCTGTCAAAACAATTCAATCCGCTGAAGACGAAAAGGTTATTAATATACTTGAATCAACGTGTAAATACGTAAATGGCAGATTTGAAATTGGACTACCATGGCGAAGTGACAATGTAAATTTACCAGACAGCTTTAATACTGCATACAAACGTTCAATTTGCCTTCAGAAGAGAATGAAAAAAGATGTTGGTCTAAAAACAAGTGTTGAAAAGGAAATTAATAACTTAATTAATAAGGGCTACGCCAAAAAATTAACCCCTCATGAGGTGGCCTTTGAAGACATGCCTATATGGTACCTTCCTATTTTTGTAACGAGTAATCCAAACAAGCCTGATAGAATCAGAATGGTATGGGACGCAGCTGCCAAAACAAACGGACTCTCCCTTAACGATTTTCTACTAGGTGGTCCTGATTTGTTAACTTCATTGAGTGATATTCTCTTGGCATTCAGAATTGGTCGTATTGCGTTATGTGGTGACATTTCTGAAATGTTTCATCAGATTTTGGTAAGGCAGGAGGACTCCCATGCGCAGAGATTTCTTTGGTGGAACGAGAATGACGTTGAAATACCTTCCGTTTATAAAATGGATGCCTTAACATTTGGTCTTAACTGCGCACCGTGCATGGCACACTTCGTACGTAATAAAAATGCTAGCCGTTTTGAGGTCCAATACCCGAGAGCTGTAAAGGCCATTAAGGAGCACCATTATGTTGATGACCTCATTGATAGCGTCGACAGTGAAGAAGAAGCAAAACATCTAGCTGAACAGGTAATGGAAATACACGCCGCTGGTGGATTTACGATCCGTAACTGGGCATCAAACTCGACTATTGTTTTGAATGATTTATACGGCCACGGATATGGTATGCAGTCCCCTAGAGAATTAGGCGTAACGGAAAAGGTCTTAGATGTTCACTGGGATCCCGCCAAAGACGTTTTTAAATTTATTTATAAATTCCCCAGACTCCAACGTGACGTTTTAAATGAACAAATAGTCCCCACAAAGAGGGAAATCTTGAAAGTTCTAATGTCCATTTATGACCCCATGGGGTTTGTCTCTTGCTACACTATAGGGCTAAAAATATTGCTTCAGGACGTGTGGCGAGCAGGCATTAATTGGGACGACGAATTATCTGCTGACCTGACAAAAAAGTGGCAGCAATGGAAAGAGAATTTAAAGCACATCACCTCACTGGAGCTTCCAAGATGCTACTCACCGCAACTCAAGTCAGCGGATGACATTCAACTACACACTTTTGTGGATGCGGGAGAGCTCGCATATGCGGCCATATGCTACCTAAGAATTAAATATGACAATAACGTTTCTGTCATTATAGTGATGGCCAAGTCGAAGATTGCACCCCTGAAGCCGGTATCGATACCTAGACTAGAGTTGCAGGCAGCTGTAATTGGTGTAAGACTGGCGCTGAAAATAATCAACATTAAACGCATCCCAATTAATTCTTGCCATTGGTGGTCTGATTCGAAAACTGTGCTCCAATGGCTACGTATGGATCCTAAGAGACTGCAACAATTTGTTATGCACAGGGTGTGTGAAATCCAAGAGGGATCAACAGTGCAACAATGGAGATGGGTACCATCTAAAATTAACCCAGCTGACCTCGCGACCAAAGTTACAACAAGAATGAAAACTACGCTATGGCTACATGGTCCTGATTTTTTATTATTAGATGAAAGTAGATGGCCACATTGCGATGACCTCGGCACCGTTAATGTGACTGAAATAAGAAGTCATTATCTGCAGATTCATACAACAGTATATAATACGTCCTTTAACACAGAATATTTTTCCGACTGGAAACGTTTGTATCGAGCACTCGCGACATTTCTACTCTACCTAGAGATATTAAAGGCTAAATGCCAGAAGACACATGTGACGTATGAAGTTACTTTCGCAATGTTATGCAAGTCGAAGTGCATACTGTACAAAAAGGCTCAGTATGATGCCTACGCTGAGGAAATCAGCGGTTTGAAAATGGGTAAGAATATTTCTAAAAATTCTCCACTAATTTCCCTAAATGTATTTGTAGACAGTGATGGCGTTTTAAAAGTCCGTGGACGAACGGAAAATCTCGCGTGCCATATAGACGTTACTGTTCTACCTAAAGATCATAACATCACGCATTTGATTGTTAAACATGCTCACGAGCAAAACCACCATCTTTCGCACGAAACGGTGATAAATAACCTTAAGGGCAAATATTACATCCCGAAATTACGAGTAGTCTATCGCAAAATACGAAACAGGTGTCAGAAATGTAAAAATGAAACTACCTTGCCTAGAGTTCCGCAAATGGCTCCGCTACCTGCAGCACGGCTTGGTGTGTTTCAAAGACCCTTTACATATACCGGTATAGACTATTTTGGCCCTATGACTTCAACAGTGGGTAGAAGATCTGAAAAGAGATGGGGAGTAATATTTACGTGTTTGAGTACACGCGCTTTACACATAGAAGTTGCTCATAGCCTTGATACGGGTTCTTGCATAATGTGCCTGAGAAACTTTATCGGTCGTCGTGGATACCCAAGGCAAATCTATACAGACAACGGTACTAATTTTAAGGCCACTGAAAAGGTACTACGCGAGGAACTGCATAAAATGAACAAATCCACTGTCGCCAAAGAATTTGATGAAATCCAGTGGTACTTTAACCCGCCAGTAGCCCCACACATGGGTGGTGCCTGGGAAAGACTGGTACGGTCTGTTAAAACAATTCTACACAGTGCATACCCAATGGTGAAATTTAATGACGAAACACTCAGAAGCGCGCTTATAGAAGTGGAATTTATTATAAATTCTAGGCCGTTGACATTTGTCTCGCTTGAGTCGTGCGACGACGCAGCAATTACTCCAAATCACCTTCTACTGGGCTCAGCAGCGGGGTACAAACCTGTATGTACCGAAAACTTTAATTTAAGACAAAGGTGGTATCAAACGCAAGCATTCACTGATCAGTTTTGGCGCAGGTGGGTAAGAGAATATTCTCCCATGATAACTCGAAGGAGTAAGTGGTTCAATAAACAACCTCCAATGTCTAAAGGAGACGTGGTCCTGATTGTAGATGAAAATATGCCAAGAAATTTGTGGTTGAAAGGTGTCATCTCACAAACAATAATGGCACAAGATGGTCAAGTAAGGCGAGCTATAGTTAGGACAAAAAATGGAACTCTAATGCGACCAGCAAGTAAGTTAGCAGTCCTGGACGTCGGTACCTCTTATGGTAAGCTTAGCGAGACTTCACCCGCTTACGGAGGCAGGAATGTTACCGCCGATACGCTAGTCAACGCCGGAGAAAGCACTAACACTGTACTGTGAGTGTCAACAAGATTTTAATTTAACAGACATGTATTCTTTTCGCAAAAGGCAAGCCGAGCAGAAATACAAATTTTGAAGCGTCACCATCATCATCATCGTCGTCGTCTTAAACTCCTTTGTAGTTGTAACTTTATTTAAAAGAAGGCAATAATAAATGTAATTTTATATGAGTAAGCTATAGTCAGTAGAGTTTTATTAACGTTTAAGTGAATGCTATCAAAGTTTCGATTCGGCTGCAACAACAATGCCAGCACCGTTGTCGTTTTGCCTATTTTTATAAATTATATTTTTACGCTTTTAACCGACTTCAAAAAAGGAGAAGGATAGCAATTCGTGTGTATTTTTTTACTTTTCTTTATGTTTGTACACGCATAACTCTGTCATTTGTGAACCGATTTTCAAATTTTGTTTGAAAGCCTTTGCTTGCAGTTTGGTCCGATAATTTTGTTTCGAAAATCGGAGGGGGAAATTTTTCTCTACCCTTGCATAACTCTGACATTTGTCAACCGATTTTAAAAATTCTTTTTTGGTTTGAAAGCCTTTACTATTAGTTTGGTCCCATAAGTTTTTCTTCAAAATCAGGGGGCAAATCTGCCCCCTCCCAAAATTTTGATTATCGCATAACTCTGTCATTTATGCAACGATTTACAAAATTCTTTTTTTGTTTGAAAGCCTTTGCTTGGAGTTTGGTCCCATAATTTTGTTTCGATAATCGGAGAGGGAAATTTGCTCCACCCTTGCATAACTGTGATTTGTGAACCGATTTTCAAAATTCTTTTTTAGTTTGAAAGCCTTTACTTTTAGTTTGGTCCAATAAGCTTTTCCCAAAAATCAGGGCGCAAATTTGCTTTGCTTTCCATACACATATCTGCCAAGGAAATAAAAATTAAGTAAAAAACCACGCACTTCGAAGAGCAATACTGTTAAATTCATACATACACAAAACAACAGTAACCCATTTAATTTATAACATTTTTGTTCTTTTAAAAAATGTCCAATGCATGATTTGTACAAAAATAGGTACATATAAACAGAAATTAAAAAAACGACAATAGAATTGCTATTGCGAAAACCAAACTGCCAACAAAATACATAAGGGAACACAATTCGCATTACGTACTTCTTTTGCGATTTGGTTTTCATTTCAAAAAAAATTTCCCAACGACCTAATTTCTAAAAAAATGGTTACTATAAAGATCAAACAACAAAAGCATACATCCTCGTGATAGCGGAACTAAAAAAAACCCACGCAACAATAATGTAGTATAAACCTGGCAACTCTTTTTTATTGTGTACAATTCTGTACTAGGCACTTCCTCTGGTTCACGTTTTTTTTTCTTCTTACGTTTCCTATGTACATTATAATATTGAACTGAATAAAACTATACATAATTAAATACTAAACGTGTTTGACTTAAAAACAATACATGGTGGCAGCGGTAAAAGTAAGAGATTACCGGGAAAACAAGGATTAAACAAACAGAAGAAGAAAAGAAAAAACTTGTGGTTAATATTTGCACGTATGAAGGAAGGAAACAAATGGCAACTGGAGAAGGAGTAAATGCAACGCAAGTGGTCATGATGTCATCGAATATGAACCCCCCGGGTGAGTTTAACTTTCAACAGCCTGAAAAGTGGCCGGCCTGGCGGAAAAGGTTTGAAAGATACGCAACATTATCCAAGTTGAGCAGTAGTGGCAATGAACAGGAGAAGATAAATACATGTTTGTATTGCATGGGTGAGAGAAGTGAGGAGGTGTTATTGCAAATTAATAGTGAACCAAAAACACTTAAGGAACTTCTGGTGGCATTCGACAGTTATTTTTTACCACAAAAGAATATTATATTTGAACGCTTTAAATTTAACACCAGAGTTCAGCAGCCCGGGGAGCCCGTCGAAGAGTTCATAACAGACTTGCATGCACTAGCCGAAAATTGTGAATTCCAGAATTTGAAGGAAGAATTGATTAGAGACCGCATTGTTGTGGGCATGGAGAATATGAAGGTTAGCGAACAGCTGCAACTAAAAAATGATCTGACGTTAAAGGTTGCTGTTGACAAGCAGAAATGCAATCTAAGCAGACGAAAGTAATTCGAGAGGAGAAAGTGGTGAATATTGTTTGAGGAAGTAAAGAAGAGCGGTCAGCAAGATGTGTATATTGCGGTTATGGTGCTCACGATCGTTTACAGTGTCCGGCCCGTAAGGTAACATGTTATAATTGCAGGGGCATTGGACATTACAAGAAAGTATGTAAGAAAAATGTAGTTAGTAGTAGTAACATTAATAATAATATGAGAAACAATGTGGAATTTGGTAATAATAATAGAAATCATACTGTTGCTCTTTGTGAGAGTAATCGTAATCTTGAGTTTGGAAATCGAGACAGTGACGTAGATGACCAAGACGAGTATTGTGGATGATGGCAAATCCTGGTATGTGAAGTGCCTTGCAAAGGAATTGAATGTTCAAATAAAGTTTTTGGTAGATACGGGTGCGGACTGTATTTGTTTACCCTCGGAGTATACACACAGTTATGAAAAGGCAAAAATACCCGAAACTCAAAGGGGCAGATGGAAACGTTCTAAAAATCGTTGGCAGTATTGAATTGAATTTAAAGTATACTGATGAATTTAATAAAGTCCCATTATTGGGTATAAATGCTATACGCAAGTTAAGGGTTTTATTGCCGCCAGAAAAGTGTTTTAGGGTAACGGAAAATAACGAATACGAAAGAATGTTGCAACAATTTCCTAATCTTTTCAAGGACATAGGCGAATTTCGCGGTGATGTGGGAATAAAACTTAAACCCAATTATAAACCCTTTGTACAATCGGTACCAAGAAATGTTGCAGTGCCACTCTTGTCGAGACTTAAGAACGAATTGGCCCGTTTAATTAAATTGAAAATTATAGAACCTATTGAGGAGGTCACGGAATGGGTAAGTCCGATTGTCGTAGTACCTAAGCCAAACAACGAGATACGTCTTTGTGTTGACTATACACAATTGAACAAGGCCGTAATGCGTCCATATTTTCCTATTGAGAAAATTGAGATGAAACTGGCTAGAATTAAAGAAGCAAAGTATTTTTCAAAAATCGATTGTAATAAGGGCTTTTATCAAATCAAGCTTCGTGAAGAGTGTCAACATTTAACTTGTTTTATATGTCCCTTCGGCAGATTTATATTTAAACGCTTACCTTTCGGAATTTTGTGTGCTCCTGAGTACTTTGTAACGAAATTTAGTCAAATCTTAACTGGGATCGAAAATGTGTTAATGCACATTGACGATATACTTATATTTGGTGACACCAAGGAGTCACATGATAAAACATTAAGAGTAGTACTGGAACGTTTGTCTCAAGAGGGAATTACTATTAACGAGAATAAATCGGTATTTGGTGTTGGAAAGATTACATATATGGGATATGTGTTGTCAAAGAATGGCGTAGCAGTTGATCCGGACCGAGTGGAAGCGATAATTAAATTTGAAAAACCGACGTGTAAAGTTGAAGTCCAACGATTCTTAGGAATGCTAAATTACATTGCGAGATTCATAAAAATGAGATCTTCCGTACTTGAACCACTAAACTCATTAGTGGGAAGAAGTGAATTTGTATGGTTGGCAATACAAGAGAAATCATTTAATGAAATTAAGCATCTTATTTCTAATTCTCCTACATTATCGTTTTTTGATCCAGAAAAAAAAATTGTGATCAGCTCTGATGCATCAAGCTATGGACTAGGAGCGTGTCTTATGCGAATAGACGAAAGAACTGAGAAGAGACAACTCGTGGCTTATACATCAAGGAGTATGACGGATACTGAGAAGAAGTATTTTCAGATAGAACGCGAAGCTTTGGCTTTGGTGTGGGCAGCTGATAAATTTTCAGAATACATTAATGGCGTAAATGTAATATTTGAAACGGACCACAAGCCATTAGTTCAGCTACTTCAGACGAAACCAATTGACACTTTAAGCCTCAGAATACAAAGATTTAGAATGCGATATACGTACGAAATTGTGTACATTCCAGGAAAGGAGTTAAGAATAGCGGACGCGTTATCCAGAAGCCCTTTAAAAGTCGAAGAAAATCACAAGAACTTGAAGATGAAAGTGAGATGTATGTTAATTTGATTTCCGGGTGTTTTCCAGTAAGGGATCACTACTTAGAGAAAATAAAAATCGCTCAAAGCAATGATACTATCCTTCAAAAGTTACGTGTTTTTTGTTACAGTGGATGGCCAGCGCGAAGTCAGATACCAGATTTTCTGGCTCCATACTACCAGTATAGAAATGAAATATCTGTAGCAGATGATCTGTTATTACATGGTAGTAGGATAATAATTCCTGTTAAGTTACAGCAAGAAGTTTTGAAATTTATTCACATCGGACATCAGGGTCTGACAAAATGCCGACGTAGAGCTCAAGCAAGTGTTTGGTGGCCAGGTTTATCTAATCAATTGGAAAAATTAATTAAGGATTGTAATAAATGTATAGAATATCGTGCTAATCCTAAGAAACCATACTTTAAGGACACGATTCCTACAAGACCTATGGAAAGAGCAGCTGCCGATTTATTCAAAAGAAAAACGACAACTCATGGTATTTGATAGTTACCGATTATTATTCACGATATTTTGAAATTTATAAATTGAAATCATTGACCGATTTGATGGTAATCGAAAAATTTGTTCCGTCCTACGAACGGACAATGGAACCCAATTCGACTCGTATAATTTTAAGAAATTCTGTGAAAATTATTATATCACCCACAATTCGAATAGCCCTTATTTTAGCCAGTCAAATGGAGCAATAGAAGCGGCAGTGAAGGTTGCAAAATCTCTTCTGTACAAAAATAAAGACAACTATTATGAAGCTTTGCTCAGCTACAGATTCACACCTTTGGAAAATGGATTTTCACCAGCGGAACTTATGATGGGCCGTAAAATCAAAACTCATTTACCAGTATTGCCAAAATTATTGAAGGTAGATAACAAGAAAGTTATGGAACGTGAACAGAAAATTAGAAAGAAAAATGAAATGAATTACAACAAGAGGCACAAATGTAAGGAACTTTCAGAACTAAAAGAAGGGGAACGAGTCTGGATAACAGATTTGAGAAGGTATGGCATCATCACGCGCTCTTATTTGGTGAAGATGGACCAGGGTACATACCGCAGAAACCGTTGGCATCTGGTACCTGCTATGATAAAACAACATCAAGATTACGATTGCTCAGATGAGATTAGTTTTAAGGAAGATATTAATGTGGGAGATTATAGTAGTCGGAATGAAATTGTTAATGAGAAAGATAGTATTAGGGATTCCGATATTCAGAATGAAATTGATGATGTTAATATTACTATTAATACTCAAGATAAAATTGTAAACGAGAATACAGTCCCCCAGGTCGATATGTGCGAAAGCAGGGCTGGATCCTCGGCAGGCATTTCTAGAGCTGGTAGGAAAAGAAATCTGCCTTCTTATTTGAGTGATTATATAGTTGACTAAAAGAAGGGGATGTAGTATAAACCTGGCAACTCTTTTTTATTGTGTACAACTCTGTACTAGGCACTTCCTCTCGTATACGTTTTTTTCTTACGTTTCCTATGTACATTATAATATTGAACTGAATAAAACTATACATAATTAAATACTAAACGTGTTTGACTTAAAAATAATATAAATAACACTGCTAAAATTTATTGTGCATATTTTAATGAAAATCACCCTTTTCAGCAGTTCAATGCTTTTGTTGTGAAAAATTTAAACAAAATTCTTGATAAATAATAAGACCATCATAATTTCTATGCAGCTGTTTGTGATTTAGCTTGTTTTGCATAAAAAATGGGGAAAAAATAAATTCCATTTACGAAAATGAAATAAAAATGCACACTTGCTGGTCAAAAGGATTAGTGAATATGACGTGATGGATTTTCCCCCAATAAGTGCGTTTGAAATTAAAAGAAAAATTCTTAATACACATTTATGAATGAAGTGATCAATGTATTTTAAGCCTTGGTGTTAAATGGATCAGTTTCAGTGTGATTCAATACGAATCCTTAAAACTAGTTGTGTTAGAATATTTTATTTAAAAATTCAATATGGTGTTTTTTTCACATATAAATACATACATATGTATCCTCCGATTCCGAAAAAAAATTATGTGACCAAACTGCAAGCAAAGCATTTAAAAAAAGAATTTTGAGAATCGGCGCAGAAATGAAGGAGTTATGCGTGTACAAACATGAAGAAGTAAAAAAAAATATAAAAATACACACGAGTTGATAACATCCTCCTTTTTTGAAGTCGTAAAAGTCGAAAAAGTAACCAAAACTAAAAAAATCCATAAGTACACATTGAAAAAAATAACTAAAACTAGCCAGAACGGTAACGCTGCTAGCATACATTTTTTGTGGTTTTTTGTCGTGAGTGTGCGGCACATGTCCCTAAATTTATATACATGCACACGTGCAAGTGCAAGTTTGATTCGCACATGCACACGTGCCCAAAATAAGCACACAAAAAATGTGGTACATGAACACGAGTAAGTGCCATTTTTTTGTGTGCCTACTTTTGGCACGTGTACGTGTGCCTATTAAATTGGGACACGTACATGTGCGTGTGCCTTTAGATAGAAATTATAGGGCACTTGCACGTGTGTATGTGCCAAATTTAGACACATCTTCTGCACACTCGTGTGCAAATCCGTACTCTGATTATTTGGCTGAGGTTCGTAATAGAGAGCTGCACGAATATATTCGAAAGTACTCGTATGTATGTTTGTGTGTACGCATGTATGTTTTTATGTATATATGTGTGTGTATATATACATGTATATATGTATAATTGGTCGTGGCAATGTATGTAACCACATATACATGCATGCATACATAAGTACCCAGCGGTAAAACTTACGATGCATTCACTAAACAGGCCTTTTTACAGGTCTTCCAAGACCTGAATTTAAGATCCAAAAGTAATTCTTTTCTGCCTTCTCAGGCAGGCCTTCTAGAAGGCCTATACACTGGCTTCTTTTGGAAGGAGTATTCTATTTTTAGATTTTTTGTTTTGTTTGATAAAAATGTTCTTTAGAAATAACAGACGTTCTCGTATTCTTTTTTCGCAAATGATTTGTATATAACACTGAAATTTACGTACAAGAGGCATCATAGATGCTGCTACTATGTCGTTTATATTGTAGCTACTACATGTTCAATTCGTTCCAAATAAATACATGAAATTTAGCCTCCCTCATATGCTTAAAAAATTACTTTGGATGAAAGGAGTTCGAAATAAGTAAAACATCACGATAATCAAAAATATAGAAGCCGCTATAAAAATACCTAGGTTAAAAAATTTACCTCCATTTAATTTTTAACAGACCTTACCAGACCCATTACTCAGCAGGCCTGATAGAAGGCGAGTCGAGGAAGGTCTTGGTCCGCAATGACATCGCGTGTAAAAAAGAAAGGAGTATGTAACGGGAGTGGAAGTACTATAGACTGCTAACTAAGGCCTTACAGAAGGCCTCTTTACTCCTTCTATTTACCGCTGGGTATATACATAAGAACATACATCTATGCACACACAAAATTCATACGAGTACATTCTACGAATACATTTGTGTACACTTTGCAGCCCTCTAGTTTGTAATAGTATGTTTCCACCAACTTTAAATTACGTAGATTTAGGTAAATTACTTCGAAGTGTTTCCACCGAGCTTGTGAGTGATTTAGTGTTCGAATTTTCGTAGTCAAATGATGCACTTTATAAGGTGTGCGCAGCAGATGTAATTGAATTTTTTCCATATATAGTTTGACATTTAAAATTAATTAAATATTCTTTAATGTAATTTTTTCGAAATTGTCAATCACAATTGATGGATGATCCAGGGATGGAGTTTGTAATTTTAAAAACAACGCAGGGTTGCATAGATAAATATAGTTCGAAAAATAGTATTTTCGACATAATTTAAAATAAATCACCTACTGTGAGGTAATTTTGTCGTATGCAAAATGTATGGTAAATCATCTATAAATCAACATGATTTGTTCAAATCATGCCGGTGGAAACATACTATAACGTTATATTCACAAAGAATTGGGCTTCACTAATACTCCAAGTAGTACTTAGTTTTACAACTGTGGTTTTGCTCATGTTGTACTAAAAAATACTACGCTGTTCCAGAATATATACTTTATAAAGTGTGCGCAGTAGTTGTTTTGTATTTAACGGTTCTTTTTTTCTATGCAGTTTGACATTTCAAAATAAAAGCGATCAAGCAACTATCTCTGGCATGGAAACGAAATCTTGATAAATGTTAAAAAAGCCTTGTGTAAACAGTATAGATTTCGACATAGATTTCACTTGAAATCTACCAGATTTCGCTCTGGTGTAAATGTAGTATCAGTCTTTCAATGGCGTAAAAAAGTTTGTTCAAAAGTTTGTTATCTTCTCGCGGACTCCATATTCTGTGCCATTAAAGCGTCCTTCAGACTATTAGATTTAGTATTAATACTTGTCAAAAACTCAAATTTTAAGTAAAAACCCAACAGTGTGAAAACAAATTGTTATGAATTGTCAAATAATACGTAAAGAAACTTGACAGTGTTATGGTATTCGTCATTTTTAGAAAATTTTCTAAACAATCACATTTTTCGTTTTATCAGGGTGGTCTTTTGCACAAACAAGCATAGGAATAACAAAAACAGTTGTTTTTTGTTTGTTTGCCGCCATAAATAAAGAAAAGAAGAACTAAAAAATGTGCTTTATTGCAAATTATTTATGTTACGTTTTATTTGGAATGTGATAGTGTAGAAACAATATGTAATGAGAAAATTTTCTTTATGATTTTTTGACAGTCAGACCGATTTTGATTTGACTTTCGTCTAAGAAAATCTTAAAGCTTATATTACAATGTAAAAGAGCCTTAAATGTCAAAACGATAAACAATGTTATCCTGCTAAAAACTTAATGCAAATTTACTGGATTACAGTAAAATTTTAATTAAAGTTTTAACGTGTTTAATGTATTATTATGACGTATTTCTTGAAATGAGCATAAAAATAGCAAGTTTGTTAATTAAAGATTATTAATCGCCCATGTTTTGGAAAACGCAGCGTTTTCAAATCGCTTACGGTTTGAAAAACGCAAAACGCATTCCGGCATGTTCTGAAAACCTCGCGATCTGCTAGCGTTTTGCTATTTTCCGAAGTTGTGTTCGAGCAATAAAAAACAAATTTTTTTGTTATAACAAAACATAAACAAGCAAATAAATTTTAAATTAAAATCCCTACAGCGCTCCTACTTGCTATACTGGCTTTAAAAAAACTACAATCATCGCCAGTTCATAAGTAGACAATTGAGACAGGCAATTGACAAACTCAAAGCAAATTTTTAAATTGCATGTTTTTAATTAAAATCATGAAAAAACGTTACAAGTTTTTCTTCAAATAAAAAGAAAACATAAAAATTGTGCATCATTTTATTTTCTTTTTAAGGTGCAGATTAAATAAAATAGACCAGGGGCCCGATTCTACTTTTGTGAAAAAGTAAAAATGAAAAATAAATTATCACTTCATTGAAAATGCGATTCTAGTTTCAGCTTTTATGAAAACTATCTGTAAAATTTTTCTTATATGATAATATTTTTTTCATTATGAAAAAGTTGGCGAAAACTTAAATGATGACAACTTTTAATGACTTTTTTTATTAACTTTTTCTTAAAAAATCATTTTCTATAAATTAAAAAACGCCACAATGTATTATTTATAATAATTGTTACAACACTGAAATAAACAAGAAATAAAAATAGAATAGTTTGGAAAATCCAAAAGTGCACGCCTCATAATCTCATTTAGACCGTGAAATTAAATAGGCTTCTATTCCTAAATATACTGAAGCGTAAAATAATTAAAAAGACTCGATTAATGAAGTCTTTCGGTCGTTATCGTGACCACATACAGGATCCGTACATACAGACAAACGGACGTCCAAGACAGAACTTTTTTAAACAGTTTTTAATTAGTTTAAATAATAAAAATAACGTTAAAAATGTCATGAGTGTTAAAAATAGTATTTTTTCTTAATATGTGTGTGTATATATTTTTTACAAATGCAATATATGATAATAATAGAGCCTTTTTAAGTTTGAAAAATCGCGTGAAGTGAGAGTTGTACCCACCTCAACGCTTCGCTTATGAGGCGTGCAATAGATTAACAGAGTTAAGTTATTTGCTGTACATTTTTGCAACAGATACCTAAAACCATAAATTTTACAAAAGTAAACTTAATATTTAAAAACAACCCAATGGATAAATAAATATGTTGCAAAGCTTCAGAAGGCCAGAAAGTACATAATATGTATTTGCAATGAAATTATTTTTTATTTTAATTTGCTTATGATTCAAGAAATGAGCGGAATAAAACAAAAACTGACAGATGGTTTTCATAACGATTCAATTTTTCATAATTGCAATCGGAGTCGCTCTAAATGAAAAATGAAGTGAAAATTGCTAAGAAGTGAAAATGATAAATTTTTTATCATAAATTCAGAATCGACCCCCAGATCGCTTCAGTATACACTAGCGGTTTGAAAACGCCAAATTTCTAGCGTTTTCGTTTGTCAGAGCACCTGCTTGGCGTTTTGAAATCGAAAACGCCAATTTTAAGCGATATGCGTTTTTCAGAACATGAGCAATAGTACGTGTGTACTAGGGTATTCATTTAATCGGGTTTCTGCTTTAATCGGTTAATCGTTCGATTAATTAATCGAGGTTTTGGCTTAATCGGTTAATAATCGGTTAATTGATGTATTAACCGGCTAACCGATTAATAAAGTTTTTTCATATATCAAGTATTTTTAGCAAATAAAATTGCATAAATTATCTATTATTTTGAGTTTATTAGTAAAAAATCAATAACATAACAAACATAACAATTCTTGAATTTAATCAAGCAAAAAAATATGTGTTCATTTAAAAATAAACAATTTTGTGAGATCATTATCAGTTATTTCAATAGTTTAAGATCTTCTAAAACAATCTTTCAGAAAAATAATTTCTTTAGTTTTGATGTAACTGGGCTTGAAAAAATCCTTTCATTTATCGTATATGTTGAAGAAATCGAAAGCAATCCATAATACAGAACATCTAGTTTCTCAGTCATTTTCCTGGATTTCTCTAAACTTATAAAATTAGAGTCCTATTTTAATTTCTTTTTTTTTCAAATTCTTAACACTTCTAATTGTTTCGGCTAATTCTGTTAAAACATTTCTTGTATTACTATCGATAATTTCTTCTGTTGTAAGGTCATCATCTTATTCATGCTGGCAGAGCTCAGCGAAAAAAGTTTATATCCGAATTCCTTAGTTTCAGTTTTTGTACTATATTTAAAAACACTGTTGCTAGAAGGAAATATTCCTGAGGGGAGGTATAAAATAATTGAATTCGTCTCTCATTAAATCTAATCCTTAGATTTTTAATTAAATCGTTGGCAACAGTATAATTAGATTTTATAAAACTATTAAACAAAAACTTTATACATAATTCCCTCAAGTTCAATTAGAGTAGCAGAGGATTTAATAAATTCTTTTATAGCCAAGTCCAAAGATTTTAATATTTTACTTAAGTTAAAATCACTGAACACACTTATTTGTTTCAGTCATTGACATGAATTCGGCTCTGTCGAAGACAATGCCTCTGTTTTCTGCTTCTTGGTGGCCCATGATATGGGACCAGATTGATACATAAAAACGTACCCGGTTGTGGACTTGCGGTCATCTACGTTTCCAGCCCAATCAGCATCGCAACAGCCTTTTATTCGTCCGTCTACTTGCTTTTTATACACAATTCCTTTGTCAATTGTGCCTTTTAAATACCTCATAACTCCTTTGATTGAGTGACTCATACCCCACAACTGGAGCGAAAGTTTCATTATAATCTATTCCTTTGCGTTGCGAAAAACCTTTGGCTACTAATCTTGCCTTAAAACGTAGTCGATTACAGTTTTCAGTCGTTCTTGTTTTGAATACCCATTTTGATTTTATCGTCCCTTCTCCCCTTGGTAGTTCAGTTAGGATCCACGTCTTATTAGCTATCATGGCTTCTTCCAAGCTGACTGGATCACCGGAGACAAATTACATAGCACAGAATAATTGAGAATGCGAAGTTCTGTTTGCAATGCGCTCTGAACGACGAACATCTTCACCTAAACGCACATTTTTCTGCTCATAACTATTCGGAACCCATTCCTCTTCAGACTTTTCGGCTCGTGGTATAGCCAATGACCATTCATCTGACTCGTGTGTACTTTCATAACTACTGTTATCATATTCATCAACTTCGATATTCTCATCATGGTCTTCAGGTGTAATTGCATTACTTCTGCTAACATTTTCTTCAACCCATTGATTGTAGTCTTCAGATATCAATTCATTAAATCTATTACTTTCCCCGGAATTGATATTATCATCGAAATCATACAATTTTACACATAAATGTTTTTTATTCGTTTTCAGATTTGCTTTTTTCTCTTCTAGAAATACCACGTCCTGACTTATTATTATTTTGTCATCTTGAGGATTAAATAATCTGTAGGCCTTGCACTCAGAACTGTATCCCATCATAATGCACTCAATAGATTTCGAATCTAATTTACGACGTTTTTCCTTCGGAATGTGCACAAACGCAAGGCAACCGAATATTTTTAAATGTTAAATTCTCACGACGTCCCGACCAATTTTCTTCTGGAGTAAAATTTTTACCTCTGCACGGAATCCTGTTAATTAAATAACAAGCTGTGTTCGCCGCTTCAGCCCAAAACCGGTGGTCTAAATTACTGTCAACAAGCATGCACCTAATCCGCTCCACTAGTGTACGGTTAATTCTTTCCGCAACACCATTCTGCTCCGGAGTGTATGGACACGTTCTTTGATGTACTATACCATTGTGTTTCAATACATTGGCAAATTTGTTATTCAAATATTCTCCACCGTTATCAGCACGTAATATTTTTATTTTTGTGGAGCACTGATTTTCAACAATTTTCTTAAAATCCACAAAAACATTAAAAACGTCAGATTTCATTTTCAAAGGATAAACGAAGACCTTTCTTGAAAAATCGTCCACAAACGTGACCAAATATCTTGCACCAGAGAACGAAGGTGTGCTCAACGGTCCTAAAATATCTGATTGCACCAGCTGTAGCAATTCTGTAGCTCTTGTGCCAATCTCCTTATTAGGCCTTCTTGTTTGCTTACCTTTAACACACGTTACACAGCGTTCATCATTATCTAAGCCAAAATTTATGCCAACGTTTGCTGACTTTTTTTCATGCAAACTTTTATTACATATATGGCCCATTCGCCTATGCCACAAACTAAAATTTTCCTTAGCCAGAAAACCCTTTTCGTTGAAATGAGCTTTACTATCTAAACGATAAAGATTATTATACGCTGTAGCAGTTGCAATGAGATTTCTGTTTGCATCATAAATTTTGCACATATCTTTTTCAAAAACTACTTTTTTGCCACCCTCAGTCATTTGTTTCACTGACAACAGATTTGCACACAAATTCCGTACAAATTAAACATTTTTGATTGTTATATTTTTCTTCTTCCTTTCAGAATAGATAGTAAGATCAATATCACCAACAGAATTTACATAAAGCTCACTATTGTTTGCTATAATGACTTTTAAGTTTTCTACTTTACGTTTGTTGAACATATATCTACTTATACACAGCATATGATTGCTAGCGCCGCTGTCAATATACCAGCAAACAGAATTAGTTTCTATGATCTTTTCCGCGGTATCTTTTTCAACACGAGCATTCAAAACTTTGCCTATTTTTGCAATAAGTGTAGTTTCAACATTTCTTTTATATTTACAACCCTTATCCTTGTTATCACTTTTGCTTCTATTTTGACAATTTCTTGCAAAATGCCCAAATTCCTTGCAATTGTAACACTGTATTGGTTTTTTGGCCTTTCTGTGATTCCTCAAATACAAAGCGGCTTCGTTTTCTGTTTTGGGGTCAAACTTTGCATCTTGCAAAAGTAAATTCTTCACAACATCAATTGTCAATCTTTCCTTTGAATTTTCTACTGCCATCACCAAAGGCTTGAATTCGTCAGTCAATCCAGCTAACATTAATGAAGCTGTCAACTCGTCGTCTATGTTCAGACCAGTATTTCTTGATTACTAGGCACGACTTGGCTTGCCTTTTCCAGACGTCGAAGTTTTTCCTTCCACGTAAAGGCTCCATCGAAATAATTCCAGCTGCGTGCGTCATATCAAATAATTTTTTAATAAAAATAATTTTTTTTAGTAAAAGCGCGTCATGCGGCCCATAACCTGTTAAGTTTGCGTTTTAATTAGACTGAAAACATTATGAATACAAATTCAAAGGCATCAAGTATAACAAAGTTTCTTATAAATAATACAATATTATATCAACAAGTATATTACGTACATATAAGATCTACATAACACAAAGGATATATTCATTCACAACAAAATTGATATTAACCCAGTATAAAAAATTGGAAGTAATTTTTATGTAACTACATTTGTATTCCTTCCAAAGAATCTATATTAAAAATATGCAGATAATTAGTAGAAAAGCAAGTAAAAATTTGTAATTCCCTTATAATTTTAAAAAACACTCGCCATGCTTTTTAAACAATCAATATTTTAAAGGACATTTCACGACTTTAGCATTGTTTTGGCCCATATGCCAAAAAGTCGGAATGGAGAAAAACAACAAAGAAGATTTACATAAAGTTTTCTCAAAATATATCCGATAGAATTTTTTTTGTATTCTCACCACTGCTTCCGGCATATGTTTGGAAGAAAAATTTAAATTTTTGTGAACTTTCATCAATCCGATTAGAAATTAACATCTTTTTACTGAAAGTAAAATATCTTGTTATGTGCTCCAGTGACCACTTTTTTATTTTATTTGTAAAAAGTAGCTTTTGTTGCTCAATGTGTATACTAACTGCTGTGTATCGAGTAACTTGAGATGGAATTTTCTACTTTTTATTGAAAATAAGCGTATAAATGTTATTTATTTACATGGAATAAAAAGTTAATATTGATGAAACTTGGTATTTTACTTGATTTCTGATTTTTATTTTTTTATTTAAAAAAAATTATTATATCGAGCACAATGTATGCTTGATATCTCAGAAACCAGAAACAATTTCGCGAAATATTTTTTTGGATTCTGAAAGAGGGTACTCAAAATATATACAGTGATTCACAGCTTATTTGATGTAGCCAATAATTTTTTTGAAAAAATTAAATAGTTCGTTCTCTATCGCATATGGACGAAAAATGTTAAGCTGCATGTCTAAATATTTATGCTATGATGATATTGACGAAGAAAGAACAGCAAAAACTTACACCGTTGGTCGCATTTCCACAAAGCAATAAATGTACTCATTAAAATCATCTCGCAGCTTAAATGATCGTTATCGGATAGAGAAATTGCGCACCAAAAATACACGTTTTTGGTTTAGGTCAGTACCAAGGATCATTTTTCAAGCATAATTGAATAAATAAATTATTAAATTCAAAATATTTTTAAACATAGAACAATGAATATCGACTGACAGCCGGAAAGATGCAATTCGCTGTGTCAAGGATTGAAAAACCACCTAAATTTTTTTGAAATTGCTGCATTCAGTCCCTAAGCAGTAATTAAAGATTTCTCCATAAAAATGGAATCGAAAACGCTGATAAATTGCATATAATCAAATATTTAACGATACAGATAACCGGTGAGGCTTAAGGCAGGTTAAGAAATAGCCTAATGGCCGCTGCTCCAAACCTGAAAATATCTGCTTAAAAGTGTTTGGGAAGACAAAGACTCCAGAAAATAATCCAAAAGTTTTATCAATTGTAAATTTTAACGGTCCGACTGTCCGAAATATATTATTAATTAATCCCACAAACATAAAACTCATAATAGAGTTTCCTTGAGAAGATATAAGCAGGGATATTCAGTTGAAAATCGGATGCTTTTGCCGTTGATATTTACGCTAACGATATTTATAGATTAAATTAGGCTTAGTCAACAAAACTCAGCGATTTCGAAGTCTAATATACTAGGTTATGTCATCTCAAGAGAACTCTATTATGAATTTTCTGTTTGTGGGATGTATGAATGATGTATTTCGGACTGTCTGGCCGTGAAAATTTGCGTCTCACAAAAATATTGGACTATTTTCTGAAGTTTTAGTCTTCCCAAACACTTTTCAGCTGATATTTTCCGTTTTGGAGCACTGATAGTGGTGTATTTCTTAACATGAGCTATACACCACCGGCTATCTGCATCATTAAATATCTGAATAGATGCAGATCTATCATCGTTTTCGATTACATTTTTGTGGAGAAAGCTTTTAATAACTGCTGAGGGGCTAAACGCAGCAATTTAATTTTTTTTACTGGCTTGCAATTCTGGACTTGCATCTTTCCGCCTGTCAGTCGATATTTATTGTTCTATGCTTAAAAATACTGATAAATATTTTGAATTTAATAATTTATTTTCAAATATGCTTTAAAAATGATCCTTGGTACTGACCTACACCAAAAAAGTGTATTTTTGGTGCGCAATTTCTCAATCCGATAACGGCTTTATACACTGCATCATTTAAGCTGTGAGATGATTTTAATGGGTACATTTATTGCTTTGTGGAAATGCCACCAACGGTGTAAGTTATTGCTGTTCTTTCTTCGTCAATATCATCATAGCATAAATATTTTGACATGCAGCTTAAAATTTTTCGTCCATATGCGACAGAGAACGAACTATTTAATTTTTTCAAAAAAATTATTGGCTGCATCAAATAAGCTGTTAAGCTGTGTTCTCACTATGTGTATTTGTCTTATGGAATGTCACTTTTTTATACACATGTGATTTCATGTGTATGTCAAAATTTGCGGTTTACATACGGTTTATAATTTTTGTGTTCACCTGTTGGTATGTTACGTACATTTGACATAACCTATAAAGCAAAACAATCATAAAACAGCCGAGTGGTTATACATATTTTATTGTTATTATACTTCTTTTATTTAATTTTACACCTATTTTATTTAATTTAATACTTTATTAATTTAATAATTATTTTATTTCATTTTCCCATCCGCAAACAATTGCTTTATTAAAAACCAGCTGATGTCAGATGCTTTGTCACTTTAAAATAGAACTCGTTCTAAATCATGTGTACTGTACACAGAGAATTAACACAGGCTATTGTTTGAAGCGGTTCAGACTATATGTACAAATTTTCCATGTGAAAATGTGACATTCCATATGGCAAATACACATAGTGAGAACACAGCTTTAGTCACTGTATACCCCATACTTTAAAATGGTCGGTAGGCCAAAACAATAGTAAGGTCGCGATTTATCAACTAATATTCTTTTAAATAACTTAATAGCTTAATTATTAAAAGTCTTCTAAAAGTTTATATTCACTTAAATTTACATGAAAACACAGTTTTGTGTTTAAATTTGCATAAAAAGAAACAAGTTGTGAAAATGGGTAATTTTTCATCCTTTTTCCTTGAGAAAAAATCATTATAGAACACCGAAAAAGAAATTTGTCCTAACATCGTTTCCAATTTGGTGATTGGTAATCGAAAAAGAGAACTTCTTGCAATGACAAGGATATGTAAAACTAATTAGAAATGATCCAAATTTGCAATATTTCCGGATCGGAAATTCTACATTTTCATGACTTCTTTGGAGTGTCTTCTTTTGCTGGGAATAAAATAAAAAAAAAAACAAAATAACAGCGTAAAATATTATTAATTTTGAAAATTGATATTAACAAGATTTAAAAAATAACGAAATGAGTTTATTTCATGGTAAAACTCAAAAAATAAATAATTTGTTAAAATAAAACTGAAAAAAAGAAGAGAGGTGTGTTAGGACACCCGGATAGAGATATGCTGCTTACAGCCCACTATGCTTCGACCCATAGACAGAAAAAAAATTTTGTCTCAAATTGTTTTTAAATACAGATTTTTTGAAAGATAATAAGGTGTCTCAAATAAATGTTAACAAAAAATTTTTTCTGATTGCTTTTGCCACCACGAGAGGGCGTTAAAATCAGATAATTTCTTGCAAAAATGACTTAACAGAAAATAGGTTTTAGTTGTTTCACAAAAATAATTCTGAAAAATTCATTTTTTTTAAAAGTCAATCGAAATTTGGTTTTCAGGTACTTTGATATATTTGCAGTTAAACTAAAATTTAGAGTTTAGTATTTATTTACAAAATAACTCTTTTTTATTGCTCTGAAAAAAACATTTTTTTTGTTGAAAATCCAAAAATTACTTAAGTTTGATAGAGTATAAAAAAAATTATTTAAAATTAGATATTTTTTTTCTGTTTTTGTAACTTTATACTCTTAGCTAACAGGGTATTCAAAAATTAGTGCCTATTTTTTACCACAACTTAAAAAAAATGCGTTTTTTGAAATGCCTAATTTTATGATTTTTACTCAAATATTAGGCAGTTAAGAGTGTTTAATATCATTGCGTAGCACGTTTTATATTTTGAATGGTAAAAAATTATAAATTAGATTATGTTTCATATTTAAATTACTATTGTAAAGTGTAAGTTGCGATTGACTTCGATTTTGAAGTTTTTTTTGTTTCATATTTTTGTTTTGCTTTATCATATTATTTGCCGTTATTTATATTTTTCAAATTAGAGATGACAGCGTGACACATTTGTGTGTGATGTAACTATATTCCAGCAGCGGTAATACGACTATATATTAAATTTTCGGAAATGCGAGAGACATTTTTTTTCTATAAAAATTTCTATTGTATAAAAACCGTAAGTGTTACAAATTTAGTTGCCTTTAACATAAGTGATCGTGAGTGCAAGTGGATGAAAATACACTAAATACACAAAAGTGAAAATAAAAAATAAATTTATAAATTAATGTAACTAATCTGTGGTGATGGCAAATATTTAAAAAAATTCCGATATAATTGATTGTTGGATAGCGGCATCCTCAAACAATAAAATATCAGAGTTGTATAAATATGTAAAACATAAGATAGGCGATTCATATTTTAACAAAAAAACTTAATGCAAAGTATTCAGTTTTTTAATAGTAAAGTGAATAAGTTATGGAGGGAAAGCAGATATAATCGAAGTTATTTTGAAAAAAATTCTAAATGGTTAAGTTATACTTTTTTTTGATCCCGACAATGTAAGTTTATCAGTTTTTACTTCAAATTATGAAAATAAATAAAATAAAAATACTAAGGAATCTGGCACAAGTAAAACTTGCCTAAAAATGTGGCTTCCATAGACCCAACAGCTGTTACTAATGCAAAAACTGCAACAATACCAGCAGTAGGAATAGTAGAAATAGCAGCAAGGGCTTCTGAAACAACAATGGATCCAATAGAAGCAATGGACCTATTAACTTCAACAACAGAAACAAAAAAACGCGGAAGACCGCTAATAATGTTTGATGAATCTTCCAGCAAAACAAAAAATAGAAGAGTAACAGATTTGATTGAAAAGTATTCTCTTGAGGAACTTGAATTTGCCGTAAAAAAATTAAAAAGATCAAATTCTCTTTCAGAAAGCCATGAAACAAATCTGTAATGTCTACCAGTTTCAAAAGCTTTGGCGCTATATATGGATTTAGATCTATCGGAAAGAAAATACAGTGTTCTGCGCCAAGCAATCAACGAATTACATCCAAATTGTTTTCCATCTTTGTATGCATTACGAACCGAAAAGCAAAAATTGGTACCAACTATATTAACAACGGAAATTTCAGCGGAAGTGGACTTAAAAAGCATAATGCGTAGAACAGCAGCAAGTATATTTGAACTTTGTGCTGTTCAAGAAGATATAAGTAAAATATCATTAATTTGTAAGTGGGGTATGGATGGTAGCTCCGGTCATAGCCGCTACAAACAAAAATTTCAAAACGAAAACCATACGGAAGAGTTTATGTTTTTCATAGCATTTGTTCCACTAAGGTAAGTACATAAATACTTATGCTGACTTTAGACGACATGTATTTTACATCTGACTTGTCAAATTTCCCACTGCAAAAGTGATACATGCCGTGTGAAACATATGAAACATTGTCAGATGACATTTACAGAAGCAAAGTCAGATGAAAAATTTTCAATTAGAGCGTGTTCTATTTTCATCTGACAAGGTATCTGACATCAGCTGTATTAAATTACCAAAAGTGTGGTTTGGCTGAAAAAACATTAAAAAGCAAAGAGCGTTTTATATATTTATGAAAATTGTGCAAAAACTAAGCTGTTGTGAACACTCAGAGGTTATGTCAGATGTAATTGCACATGTACGTGTAAAAGCAAATATTATAAACCGTCTGTAAATTGACAATTTTGACAAACATGCGAAGTTACATATGTCTCACACACCTAACAAGCCATATGTAAAAAAAATGTCGTCTAAAGTCAGCATTAGTTAAATATATGTGCTATTTTAATACATTTTTAAATTCATTTCTATTTTCAAGAATGGTAAACTTGACATCAAAAAAAATAATATGGTGTAATAAAACATCATCTTCAACGTTGTACTGTAGGCCTATTAAATTTGTTTTACAAAAAGAGAAGCCTGATCTAGTTAAGAAAGTTTTCAGCGAAGTTGATCAAAAAATTAAAAATATGGAATGTGATGTTATTGAAATGAAAGGTGTAGTTGTAGAAGTTTCTTACGAAATGCATTTTACAATGATAGATGGTGCAGTTGTAAATATTTTAAGCGATACAAATTCATCAAGTAGGTGTTTTATTTACAATGCAAGTCTGACAGAGATGAACAACATAAACCTTTCAAAAACTTCAAATGTAGACAATTACAAGTATGGACTTTCTACGCTTCATTGTTGGGTAAGATTTTTTGAATGTTTGCTGCATATTGCTTACCGAATCCCTATTAAAATTTGGCGGGTAGATAAAGAAAACAAACAGTTTTTGGAAAACAAAAACAAGAATTCAAAATGAATTCAAAAAAAGAACAGGATTAATAATAGACCAAGTTAAGTCTGGATTTGGCAATACTAATGACGGAAACACGTCACCGATTTTTTTCGAACACTGAAGTAGCGGCCGAAATTACAGGAATTGATAAGCAACTTATTGATAATTTTGCCATTATATTGAGAGTGTTATCTTGTGCATCGCCAATTAATGTACAAACCTTTAAGGAGCTACAAATAATTACTAGAAATATGTATTTAATACACTATGGATGGTATTATATGCCTAGCACAGTTCATAAGGTTTTAGTTTATGGATGTGATGTTATCGACTTTTTCAATTTACCAATTGGTATCTACACATTTTATTTTACTGACAAAAAGTTAAATAAAAAACTAATTAGCTTTTTTTCATTCCACGATGTTTGTCTGAAGAAGCATTGGAAGCCAACCATAAAAATGTGAGGAAAGTGCGATTGTCTCATACTAGAAAAACTTCTCGAGAAAACACAAATAAAGATTTAATGACATATTGTTGTTGTCTTCAGATCCCGTATTATCATCAAAGAGAAACATTAAGATAAAAAATAAAATAATAGATGCTGAAATTGAGAAATATATTCTTGGAAAAAATGTTGAAATCGAAGATGAGATAATAACAGACGAGATGAGTTCTTCGTTAAGCGAAAATTGGTTTTGGGAAGAATAAAGTAGCGATGATGCTTTGTTATAAGTTTGTCTTTATATGTTTTTTTAACGTTTTTTATTTTAGGAGTTATAAAATATAATTATTAAGTTAAGCTATTATAATTTATGTTTCAAAATCCAAAACTTAAATTTTTTTATCAAAATATATCGCACTTAATTAACAGGAGGGTATAAAGTCAAAATGTTCAGTAGAAGCAAAACAGTTTTAAATTTAATATTAAAGGCATATTAAAAAGAATTTTTAAACCAACCATTTTATTAACAAAAAGTAGGCAAAATAGCACGATATTTTTACTGCGGATGTTAATACTACGCGTCGATTTTTTTCGAAAAGTGAAAAAATAAAATTTTGAATGGATCAAGTGCGATATGATTTTTTCATCATTTTTTAGTGACGTTAACATTGCTAGTTTTCCTCTTTAATTTTTTCATTCATGTTATCTTTCAAATATCCTTATAGTTTTATTTTTGCAAGAGTATTTTAACAGTTTTAGCCTATTTTTCACTAATTTGAAGTCTACACGTAACATAATTCTCTCTGCGATTGAATTTGACAATCTCATCTTACATATTATGTTACGTGTAGACATCAAGTGAAGTAGTTGTCAACACAAAATAAATATGTATATAATATGTGTAAAGAACAACAAAAAAACAAGAAGTAATAGATGTGAGTAGTCCACTTGCAAACACCGCTAAGTTGAAAAAAATAAAAATTCGCTAAAAGCCGCCATTTTATTCGTTGTTTGAAGTTTTAATCGATTTTCTATATTTCAATATATTGTTACGAAATGAAAAATGCAGATTGAAATATAACGACATAAAAATAACAGCTGTGATGATAATCTGTATTTGGTACCACTAAATACAACACTGCCTATGTAATGTCAATAAAATCAAAACTTGGCAACCAAGTTCCACAATTAAACTTGGCATCACTTCTATTTTTTTTTAAATGTCCTTTTGTAATTTTTATTAATTAATAATGTCCTTTTTTATTATTAATGTCCTTTTTATTAATTAATAATGTCCTTTTTATTTTGCAATCTCACTTCTGACACCAATTGTTACGTTTTTAGTCCTTTACATAAGAACGGTTTTATTATTTTCACAGGATTCGTTGAATTGCAATAAAATAAAACACGGATATTTATTTTACAAATAAATTCTCAGTAACACTTTATTTATTACTTTAAAAACACGTACAACTAAACGCGATGTACACACTAACTATTCTTGGCGATGTTTACTCGTCTAAGTTTAAAAACACACTCATCCATGTCGTCTGGCAGCCTCCCCTTATATAGTCAATTATAAAACCTTCTGGTAGCTTTGCTAACTTTCTGGAATGTAGTTGTCTCTTTTTATCTTTTAGTATACGGCATGATCATTTGGTCTTGCTATGGGTAGTGTATGTGCGTGTGTAGATGCGTGAGATTTTTCTTCTGTTTGTTTATCTTCGCACACACACATACTCTAATGTTTGCAACGTAAACAAATTACGCTGTTATCAAGTTTACATCTCTTGCAGCTGAGGTTGTTTAAGTTTAATGTCACTGTTTGTAATTGCAATTAAGCAGTCTCGAATAATCTTGTAAGTTCTAGCTACCGTTTCCTGAAGATTCCGGAAACTTCAATTTTCCGTTATTTTGAATTCTATTGACAGTTGTCGAGTGATGCCAAGTTTAATTGTGGTACTTGGTTGCCAGGTTTTGATTTTATTGACATTACATAGGCAGTGTTGTATTTAGTGGTACCAAATACAGATTATCATCACAGCTGTTATTTTTATGTCGTTATATTTGAATCTGCATTTTTCATTTCGTAACAATATTAAAATCAAATAACACAGCGAACAAAAAGCGGATCGAATATCTACGTATGAATGTACATAAAAAGAACCATTTCAGCGTTGACAGGCTGCTAGATTCTTACCAAATTTGCTAGGAATTTTTTTCCTTTAGTAGGATGGTAGACTAAACTCTTTTTTGGTAGGTTTGAGAATATACATATGTATGCATATTTATTAAAAAGGTTTTCAGTGCAGTAAAAATGTAATGAATTATATCAAAAAATTTTCGTCGGACTTGCAGAATATGCATTAAATTTTCTTTAGTTTTTTGTCGTTTTCTTTTCTAGACAGACTGTAAAAATTCTTTAGCTTTTTATGTAAAAATTTACTTGTAATAAATTCAGTAGCGGAGTTAACTATTTGAAAAAAATTCATTCTATTGCAAATTTTCAGTGAAAAGGGTAAAAAATTTATAGCTTTTCTATACAAAAGAAAGAGCCAATAACACTATGCGACAAATGAAGACCTGGAAAAACACACGGACTGGACAGTAAACATTCAATTGTACTACCACAGGGTAGTAAAATCCTAGAGTCCACTAAGCAGATTATACATAATAACATTTTATTTAAAAATATAAGATTTTTCGTGCATTTTTTTTAAAAAATTAAGGAAAAAATATTTTTTTTCACTTTTTTCAGTATACCTTACAGGGACTCATAATTTTTTACAAACAGCTCTTGTTAACATATGAATACAGCCTGAACGTGTCTAAGCACCATAATAGCATACAGAACATTTTTTACCTTAAAATAGTAGTTTTTCTCCATTTTTTTATGCTAAAAAAATATTTTTGTTTGAGAATAGTATATTCAGGTGCACACTTCTCTATTGTGTTATGTTGTGTTTCATTAACATTTTGTGCAAAAAAAGTAATTTTTCCTGCACTTTTTTTTTTAAATATAGGAAACAGCTATTTTATTAAATTTTTTCAGAGACTCCAAATTTTTCAGTAAAAATATTTGGCAAAACAACAAAAAACCCTAAAATATAGTAAATATTAAATTTGGAAACATAAGAAATGAAACAATCACAAAGAAAGAAAAAATATAATAAAAATATAGCCTATCTAGCGAAAAACTTCCATTTTTAAGATACAAAGTAGTTTTCGTGAGCTATTTATGGTGCCTAGATATGTTCACAGGAGCTCCTCAGCTTTACCGTAGCTCAGCCGCGGATCCAGCTTGAGCCTTTAAGGGGAACTTCTATCTGAAACATAGGTTAGGCTAGGTTAGGAGGGCAGTCACAACTGAAGAAGTGACTCACTTGGGTCCGTTGATTCGGTGTCTTTGTGATACCCTAGAGCTAGGGTTGTCATCACTTAATTTATAAAAAGAGGACAGCGGAGGAAAAAAGAACCCGGACATTTGATTAAAAAAAGTAGGACTTAAAAATAACACGAAATTAATTTTTTCCAATAATTTTACGACCAATAAAATCTTAAATACATATCGATGGTGTTGCGTAAAAAGGGCCAATTTCGCAACATTTTAATGGCAGATTGGCGCATTTTGCGCAACGCTATCGATGTGTTTCCATTAAGTTGTACATAAGTGTATACATGCACATTTGCATAAATCGAAGTTTATTCTCTATATATTGTTAAACAAAACGCAAAAAGCACTAACTAACTAATAAAAAACTAATCGGCTTTTAATAAATTCTGATGTATTTGACCAACACACATAATTACTATAAATAATCAGACTTTCCCGATGTAAAATAGCGATATAATTAAGAAAATATAAAGGCCAATTACATAAATTAGTATATTTATTGCTTCTCTTATAAAATTTTGAAAATTATAGTTTGGCCCTTTTCACGGAAAACCATCGATATTTTAAATACATACATACGTCATAGAATAACATCACAACCCTCATGAATAGTACTATTTACAACATAAGCTGGACATCTAATATTTCCCTTTTAAGCTTGGTTTTTAATAAAAGCAATATAAAATCAAAAAAATATATAAGGGTATGTTCTGCATTTCATGTGAAATTAAAATGTGTGGAATTATCAAAGCATTGTTGTTATAAATATTAATTTACAACAACAATAATATGATAATTCCGCACATTTTAATTCCACATGAAATACAGAAAATGGCCGATACATATATGTAAAACAGATACTTTACGCGAATATAACCTCCCTTTTTAAGTCGGTAAAAAGTAGGACTTTCCCCGACACACATTTTTCCCTCACAAAAAGACCACAAAAAGAGGACAGTGTCCGGGAAGAAGAGGACGGATGACAACCCCACAGTAGTAGGGAACTGGGGACATGGCCCCAATTAAAATTTTAAAATTTGGGTAATTAAAATTTGAAATTTTAATTGTTAAATAAACAAAAGTGTAATTTGATACCCGTGGGGAAAAAAATGAAAGTACCCTGTAGGTAAAATGTTGGTAAAAAATTGTGATGAATTATTATTGAGTTAAAGTGTTAGTGTGAAATTTTATTATAGATAATGTTTTGTGTTATATGAATTTCGGATATGGGTGTATCTGTGGGTGAGTGGGGTTCGATACCTACCATAGACCCTGAATGTTTTCCGTTGCTTCGTGGGTTGTGGTTGTGTTGAGATAGTGAACTAGAAACAATTGGCTTAGTATAGACAATGTGGTTCTAATGGGGTGATATTGAGACATTGGGTAGTGAGTTTGGAGCTTGAAAGTATTGGCTTAGTATAGACAATGTGGTTCTTATGGGGTCATATTGAGAGATTGGGTAGTGTTTTAGATCATATGTGGAAATAAAGAGTGTAGACAAGTTTGGTGACAACGTCACCAATCTTGTAGATAAAAAGTCGACTTGGGTTCCTACGGGGTTTATTGTGTCGCTGTCATTATTTTTTTGTTCTTGTTAATTTTTTGTGATGCTTGTGTTTACATTTACTTTGTGCATGGCTGTGGGTGAGTGAATGTGTGGGGGATGGGGGTGTGTGTGTGTTTGTGTGTGTGTTTCTTTTTTCTTATCTTTAGATTTGTAAAGAATGTGAGTATGTCGTTTCAAATGTCCGTCTTGTTTAATTCTTGGGATAATAATTTGAATATTTGTTCTACAGAATCATGTTTATTGCTTTGTTTATTCAGCTGCGCATTTTTTGAGAATGAGTCATCATTTGAAATGTCCGTCTGATTATTTGTTTTGCAGAATCATGTTCATGACTTTGTTTATTCAGCTGCACATTTTTTGAGAATGAGTCATCATTTGATAACAAAATTTCATTAGTCAGCATTTATATAAAATAAAATATTACACAATGTTATGTTCTAGTTCTTGCTGTTGCTATGTATACATATGAATTTCATCAATCTCGTAATATCAATAAAAAATTAGTTTTGATGCCTACTACGCGATTCTCATAGGATGTATATAAGTAGAAGAAATAATGAAGATTTTCATCGGTATATTCTGATAACTCAATAAGTGCGGTTGAAAGCAAAAAATTTATTAATAAACAATTTCATAGTGTTTTTACAATAGAATTAAATAAAATAATTAAATAAAGTTAATTGTTACTAATTAAATAAATAGTTTGAAAACAAAAAATTGATTAATAAAGAAGTTTATAGTGTTTTTGAAAAAAGGACTAAATAAATAAAATAAAATAATTAACTAAATTTGATTAAATAAATAAATTTAAAAAAAATGAGTTCTTCTGTACATCAATGTAGTTTGTGTAATAAGGTATACAAATACCAAAAAGCGTTCTTGGATCACGTCCGAAATCATGGTCAACCAGGTCAAGTGATCATCAATCAGGACTCAAATGGAGAACAACAACATCAGAACCAAGCTTCTCTACGGTACCAACCCTATCCACTACCAATGAATTATAAGCAATACGGTATGTCTACCAGCTATCCGATACCAATGTCATGGAATAATCAGTTTTCAGTACCCACAAAAATTCCACATCATCTTCCTATTCCTTATCAATATACATCACCAATGCAATGGCAGCAATATAATATGCCCAACTATTATCCTTCAGTTTTGAATAATCAATTTGCCTTGACGATGGACAGTTCCAGATATCCTCAACAGCAACAACAACCACAGCAACAATATCAACAGCAACAACAACCACAGCCACAACATCAACAACAACCACACCAACAACAGCAGCATCATCAACAACAACAACAACAACAGCAACAACTAGATAATATTGCGTTTGATGACATGGATACTCCCAGCGGTAAATATGATAATACTCCTTTGAATGTAGAACCAAAATATTATGAAATAAACAGTGCATTAAAAAAAAATATTGCAACATATGAAATTCCCAACAAAAAAGTGGGGCCACGTGGACCTAGCCACGTGGCAGGTGCCTTCACGTTCCCACCTATATTGTGCCAGCCTGAATGATTCAAGCTGTATCAGTAATTTGTAATGTGATAGAGGGATGCCAACGAAGTAGCATATCATCCAGTTGCTCAATGTTGCGCCCTGTTTGACAATTCCATCCGCAATATCGTTCCCGGGGCAATCTGAGTGGCCCTGAACCCAACCCAGTGTTACTCTCGAATGTATCGCTATCTCGTTTAGATATACCCGGCATTCGACCACAGCCAAGGAAGTGGTGTAGACTCCGTTTATAGCGGCGATGGCCGCTTTGCTGTCGGTAAATATATAGATATCTTCCGATATCCTATAGTACCTAAGCCATCTTGCCGCTCTAGTGATAGCGGAGATTTCAGCTTGCAAGACGCTACAACCACCCTGCAGCCCAAATGGGACCCTTACGTTGAAGTTTTCCACATAAAAACCTCCGCCAGTTCTGTTGCCCCTTTTGGAGCCATTAGTAAAGACTTTGATCGCTCCGTCAGGGTTGAGGGATGAGAAGTACTGCTCCCTGCTGGGAACAAGTGAGAGGAATAGTCCACCACAGTAACGCTTAGGTGCGCAATAATCAATATTGTTGTGAATTACTTGATGCTGTCGCAGAATCCTGGAAAGCCCATAATCAGTTCGTGGCCATGGGCATATAGCCCACGGTCAAGAAATAATGGTAACTGAAACATACTATTTTGCAAATTTTTTTTAAACTCAATAGAAATTGGATATATTTTACTCATTGGGGAGCGGGGGATATACCGTTCTCACCACCCCTTGTATCCGGTCCTGCTGTAGCTACAACTTTGCTAAATATTTTTAGAAAAAATTAGGAGTCCCTGTAAGTTATTCTAAAACGATAACAAAATTTGTTGTTCCTATATTTAAAAAGAAGTACATGAATAAATTATTTGTTGACATGAAATGTGAACAAATTTTGTTTAACGGACTCTTAACTATATTATTGTCATACATATTGTTACCAAATGAGAATGCAGATTCAAATGTAACGGCACAAACTGACAATCCGATTATTATCTGCTTTATACCCCTAAATCACTGTCAATAAAATCAAAACCTGGCAGCCAAGTATCACAATTAAACTTGGCATCACTCGACAACTGTCAATAGAATTTAAAATAACGAAAAATGGAAGTTTTCGGAATCTTCAGGAAACGGTAGCTAGAACTTAAAAGGTTATTCGAGACTGCTTAATTGCAATTACAAACAGTGACATTAAAGTTAAACAACCTCAGCTGCAAGAGATGTAAACTTGATAACAGCGTAATTTGTTTAAGTTGCAAACATTAGAGTATGTGTGTGTGCGAAGATAAACAAACAAAAGAAAAATCTCATGCATCTACACACGCACATTCACTACACCATAGCAAGACCAAATGATCATGACGTATACTTAAAGATAAAAAGAGACAACTACATTCCAGAAAGTTAGCGAAGCTACCAGAAGGTTTTATAATTGACTATATAAGGGGAGGCTGCCAGACGACATGGAAGTGTGTTTTTAAACTTAGACGAGTAAACATCGCCAAATATAGTCAGTGTGTACATCGCGTTTAGTTGTACGTGTTTTTAAAGTAATAAATAAAGTGTTACTGAGAATTTATTTGTAAAATAAATATCCGTGTTTTATTTTATTGCAATTCAACGAATCCTGTGAAGATATTAAAACCGTTTTTATGTAAAGGACTAAAAACGTAACAATTGGTGTCAGAAGTAAAATTGCAAAATAAAATAAAAAGGACATTATTAATTTATAAAATAAAAAAGGACATTATTAATTAATAAAAAGGACATTAATAAAAAAAGGATATTATTAATTAAAATAAAAATTACAAAAGGACATAAAAAAAGAGCTAAAAGTTGAGCAGCTAATGAAGGAGCTGAGTAAGCTGGAACTGCCAACAACATGCAATAAAGTGAAACTACAGAATAGGCTGATAGATGAGTTCAAGCAGCGTGGCATCGACATCGGGACATACGAATTTGAGGATAAAGAGGAAATGGAGGTATGTACTCGTGCTACGACAAACAGCTCAGATATAAATTCAATGTTAGCTGCTATTATGAGCGAAATAAAGAAAGGTCAAGAAACATCCAGAGCTAACAATGAGAAAATGCTGGCTGAAGTTGAAGAAACTTCTAGAGCTAACAATGAGAGAATGCTGGCTGAAGTTCAAGAAACATCTAGAGCTAACAATGAGAGAATGCTAGCTGAAGTTAAGGCTGAAGTTCAGGTGACATCTAAGGCCACAAATGAGAAGCTAGTGGAAATTTCTGAGGCCATAAATATAAGAGTAGATGGCATTGAGGTACAAGTTAGCAAATTTGACGAGCAACTCTCAGAACTAGGGAATAAACTCCATAGCCTAGAAATTGGTGGCGTCGAAGTGCATCTAAAAGTTGTGGACGAGAAATTACATGACCTGGAAGCAAAAATTGTTAATCTTCAGCATCAAGGAGGGCCAGTGAGAGTTATTCCAGAGGTTTCCAGCAGAATTAAGACTTCTTGTTTCGATGGCAGCGCACCTTTGAACATCTTCAAGTTCCAGTTTGAAACAGTTGCCAGCAAAAATGGTTGGAACAGTGAAGAAAAGGCCATAGAGTTGATTTTGGCCTTAAAAGGAGCCGCAGCAGAAGTACTCGAAACCGTACCAGGGAGCTGCAGAAACAATTTTGATGACATAATGGTGGCACTACAGCGGAAATATGGTGGCGAACATAAGCGAGATATATAGCACATGGAATTGCGATGTAGAGGACAGAAGCCCAATGAGTCTCTACAAGCGGTTAGTGCAGCTTACGTATCCAGGCGAAAACCATCCATTCCTGGATCATGTCAAAACAGAGGCGTTTGTTAACGGCATCCGTGATCCTGACATCAAGCTTGCAGTGTGTGCTACACAAAAGGCTACCTTCGCAGAAATGGTTTGATTTGCACTAGATCAGGAGACTGCTAGGGTGATTTGGAGGCCGCAGGTATGCAAAGTGCGAAATGTGGAGGTCGTTGCTGAATAGGAGGACAATCTATTTAGCCAGATGAAAGAGGCACTAATGCAAGCGCTAGCAGAAAGTCAAAATAGGGAAAAGGTTAAGTGCTATAACTGTGGCAAAGTCGGCCATTACCAGCGCAACTGCAAGGCGCCAAGAAAAAGAGCCAGATCTGTTTCGCCACCAAGAAACAGTAAACGGGTGAGCCGACAAGCAACACAAGAGTCCCCGTTAAACTAAAAAGAGGTAGCACTAAGGGGTAAGAGCTAGCTCCCACAAATGACGGCCCCACATTCTCCATATCAGTAATGCAGCAAAAAAATAGCAACCTTACTGCATGTGGATACATCAACGGCGAAAAGCACATCTTCACCATAGACACAGGAGCGTCGCAGTCAATAATCAGGTCCGATATAGTAAAGGGAAAGTGTGAACCTTTAAGGAATATAAGACTACGTACAGCTACTGGGGAGCCTGCCACTGTCTACAGTAAGACTGAAGCGAAGGTGACTATAGCCAATATAAGCGTGAAACATGTGTTTATCGTTGCCGATATTGTTGACGAGGTTATTATTGGAGCCGATTTTATGATGAACCATGGCATCAACCTGCATATGGGGCAACAAGTGATGATTTGGCGTAATGTTGAAATACCGCTTGATGTTGGATATGACAATCAAACGCACGTAAGGAAACTAGTTGCTATTGATACCACCGCAGTCTGAATCAGTAATATGGGCACGCATGGAGGGAGATTGTGAGGACAATCGGATGTGGGTAGTAGAACCAACAGAAATTACGAGCGAGCTATTAACAGCAAAAGCCCTCGTAAAAACTTGCAAAGGAGGAAAGATCCCTATAAGAGTACTTAATTTATCAGGCAACGAAAAAGTCGTCAATGGAAATTCTGCTATAGGCCAATGTACTCCACCAGAGGCAATAGTAAACTGCGAGCGAAAGCCAGAACCACCCAATATGTCCGCAAAAGAACGTGAACAATTTGAAGAGCATGTGGGGAAATGGGTAGCAGGATTAGCAGCTCCTGATAGAAATAAAGCTAAACAGCTGCTAAAAAGGAACACCAGCGTCTTCGCCTTGAAAGATCAAAGCCAAGGGAGAACGGCAATAATGAAACATGAAATAAATACAGGCGAAGCGAGGCCGATCAAGCAGCCACCCAGAAGTGTACCCCTAGCAAAACGGAATGAGGTAAAAGAAATTGTCCATGACATGGAGCGGAATGGTGTAATCGAGCCATCTTCAAGTCCTTGGAGTTCACCCGTGGTCTTAGTCAAAAAGAAGGACGGCAGTACGAGATTCTGCGTAGACTACAGAACGCTCAATGACGTTACTAAGAAGGATAGTTATACGCTACCAAGAATTGACGACACCTTAGACACGCTGGCTGGAACGAAATGGTTCTCCACGTTTGACCTACAAAGCGGATATTGGCAGGTGGAGATTGCAGAGAAAGATAAGGAGAAAACTGCTTTTAGTGCGAGCGATGGATTATGGCAGTTTAAAGTTATGCCATTCGGGCTCTGCAATGCTCCAGCTACTTTTGAACGCCTAATGGAACGAGTGCTGAAGGGACTTCACTGGAAGACTTGCTTGGTGTATGAAATCGTCGTGATGGGAAAAACTTTTGATGAGCACCTCAAAAATTTGGCAGAAGTTCTTCAACGCATATCATCAGCTGGTTTAAAGCTTAGCGTGAAGAAATGTGCATTGTTCCAGAGAGAAGTAAAGTATTTGGGCCATCGTGTTACGGGAGACGGAATCTCAACGGATGAAGATAAAATACGGGCAGTTAAAGACTGGCCTCGCCCGAAAAATCTTCACGAACTGCGCAGCTTTCTGGGCCTTTGTACCTACTACAGACGCTTTGTACCAAATTTTGCCAATGTCGCTGCTAGCCTGCATGAGCTGGCCAAGAAGTCGAGGCCGTATCACTGGGGCGAACAGCAGGAGAATGCGTTCCAGACACTAAAGGATTTACTGAGTACGTCACCAGTACAAGCCTACCCTGGAGAAAAATTTTTGCTTGATACCGATGCGAGCGGCTATGGCATAGGAGGCGTGTTGTCACAAGTAAATGGCACAGAAAAAGTGATAGGCTATTATAGCCGTATACTCTCAAAGCCTGAGAGAAACTACTGTGTGACACGACGTGAGCTTTTGGCAGTGTTGGAGTGCATAAAACACTACCATAAGTACCTGTATGGCCAACACTTTACGCTGAGGACCGACCATTCTGCATTGAGATGGCTGTTGCAGTTTAAAAATCCTGAAGGGCAGCTAGCGCGGTGGATTGAACGTCTTCAAAGCTACGACTTCAGCATCGAGCAAAGAAGGGATGTAAAGCATAACAATGCAGATGCTTTAATACGACGGTCCTGCAGCTTGGAGTGCAGACATTGTGTTAAGGCCGAAAAGAAGGAATGCGTTATTGATGTTCGGCTAACGCACATCGATTCCGATGAGGACTGGTCAGCGGCACAGAGGAACGACGCCATATTGGCGACAATTATAGCAGCCAAAGAGGAAAATAGAAGACCTGTTCGCAATGAAATATCAGCTGAAAGCCCACTTGTGAAATCTTATTGGGCTCAGTGGAATAGCCTAAAGCTGATAAACGGGTGCTTGTACCGCGTATGGGAAAGTGCAGATGGTAAAATGGCTTCCAACCTAATAGTTGTGCCATCCTCCAAGGTGAATAAGGTTTTGCACGAGTTCCACAATGGTCCTAGTGGCGGTCATCTGGGAGTGACAAAAACGCTGGAGAAGCTAAAACAGCGTTTTTATTGGGTTGGGTGTCAACAAGCCGTAGCCGACTGGATAGCAAACTGCCCACAGTGCATCGCAGCAAAAGGACCAGTAAGAAAAAGTCGAGGACAGCTGCAACAATACAACTCGGGTGCACCATTTGAGCGGATAGCAATGGATGTAGCAGGTCCTTTTCCCGTCAGCGACGCCGGGAATCGCTACATGAATTTGTACGCAACCGAATTAGAATGGCCAGTGACAAGATGAAGGCTAGATATGACCGAGCTGCAAATTCTGAGGGATTCAATGAGGGTCAATTGGTTCTACTTTACAACCCACAACGAAATAAGGGACTGTCTCCAAAATTGCAGACTCACTGGGATGGACTGTATAAGGTGATTTAAAGGTTGAACGATGTCGTCTATAGGATAGAGAAGTACAACAGCCCAAGGTCCAAAATGAAAATAGTACACCTGGAACGACTGGCGCACTATGGAAAAGGTTATTGTGTGCCTATTCGGGACGAACAGGCTTAAGTGGGCGGCAGTGTTACGAAATGAAAATGCAGATTAAAATGTAACGGCACAAACTGACAACCCGATTATTATCTGCTTTATACCCCTAAATCACTGTCAATAAAATCAAAACTTGGCAACCAAGTATCACAATTAAACTTGGCATCACTCGACAGCTGTCAATAGAATTTAAAATACAGAAAAGTTTCCGGAATCTTCAGGAAACGGTAGCTAGAACTTACAAGATTATTCGAGACTGCTTAATTGCAATTACAAACAGTGACATTAAACTTAAGCTACCTCAGCTGCAAGAGATGTTAACTTGATAATAGCGTAATTTGTTTAAGTTGCAAACATTAGAGTATGTGTGTGTGCGAAGATAAACAAACAGAAAAAAAATCTCATGCATCTACACACGCACATACACTACACCATACCAAGACCAAATGATCATGCCGTATATTTAAAGATAAAAAAGAGACAACTACATTCAGAAAGTTAGCGAAGCTACCAGAAGGTTTTATAATTGACTATATAAAGGGAGGCTGCCAGACAACATGGAAGTGTGTTTTTAAACTTAGACCAGTAAACATCGCCAAATATAGTTAGTGTGTACATCGCGTTTAGTTGTACGTGTTTTTAAAGTAATAAATAAAGTGTTACTGAGAATTTATTTGTAAAATAAATATCCGTGTTTTATTTTATTGCAATTCAACGAATCCTGTTAAAATAATAAAACCGTTTTTATGTAAAGGACTAAAAACGTAACAATATGTATATCACATTCATGTAAAATTTTATTTTATTTAGTTTTATTTTCAAATTCACAACCTCAACCCGCGAAGCGATTTTTGTAGCTTGTTTGCCAAAAGCACTTAGGGTATATATCGGGAATCAAACTAGAGACGTTTGGAATGACTGGATAGCTTTGTTACCAATCAGTTCATAGTACTGATTAAGTAGTTTTTGAGTTATTTTTTACTTTTTCTTAACAAATATGTTCCATTCCGTAATGATCATCTGATGCACTATTTTATTGATATATTAAATATCATGATGCACATTTTTATCGATTGGATTTATATTTTTATTTTCAAAATCAGTTTATAAATGTGAAAAATCCCGATTTTAGATTTAGATATTTCTTTTTCTTAAGAAGAATAGAGAGATCTGCCTATCTTTGAATTATATACATATATATATATATATATATATATATATATATATATATATATATATATATATATATATATATATATATATATATATATATATATATATATATATATATATATATATATATATATATATATATATATATATATATATATATATATATATATATATATATATATATATATATATATATATATATATATATATATATATATATATATATATATATATATATATATATATATATATATATATATATATATATATATATATATATATATATATATATATATATATATATATATATATATATATATATATATATATATATATATATATATATATATATATATATATATATATATATATATATATATATATATATATATATATATATATATATATATATATATATATATATATATATATATATATATATATATATATATATATATATATATATATATATATATATATATGTATGCATTTTTAATAGTTTGCGAACAGTGAAAATTATATGTTTTCATAGCGTAATTATAACATTCGTAGAATTATTAATCATTGATAATCGATATTGGCCTATAATTTTCAACAATATTGTCAAAAAAATTAGTTTAAATACCGATACGATGGTATATGAACAATTTGTATACGGGTTAAACATATTACGGACATGTTCCTTAATTAAGCCTAGAAATATACATATAAAATTGTTGCCAGATTTTCCTAAAAATTTATATTTCACTTCTCGCCTGCGTTAAAAATTTGAGTAACTTTGTAATTTGTCAGCCAGTTCAATGAGTGATGCTAATATATCCTTTTAGCATTTTACTAAATACTCAGTTGGTTAAAACGCTTGTAAGAAGTAAAATCACACGATGAGGCAGCATTGAATATAAAGTTTTATTTACACATCACATTTCTCAACAAACCCGTACAATATCCCATTGGCTTCCATTAACCACATGCAAAAAGAAATATAAAGAAGAATTATAAATAACTGGTTGGAGAACCAAACAAAAACTCATTTGGAAACAAAAAGGAGAGGATTTTTGGAGTTCTTGCTTCGTATACGACGTATATGTCGCTTGGAATTTTCTCGGAGGAGGCTCCTTAATACTGAAATTGTTTCGGGTTTTTATTATATTGTAAGTTATTGTCATTTACAATAGAGCATTTTATTGGAACTTCCAGTGCTATAAGTCGTGCAATTTACGAAAACAATAATTTAGCCTTTATTAATTTGTCGAAATCACCGTGATTTGCAGAACAGGCCCGATACGGGGATTTACGAAATTTCCGTTGAAAAACGGAATTGATTGTTCATAAATTGAAGTTCAGGATTTTTGCATTTTGAACGAAAATAAAAACTTTTTGAACAAAGCAATTTCGTTACGTTTTCATGAACGCATTCACTATTCCGTATCGGATCCTATGAACAGGTAGAATAACTTCGATTATTTTGCATTGTGTATGTGAGAATTTCGTTGTATTTCATAGAATTTGCCCTTATATGTACAAAGTAAAAAATTATGGCCTACATTTGGGCTATATTTCAGCAACAAGCTCGCTCACAGTTCCACTTATGTAAACGCACAGTTGCGACACGTACTGACATCGTAACTTACTTTTTAAGCGAGAGCGCACCGATTAAACAGCCTATGTCTGACACGCTTGTGTTAAATCTAAGTGGAAAAATAAATTATATCAAAGAAGTATATTTAACAATAAAATAAGGCGGCAGTATTTAAGGAAAAGTATCCTTATTTAAATCAAAAAAAGCTCTCTACGGCCAATGGATAAACTCTACATTTGAAAATATGAAGCTAATTTTACTTTTACATAAAAAAATAATTTCTGTTTATATTGTGTATTTTTACATCTGTACAGTATACACACGTATTTATATATACCTTATGATACCGAATTAAAATGTGCACATTTTCTTGTTTTTAGTTCATATTTAGGATTTTTATCAGGTGTGTTCTGAATATCACATGATTTTAAATCACATGCCGTTTTGAAATCACAAATGTGATTTGCTCCTGTTCTGTAAATCACAAGAATTGGTGTGATTTGTCTTAAATAGTTTTCTTAAAAAAGTTGCAATTAAATAGTTTTATAAAAAAAATTGCATAATGTATTGAAAAAACTCGCAAAAAGTTGTTAAAATCAGAAAAAAATCAAAATTGGTTAAAAAGTGCCGAAACTGCAAAAATATCGAAGCACGAAAAACTTATTTCATCGGGAATGTGTCAAAAACTTCGCAAAGATTGCTAAAACTACAAATAAAGAATCAGCATTGGTTTAAAATTATTGAACTTGTATAATGGTTTAAACTCGAAAGAGTCACTTTCGTCGCGAAAATTCAAGAAAAATTTCTAAAATAATCATTAAAATTTATAAAGGACACCTCAAATTATTAATTTCGGCATTTTTTTTATGAAATTCATGAACAAGTTGTGGCGAAAATTAGCAAGTGATTTGAAATCGACAGCAACTTAACTAACCGGTTTGAAATCACATATTTTCAAAAAATTTTGTGCACAGAACACCTTTTTGTGATTTGAAATCACTTTTACAAAAAAGTGATTTTCAGAACATGCCTGTATCATATTTTAGGTGCCTAAAACAGCTTTTTTAAGTGCATGAAGTCCCTGTTCCTGTTTATCAGTTTCTGTACGTTCACGTAATACACAAAACTTACCGAGAAGCTTTATACGTTCATTTTTAGAACCTTCGGGCACGTAAAGAAACTAGCTGTGCTATTACGTAAAACGTTAAGCTAACAATTGCAGTTGGCTTGCAGGGCATAAACTTCATTGTATACTTACAGAAATTTAAGAAAATTATATCCAAAAAAAATTTTACATTATAGTTTGTATTGATCAGTTGTTATTTATTACATTCACAGCTAAAATAACAATTATTTTAATTATAAATTTGTAACATACATATATGTCAAATTAGCTCCAAAAAATTCTTTAGAATTATACCTGCCTGTTCTGTAAATCGAGTCGATTCGCAAACGCTCGATTTCGAGAAATTAAACCCACTAACGGCAAACTTTTTTTCAGATTTTTTGCAGTTTCATATATTTTAGGGCTTAAAGTATCATATCTGAAATTAATTTGTTATATACGATTTAAAATAAATCTATGAAGTCACTATTTATTTTTGGAAAACAAGAAATTTAATCGAATTCGGTTTACAGAACAGGGTAGATAGTTTTGTTCAACATTGAATAAGTTATTTATTACATTCATATATAAAATAATTAAGTACATTGGTAAAATATATTTTAAATTAGCTCCAAAAAATTTATTAAAATTATAGTTTTATTGAATAGTACAAAAAGTTATTCACCTATGTGATTGAAATCGATTTCGAAAACAAAGTAAATGGAAATAGTATGTATTAAAAAGAATTTTTTAAATACCTTCGTTTTCAAAATCAGCTTCCAACACCTGAACCTGATATATTACATTCATAGATGAAATAATTAAGTATATACATTGGTAAACATAACACTTAAAATTATGACAATGTGGTCTGTGGAGGAATGGGAAAATTTCCCCTGGGAGATTTTATTTAGAATAGGGGAACAGGGAATAGGGATAAAACTCCCGGGGAATTGTTATTCATAATTGGGCTGAATCAATCCAAGCTTCTCGACTTAAAACGAAAAGAGGAATACGAATTGTCCAGCCTATCAAAACAAAAACAATATTATAAGCAACCAGTTGTCATTAAAAAAATTAATAATCAAATAAACAAGAACTCAACAGAAATCTGTAATGCCAACCCATTTAATGCTGTAAAAGAAAATGAAATTAACTCGAAGCAAAATGATTTTATGTTCGCTGATGTCACTGTTGATGAAACTATTTTGTTTGATTCTCGTAATAATCCTAATTCTGCAATTTCATCAATGAATATGTCTTTGAACGATACTAACCTACAAAGCTGCAACGTAGAAACATTCAATTTAAAACGGGACACAGTAGTTACGCAAAATAACAGTGCCACAACCAAAAACTCGCAACAAAATGATTTTATATCCTCTAATGCCACTATTGATGAACCTAATTTCTTTGATTTTGATAACAGTGTCACAACCTCAAATAAATCCCCAATTCCTCAAAATAATTCAATGTCACATTTTACAACAAATAACCCCGAAAATAGTTCGAAACCAGTTGTCATTAAAAAAAATAATGATGAAATTAACACGATATCAATAGAAATCTGCAACGCCAACGCATTTAATACTGCAGAAAAAAATGAAAATAACTCGCAACAATTTTATGTTATGTCCTCTGATGTCACTGTTGGCGAAACTAATTTATTAGATTTTGATCATACTCCTAAATTTGAAATTTCAGCAATGAATATGTCTTTAAATAGTACCACGAGTAATCCGAAATTTTGTGATGAAAATAACTGTCTTCTGATGTCACTATTGATAAAACTTATTTCTCCGATTTTGATAAGAGTACCAAAGCCTCAAATACTTCTCCAACTTTACAAAACAATTCGATCTCACTTTTCGCAACAAACAAAACCGAAAATAGCTCTAAACTAAATGTCATTGAAAAAATGAATTATGAAATAAGCACGATCTCAATAGAAATCTGTAATGCCAACACATTTAATACTGCAGAAGATAATGAAAATAACAAGCAGCAAAATTATTTTATGTCCTCTGACGTCGGTATTGATGAAACTAATTTGTTATATTTTTATAATAATTCTGCAACTTCGCCAATGAATGTATGGCCGACTTCCTAAACGGCAAAATGCATTGCAGTGATGCAAAGTCGTATGAGCTTTATTGTTGTAAACAATGTAAAGCCGCATCACTACAATGCATTTTGGCGTTTAGGAAGTCGGCCTGTCTTTTAACGATACTAACCTACAAAGCAGCAATGTACAAACATTTAATTTGGAACGGGGCAAAATAGCTGTGCAACACAATAGCACCACAACTTCAAACAACCCCGCAAATAGTGTGAAACAACAAATAGTTTTTCAACACAAGAGTACCCAAACTTAAGAAAATAATTCATTGTCACAAAATAGTTCATTGCCACTTTCCATAGCAAATAACACTTTCACATTGCCACTTTCCGTTAAAAACAACACTTTCATTGTTGATGAAAATAAATTGTTTGATTATGATGATACTGCAATTTCACCAATAAATATGTCGTTGAACGATACTGACCTACAAAGCAGTAACGTTTTAATTTGCAACGGGACGAAATATTTAGTCAACATTATAGTGCCACAACCTCAAATAGTCTGAAACAAAAAATAGTTTCTGAACATAGCAGTAACACAACTTCAGAAAAAAATTCATTGTCACAAAATAGTTCATTGCCACTTTCCATAGCAAACAACATTTTCACATTGCCACTTTCCGTAACAAGCAATATTTTCACATTGCCACTTTCTGTAACGCACGACACCGAAAATAATTCGAAACAAAAAAAAACTTCACTGATTTGAGTTCTGGGTACGGAACTGTAAGTTCTAGTTCAGAATATATTCCCGAAGTTTCTGCTAAATGTAGTGATAATAGCTCTAAATCATTTGTCATTAAAAAAATTAATTATGAAATAAGCACGATTAAAATAAACGAAAAGCATAAAGATGAATAGAAACAAAACAAATGAATTTATGCTTGCACACAAACATATTTTCATGAATTTCTTTAATTTTGCGAAATAACAGTTAAATTAAATGTTTAAGTAATATAAATATTGTTATTTATACATAAAAGATTTCATATATGTGTATATTTTTGTCGAACAATTAGTTGAGTTTTGCAAAAGACGACGTGTTTTAACTGAACAGCATGCTGTTGTCTATTCAATAACACCACAAAAATTATTGCTGTTTAGTTAACGCAGCTAGTAGTGTTTAAATGTGTTAACGAATAGAATAAATTTGGTGTTAACTTCTTTAAACGCCTAGATTGGCGTTAAAATAAGTTTGTGAATTGCACTAAACTAATTTGTTAAATTTTAATAATAATTCTGCAACTTCACCAATGAATCTGTCTTTTAACGACACTAACCTACGAAGCAGCAACGTACAAACATTTAATTTGCAACGGGACAAAATAGCTGCGCAACATAAGAGCACCAAAACTTCAAATAACTCCGCAAATAGTGTGAAACAAGAAATAGTTTTTCAACATAACAGTACCCCAACTTCAGAAAATAGTTCATTGTCACAAAATAGTTCATTGCCATTTTCCATGGCAAATAAAACTTTCACATTGCCATTTTTCGTTACAAACAACACTTTCATTGTTGATGAAAATAAATTGTTTGATTATAATTATACTCCAATTTCGCCAATAAAAAAGGACTCATATTTGCCGCCATTGTATTTTACTACACATCTTGAGTGTTTAATTTTTCCCACGTTGGTGGACTTCACTACAGACAACTTCTCGTTGTCGAATTTTATTAATGAAAATATCTGCAAATATAAAAAACAAGTTAATATGATATAAAAAACAAGTTATATAATGTAATGTAAAAAACAAGTTAAATCACACTTATGACTACAAAGCAATTATTTGTTTAATAATTTTTTCGGAGACAAATGTTTCCCAGTGTAAATCAGCATTAACCAATTAATGCAATTGTCGGCGAATTTACACGAAATTAAAATTACGACAAAAAAGCATAGACAAATACCAAAACGAAAAACAAAAAAAAATCTAATTGAAGAAAATGGGAAATAAAAAAACAAATCGGCGGCTAATTTTAAGCCGATTGTAGTCGAAATCTTCGGCCTCTAGACTAAGCCGGCTTTAGCCGAATCGGCGCAGGTCTCTGCTGGTAGTTTTTCTCAATCATAAATATTACAGACAATTAAAATAAATTTCTGTTGTTTAAGGCCAATTTATTTTTTTATTTCAAAAAAGTAGTACATACGGGCCTGTTCTGTACATCACGATATGCGAAATCACGGTGATTTCTAAAAATTCATAAAGGCTAAATTATTGCTTTCGTTAATTGGACTATTTATAGCCTTGGAAGTTCGAGTAAAATGTTATATTGTAAATGACAAAAACTTAAAATACAAGAAAAATTCGCTTGCAAATCAGGTATTAACAGTTTACTTTTGAAATCGCCGTGATTTTCAGAACATGCCCGATAATAGTTATTTTGGGTCTCTGATCAAAATTGGCGATACCGGACACAATGAATGGATATCTCACAAATCAGAAACAATTTCGCGAAACAGATTCCGGATTCTGAAAGAGGGGCTGCCTTCCTAAACGTCAATATGCAACGTCAAAGCAGTGTAAAAATCAAGCAATTATACTCCACACGACTGCAAATCAAATGCATTGTCAATAAAAACCATTGCCATTTCAAATAGTGCGCTAATTGGTTTTATTTGCATTGCAACTGAAAAACAGATGACTAGGAATGCAATACCTTGTCAAAGTTTTCATGGTTGCATTTGGGAATACGTGACATTGTCGAACTGCAAAGCAACATGCGTTTAGGAAGGCAGCCAGGATACTCCAAATATATGTAACCCATACCTAACTCAATTTTTTTTTAATGTTCGGTGGGCCAAAACAGCTATGAGCCCCGACATGCCACCATGGGTTCCCGAACCGTTTTCAAAAATGTTCTTGTGAAACAAGATATACCCTTTTCAGTTCAAATGAAGAAGATACTAATAAATATTTTTATTCTAGTTTCCGAAACCGACGACTTCACACTTTCTTGATGATTTCGGTTCGGATTTCTTTCACCTGCCTGATGTCAAGTGAACTGAACATGAATTTGTTTAAACATGAAAAAAACATTAAAAAAGGTGTGAAATCGTCCGCTCTTAGCTTTTCTTTCTTAATTTCATATGCTAGAACATATCGTCGGCTTAGAGTGCAAAGCTGCTAAGTCCATTTCAGAAAATCTTAATGCCCTTGTTGAACATTAACTGTAATTTCTGTTTGCTAGTTTAAAATGGCCCATTATATATATTTTTTTATTTCAGAACACTGTTGTTTATTGAACTAACAAAATAATTTGTCACTTTTTAAATCGTCAATTAGAAATATAGGCAGTTTTCTTGTATGAACTCTTCAATTTTTTGAATGGCGGTTTGCAGGTTTGCACTCTAAGCCGACGATATGCTATTAATATGAATTTTCTTAATTTCAACTCAAAAATGTGTATCATGTGTTTTAGCATCTGAATTTAAGCAAACAATTGCGAAAACGGTTCGGTGGTCTGGCATGCGAATTCACGAAAACAAATTTGATATCAGACGATTTCACATTCTATTGATGTTCTCTTTTTCACATGAAGCTAATGTGAAATCGTTCCGTTTTCTTATTTGTTTTTGAGAATTTGGATGGCAGAGTCCATGCTATTAATTTTTATTTTCTTAATTTTAACTCGAAAATTGTATCATATGTTTTATCATCCAACAACAAAAGAACAATTCTGTATGTGCGAGGTAAAATACACTGTTACATTTTTTCGAAATAAGTTTTTATATTGTTGGAATCAGCATTTTTTCCTCTATCGATTGGTGAGATCCAGTAGACCCTAAGTCCCATGTTTTAAGGAACAGTAGTACTGCTCAAAATCATTTCCGAGACAAGCAACATCATATTAATAAGTAACTATAGTATTATATGAAGTGATTTTATTACGAATATGTTAGATTTAACAAAATTATAAATCACCCGTATTATGTATGTATATCGATGTCGAATTTGAGACTACGACAAATTGTCATAGATAAAGAAAAACATGTAAAACTTTTCTTTATTCTAGGACAATTTGTCTTATAGCGTTTTCTTTTCTAAAAAAATTTTTGCATTGTTAGCACTTTTCATTGAAAATCTGCAATATAAACATTTTTCGAGTAGGTGAATTTATTAGAAATTATTGTATAATCATTTACGATAGTAAATTTTTGCTTTAGAGGAATGCTAAATTGCGATTTTTTTAATAAAAAGTAAAAAAATGTTAAATTTTTTCTAGAAAAGAAAACGCCATTAGTCACAAATTCTACATCGACATACATAATACGGGTGAATATATTTTGGATAAGTCAGCTGGTTAATCCTACAGAGATAGAACCATTTACAATTTAAAACATGGTTTTGTAGTCACATGTAAATTGTCAAAATGTGACTTGGTGTAGTTTACCTCGCACATACAGAATTGCAAAAACGGATACAAATAAATAGCTGTGTTCTAATGTCCAAAATAATAAAGACAAATGTGAAAACCGACAATTTTACATTTTCTTGATAATCTCGTTTCGTTTTGCTTTCACCTGACTGATTTCATTTAAAAGTGAAAAGAATATTAATAATTCACTTAAGTGAAATCGTCCGTTTTCACATTGTTTTTGTAATTTTGTATGCTAGAATACATGCTATTAATTTGTATCTTCTTAATTTCAACTCAAAAATGTGTTTGGGCATTCGAATTCAAAAGAAAAATTGTGAAAACTGTTCGGAAGCCCATTTGTACTCATCATCGACAACAAATTACTATTACTGACAGCCAGTTACTATTGTCTAAGGCTTGAAAATGGTAAGAGGCTGTTAATGAGTAAATTTTTGTCGACAGCGAGTAGACAAGTGCCAATTATTTGGTATTGTCTTAATGTGACGTCGACAGATAGTAACGGAATAAGGTGGACTATTTTCACTTGAAAATAATCAGGTGAGAGAAAGCAAAATGAAACGAGGACATCAAGAAAATATGAAATCTACCTGTTGACAAAAGTAGTTTTTCTGCGCTGCATACAATTGCAGACGTAGAACAATGCATTTTGGCAATGGAAGACAATGAAGGCCAGGAAAAAAGTCTAGCCAGAACACTATTAGCAAACAATATTACGCGTTTTAAGAGAAAATTAAAAAACACTCCAAAAGATAAATTCATTCTTACAGTATATAACAACACAAAAGACTTTTTGCGAAAAAATCAAAATATCATTATTATTCAGAACTACACAAAAATGTCCAAGCCGATGTTCTTAAAAATACTTCGATTTTGTCTTTATGACAACAGTTATTTTGTATATGAAAATGATATTTTCAACCAAATTTTCGGGATGCCGATGGGAAACCCTCTATCACCTACTATTGCGGATATAGTGCTGGACAATGTATTAGACGAAACTCTAAAGAAGTTACAAAATGAAAACATTAAACTGAAATACATAACGAAGTATGTAGATGACATATTAGCCATAGTAAAAACCGACGAAAAAGATAAAATTTTGAAAATCTTTAATAGCTTCCACACGAAAATACAATTCACTATGGAAATAGAAACAGATTCTTCAATTGCGTACCTAGATACCAGAATATACAGGAGAAGTAACAAATTAGTACTGAACTGGCATAAAAAAGATACAGCATCGGGCAGAATCATGAATTTTAATTCAAATCAGCCCAAAAATCAAATAATTAATACCGCGAAAAATTTCATCTATAGAACTCTCCATCTCAGTGATACACAATTTCACATAAACAATATTAGATACATCAAAAAAACTTTAATGGAAAATAGTTTCCCTTCAAAATTAATCCTCAAAATGATTGAAGAAACAAGTAAAAAACTAAATATCAATACCACAAATGAAACCACTATTAATAATGAAGAAAAGAAATATTATAGTGTACGTTACATCCCTGGCTTGACTGATAGCACAAACATCAGAAACACAATAAAAAACAGAAACATTAATTTCGCATACAAGCCTAATACAACACTAAATAGAATATTTTCTAAAGTAAAAGCGCCAATAAATAAACAACAACAAAGTAATGTAGTTTACGAAATAAAATGTAAAGGTAATCAAAACAACAACTGTGATATGCTATATATTGGTACAACAAAACGCAGTTTAGAAACGAGAATAAAAGAGCACAAGAGTGATATTGAGAAAAACAAACATTCAACAGCACTATCGCAACACATACTGGACACTGGCCATACAGCTGATTTTGAAGAAGTCAAGATCTTAGATAAAGAAAACATTGAAAAGAAAAGGTACACTATAGAAAGTTTACGAATTCAACAAAAGAGGGAAAAGACGATGAATTTAAAAGAAGATACGGACAACATCAGCACAAGTTACAAAGTGGCAATAAAGTAAACCTGTGATATAGTTTTTTTTTTAAGTTGTGTTCTTTGTTTATTTACTTTTTTTGTAAAAAAATGTTTAGTTTAAAAAAATTTATTGAACAAAATCCACCTAAATTGGGGTTTTAATAATAATTAATGAAAATTAAAATAATATTGTAAGTTTTATATTGAAAAAACGTGCAATGATAAGAATATTAATAAAATGTTTTTAACAAATAAATAGATTTCCCATCCCTTGATAAAGTCAACAAATAATTGACGAAACGTCGGGAAAAATGAAATAAAATAATTTGTTTTATTTGCATTATGAATCTTTAGGCCTTATTAGCTCATTTCAAAATATACAAAATACAAATTTACATTGGCCATACAACAAAAATAATTAAGTCCCGTTTTCTCATTTATTCTTGAGAATTTGGATGCTAGAACCCATGCATATAATTTGTGTTTTCTTAATTTCAACTCAAACGGGTGTTTTATCATCTGAACAATTGTGAAAACGGATACAAATAAATAGCTGGGTTCAGTGTCCCAAATAACAAAGACAAATGCGAAAACCGATGATTTTACATTTTCTTGATTATCTCGTTTCGTTTTGCTTTCACCTGACTGATTTCATTTCAAGCGAAAAGAATATGAATTTGTTTAAAAGTGAAAATATTAAAAAGTAAAATCGTCCGTTTTCACAGAATACCATAAAATATTTTAAATCGTCCGTTTTCGCATTTGTTTTTGTGATTTCGTATACTAGAATACATGCTATTAATTTGACAGGTATGTGATGGAAATCGATTTTGAAAACGAAGCACTTTTGGAAGTCTTTTTTAACGCACTTTTCATCAAATTTTTGTGATACAACTCTTTTGTAATAAAGAAATATTTTTATAATATTGTGATAAAATTGTTTTTAATAAATAAATATAATTAAAAACCCTTCAAAATAGCTTAGTTTTCGGAATCATTTTCCATCACATACCTGTGTCTTCTTATTTCAACTCAAGAGCTTTAGCATCCGAATTCAAATGCACATTGTGAAAACGGTCAATCGCATGTGTAGTGGTTGGCGTCGTTTAAAGGTAGTGTACAGTTTCGCGTCGGTGGCCATTAGTCACATGCACTAGTTTTAAGCAGAATTTTTGAATTTTTTGGTTACGTGTACCAACCACAACTCGATATTACACTGGATAATACCATTAAATTTGAAAGCAGATAGCTTGGATTCCTCCTTCCTATATGATGGTATAGGTCGTGTGACGGTACATGAAGGAAGCTCTCCTTGAGTAGAACATGGCATTTGTGGGTGAATTCTCCGCCAAGCAAATTAAAATGAACACACATTCTTTTGAATTAAAATGCTAAGACAAATAATACACTTTTTTCACTAGAAATTAAGAAAATACCTACAAATTAATAGCATAGCGTCCGAATTGACAAGAACAATTGCAAAAATTGTTCGGAAGCAGCACATTTTTAAAATGTACATACATTCAATCAAAATGAAGAATTTTGTACTTACCTCCTTATTTATTTTTCAACACTTTATCTATATATTTATAAAGTTAACTTATACATTTATTTTAAATTTGGTTTGTTATACATATGTATAAATTTAAATTCCGCATCTATGACTTCTGTGATTATCGTTTGGCGGTGTAAATCAAAATGACGCCACAAACGAATAATTAGTTGCTAAATTGATTTAGCTAGGTGTTTACAACAGTGAGTTGACACAAAATTTAATTGACAAACTCTACGTAGCAAAAAAGTTTCATGTATGAAGTTTGACATTTATAGACTGTGTAAGAATATTACTGCGCTCTCTCACAAACTTTAATTTTTGACTTCGATCATGGTGAAAACCGTATTATTCTAGAAGCGTGGGTTTATGTACAGCTGAATCAACTTTTGCTGCTGCAATTTTCGTACATATTCTTTTGAAGTTGCATTCGTGTCCATACAATGAAAATTTTGCTGTGCAGCTTATGTTTTTTTACATAGAATTTGTTCTTGCTTAATATTACGAAGAGGAAAACAAAAGAGAGTTGCATGTACATGAAACAGTGTACCCCCTGCCAATCTTCTAACATCTCTCTCTCTCTCTCTCTCTCCCATAAACTCAAAAGTTGCATCGTATGGGCATAGAGTAACCAATATTTTTACGCTGCAATCACACGTTCAGGTTTTGCTTTCAAGTTTTTTACATATACTGCTTCTCAAAATTCATAAAAACTGAAAACTGTGACGAAAGGAGTGAGTGTATTAAAACTTGAAACAAAACTTGAAGCAAAACTTGAACGTGTGACCCCCAAGTTAGAAAATGTTTGCAAGTGCGTACACCGGGTCTTGACGAGACATAATCCCAGAATATGAAACAGATGACTAATTTTTGACAGTTAAAAATGGCTTTATCACATATTATGCAGTTTGACATGCAAAATGTTCTTACCCTACGTCTATACCTGATATATTTTTATCATGACAAATTTCAAAGTACATATATTAAGCGTCCCACCCACTTGCAATAATATTGTGCTATTTTTCGTATTGTACAATAACATCGCCAATGTGTATGTCATATTCTAAGGTGGCACAATATATTGGCAAAAATCAAAAGACTTTTGATTTTTATTGTACAATCAAGAAAATGGTGTAATGTGGTGGCAACATTGTTCAGTTTTATATTTACTTTTTCATTGTCAGAAAAATTGGGCAATATTTTCTTTGATAACATTGCGCAATTTATTGCATAGTATAGGTCAAAATGACAATAATATGTACAATAACACATGCAATAATATTGCATAATGGATGGGCCGCTTTAAAATACTATGTGTTTTATGTTAGCTGTTTTTCTAATATAGAATTTGACATATGTCATAAAAATATATGCTGTATAGTGCTAAGTAAATTTTTTAAATTTTAGAGAACAGACTAAAAACTGTTCTATATTTTGAATAGTAAATATTTTTCAAAACGTTAAATGCAATTTTTTTTACGTAAAGCCATCTAAAATCAAAAATTCCATTTAAGATTTTGGAAAATATTTACTATTCAAAATATAGGACAGTTTTTAGTCTGTTCTCTAAAATTTAAAAAATTTACTTACACCGTGAAATTTATGACGTCTATTTTTCTTAATTCCCTTTTGAAGTTGCTACCAAAAACCTTTTGCGTTCATATGTCTTACTCTCAAAAGTAATTTTATTTACTCATTCATAACAACAAAACCTTAACACAATCAAATACGAGAGAGTGAAAGAGGAATTGAAAAACACCATGAAAACAGAAACCGTGGTTTTTTTTCCCGCTTTCTTCTCTACACCTTTCGCCTAAAGAAAAAAGTGACGTCCGAAAAATTACGTCCAAAATTTCTCGGTGTAAATTGCGTGTTAGCACTTTTACACATGAAGCTAACGAAATGCTTTTTTTATTCGTACTGCCCATAGCCGGCTAACAATTTTAGCCGAAATTAGACAAACTATTGACCAAAGAGCGAAGCCGATCGGCTCACAGCAGCGATCCTTTTTATTGCTGTTCAGCCGCCGCCCAATTGAGCAAAAGGTTTTTGGTAGCAACTTCAAAAGGGAATTAAGAAAAATAGACGTCATAAATTTCACGGTGTAAGTAAAAAAAATTTATAGTTATACCATATTTACACCACGCAACTTTGTTGCATGCAACTCTATTTTTTCAGTGAGAAAGACAAAGAAGAAATACAAAATGTATACATTTCTATTTCAACACTCCCACTTAAAATGAGAATTGCATGCAACAAAGTTGCATAGTGTAAATATGGTATTACAAACATATGTAAATCAAAGATATATTATAAAAATAAACAATAATTTTTTTTTCTACAACTGCTAATAACATGTAAATAAAATTAGTTAGTAAGTAAAACTATTGTAATACCATCTAGCTGAAGGCCCCAGTTGCCATTGCTATAGATATATAAGGTATCCTAAGTATTTTATGGTCTTATAAATAATAAAAAAACATTTTATCGAACTTCCAAGGCTATAAATAGTCCAATTAACAAAAGCAATAATTTAGCCTTTATGAATTTTTAGAAATCACCGTGATTTCGCATATCGTGATGTACAGAACAGGCCCGTATGTACTACTTTTTTGAAATAAAAAATAAATTGGCCTTAAACAACAGAAATTTATTTTAATTGTCTGTAATATTTATGATTGAGAAAAACTAGCAGCAGAGACCTGCGCCGATTCGGCTAAAGCCGGCTTAGTCTAGAGGCCGAAGATTTCGACTACAATCGGCTTAAAATTAGCCGCCGATTTGTTTTTTTATTTCCCATTTTCTTCAATTAGATTTTTTTTGTTTTTCGTTTTGGTATTTGTCTATGCTTTTTTGTCGTAATTTTAATTTCGTGTAAATTCGCCGACAATTGCATTAATTGGTTAATGCTGATTTACACTGGGAAACATTTGTCTCCGAAAAAATTATTAAAAAAATAATTGCTTTGTAGTCATAAGTGTGATTTAACTTGTTTTTTACATTACATTATATAACTTGTTTTTTATATCATATTAACTTGTTTTTTATATTTGCAGATATTTTCATTAATAAAATTCGACAACGAGAAGTTGTCTGTAGTGAAGTCCACCAACGTGGGAAAAATTAAACACTCAAGATGTGTAGTAAAATACAATGGCGGCAAATATGAGTCCTTTTTTATTGGCGAAATTGGAGTATCATTATAATCAAACAATTTATTTTCATCAACAATGAAAGTGTTGTTTGTAACGAAAAATGGCAATGTGAAAGTGTTATTTGCCATGGAAAATGGCAATGAACTATTTTGTGACAATGAACTATTTTCTGAAGTTGGGGTACTGTTATGTTGAAAAACTATTTCTTGTTTCACACTATTTGCGGAGTTATTTGAAGTTTTGGTGCTCTTATGTTGCGCAGCTATTTTGTCCCGTTGCAAATTAAATGTTTGTACGTTGCTGCTTTGTAGGTTAGTGTCGTTAAAAGACAGATTCATTGGTGAAGTTGCAGAATTATTATTAAAATTTAACAAATTAGTTTAGTGCAATTCACAAACTTATTTTAACGCCAATCTAGGCGTTTAAAGAAGTTAACACCAAATTTATTCTATTCGTTAACACATTTAAACACTACTAGCTGCGTTAACTAAACAGCAATAATTTTTGTGGTGTTATTGAATAGACAACAGCATGCTGTTCAGTTAAAACACGTCGTCTTTTGCAAAACTCAACTAATTGTTCGACAAAAATATACACATATATGAAATCTTTTATGTATAAATAACAATATTTATATTACTTAAACATTTAATTTAACTGTTATTTCGCAAAATTAAAGAAATTCATGAAAATATGTTTGTGTGCAAGCATAAATTCATTTGTTTTGTTTCTATTCATCTTTATGCTTTTCGTTTATTTTAATCGTGCTTATTTCATAATTAATTTTTTTAATGACAAATGATTTAGAGCTATTATCACTACATTTAGCAGAAACTTCGGGAATATATTCTGAACAAGAACTTACAGTTCCGTACCCAGAACTCAAATCAGTGAAGTTTTTTTTGTTTCGAATTATTTTCGGTGTCGTGCGTTACAGAAAGTGGCAATGTGAAAATATTGCTTGTTACGGAAAGTGGCAATGTGAAAATGTTGTTTGCTATGGAAAGTGGCAATGAACTATTTTGTGACAATGAATTTTTTTCTGAAGTTGTGTTACTGCTATGTTCAGAAACTATTTTTTGTTTCAGACTATTTGAGGTTGTGGCACTATAATGTTGACTAAATATTTCGTCCCGTTGCAAATTAAAACGTTACTGCTTTGTAGGTCAGTATCGTTCAACGACATATTTATTGGTGAAATTGCAGTATCATCATAATCAAACAATTTATTTTCATCAACAATGAAAGTGTTGTTTTTAACGGAAAGTGGCAATGTGAAAGTGTTATTTGCTATGGAAAGTGGCAATGAACTATTTTGTGACAATGAATTATTTTCTTAAGTTTGGGTACTCTTGTGTTGAAAAACTATTTGTTGTTTCACACTATTTGCGGGGTTGTTTGAAGTTGTGGTGCTATTGTGTTGCACAGCTATTTTGCCCCGTTCCAAATTAAATGTTTGTACATTGCTGCTTTGTAGGTTAGTATCGTTAAAAGACAGGCCGACTTCCTAAACGCCAAAATGCATTGTAGTGATGCGGCTTTACATTGTTTACAACAATAAAGCTCATACGACTTTGCATCACTGCAATGCATTTTGCCGTTTAGGAAGTCGGCCATACATTCATTGGCGAAGTTGCAGAATTATTATAAAAATATAACAAATTAGTTTCATCAATACCGACGTCAGAGGACATAAAATAATTTTGCTGCGTGTTATTTTCATTATCTTCTGCAGTATTAAATGTGTTGGCATTACAGATTTCTATTGAGATCGTGCTTATTTCATAATTCATTTTTTCAATGACAACTAGTTTAGAGCTATTTTCGGTTTTGTTTGTTGCGAAAAGTGAGATCGAATTGTTTTGTAAAGTTGGAGAAGTATTTGAGGCTTTGGTACTCTTATCAAAATCGGAGAAATAAGTTTTATCAATAGTGACATCAGAAGACAGTTATTTTCATCACAAAATTTCGGATTACTCGTGGTACTATTTAAAGACATATTCATTGCTGAAATTTCAAATTTAGGAGTATGATCAAAATCTAATAAATTAGTTTCGCCAACAGTGACATCAGAGGACATAACATAAAATTGTTGCGAGTTATTTTCATTTTTTTCTGCAGTATTAAATGCGTTGGCGTTGCAGATTTCTATTGATATCGTGTTAATTTCATCATTATTTTTTTTAATGACAACTGGTTTCGAACTATTTTCGGGGTTATTTGTTGTAAAATGTGACATTGAATTATTTTGAGGAATTGGGGATTTATTTGAGGTTGTGACACTGTTATCAAAATCAAAGAAATTAGGTTCATCAATAGTGGCATTAGAGGATATAAAATCATTTTGTTGCGAGTTTTTGGTTGTGGCACTGTTATTTTGCGTAACTACTGTGTCCCGTTTTAAATTGAATGTTTCTACGTTGCAGCTTTGTAGGTTAGTATCGTTCAAAGACATATTCATTGATGAAATTGCAGAATTAGGATTATTACGAGAATCAAACAAAATAGTTTCATCAACAGTGACATCAGCGAACATAAAATCATTTTGCTTCGAGTTAATTTCATTTTCTTTTACAGCATTAAATGGGTTGGCATTACAGATTTCTGTTGAGTTCTTATTTATTTGATTATTAATTTTTTTAATGACAACTGGTTGCTTATAATATTGTTTTTGTTTTGATAGGCTGGACAATTCGTATTCCTCTTTTCGTTTTAAGTCGAGAAGCTTGGACTGATTCAGCCCAATTATGAATAACAATTCCCCGGGAGTTTTATCCCTATTCCCTGTTCCCCTATTCTAAATAAAATCTCCCAGGGGAAATTTTCCCATTCCTCCACAGACCACATTGTCATAATTTTAAGTGTTATGTTTACCAATGTATATACTTAATTATTTCATCTATGAATGTAATATATCAGGTTCAGGTGTTGGAAGCTGATTTTGAAAACGAAGGTATTTAAAAAATTCTTTTTAATACATACTATTTCCATTTACTTTGTTTTCGAAATCGATTTCAATCACATAGGTGAATAACTTTTTGTACTATTCAATAAAACTATAATTTTAATAAATTTTTTGGAGCTAATTTAAAATATATTTTACCAATGTACTTAATTATTTTATATATGAATGTAATAAATAACTTATTCAATGTTGAACAAAACTATCTACCCTGTTCTGTAAACCGAATTCGATTAAATTTCTTGTTTTCCAAAAATAAATAGTGACTTCATAGATTTATTTTAAATCGTATATAACAAATTAATTTCAGATATGATATTTTAAGCCCTAAAATATATGAAACTGAAAAAAAGTTTGCCGTTAGTGGGTTTAATTTCTCGAAATTGAGCGTTTGCGAATCGACTCGATTTACAGAACAGGCAGGTATAATTCTAAAGAATTTTTTGGAGCTAATTTGACATATATGTATGTTACAAATTTATAATTAAAATAATTGTTATTTTAGCTGTGAATGTAATAAATAACAACTGATCAATACAAACTATAATGTTAAATTTTTTTTTGGATATAATTTTCTTAAATTTCTGTAAGTATACAATGAAGTTTATGCCCTGCAAGCCAACTGCAATTGTTAGCTTAACGTTTTACGTAATAGCACAGCTAGTTTCTTTACGTGCCCGAAGGTTCTAAAAATGAACGTATAAAGCTTCTCGGTAAGTTTTGTGTATTACGTGAACGTACAGAAACTGATAAACAGGAACAGGGACTTCATGCACTTAAAAAAGCTGTTTTAGGCACCTAAAATATGATACAGGCATATTCTGAAAATCACTTTTTTGTAAAAGTGATTTCAAATCACAAAAAGGTGTTCTGTGCACAAAATTTTTTTAAAATATGTGATTTCAAACCGGTTAGTTAAGTTGCTGTCGATTTCAAATCACTTGCTAATTTTCGCCACAACTTGTTCATGAATTTCATAAAAAAAATGCCGAAATTAATAATTTGAGGTGTCCTTTATAAATTTTAATGATTATTTTAGAAATTTTTCTTGAATTTTCGCGACGAAAGTGACTCTTTCGAGTTTAAACCATTATACAAGTTCAATAATTTTAAACCAATGCTGATTCTTTATTTGTAGTTTTAGCAATCTTTGCGAAGTTTTTGACATATTCCCGATGAAATAAGTTTTTCGTGCTTCGATATTTTTGCAGTTTCGGCACTTTTTAACCAATTCTCATAATAGTTATCACAGGGTTATGAGAGTTTTAAGAATCGATATAGTTGTTGATATCGTTGCAACTGGGGATGGTTGTTTTAGGGCATTGTTAAACCTGGTTGAGAAGAATTAGCGGTATTTTTATTGGAGACTCTGCCGTTGCAGGTGCTGCACAGGCTTCCTGAAAAATGAAATTCATAAACACGCGTCTAAAAAAATTATTTTAAAATTGCACTCGTTTTTCTCAACTCACACTTATAGAATTGCCATCTGCAGTTAATGCAGCTTTTTGTTAGAGCAGTCTTATACCAAAGCGTTGAAATTAATGAATTATTGACCAGACCCAGATAATCAGGTATGTGATGAAAAACGATTTAAAGCGATAAAAGGTGTGATGTGTTTGCTATAGTCGTTTTGTCAATCATGTTCAAATCAGTTTTTAATTGTTTTTTCAACCTTTTTTGATAAATTTCTCTACAGAGTTCTATTATATTGTTTATATTTTATCTTCTAGTGAGCTTTTTAAAAGTCAGTATGTAGCTTGAGATTGGCTCAAAATTAACTCAAAAGATCGGTCGGAATTCATCACACCTTTTCAAAACAATCATATTGAAATGGTTTTGAAAACGATCGTTTTCCATCACATACCTGAATAATTTTCCCATAAACTTCTTTTTGGCAAAACAAGTGTAATTTTCTCCAAAACGATTACCAGTTTCGTAAAGCAGTTATAGTAAATATTCACCATTATCGGGAAATATTTCCAATGAAAAAAAACTTGTGAAAAAAACTAACAAAATATTACAAAATACAACAATAACAACAACGCAAAATTGGCGACCACAATTTTAAGGAAAGGGAACAAATTTCGCGTTCACTATTTTATTCACAATAAGGGTGATTGCATCATTAAATCTGAATCTTGTGGCGATTGTAGTTTGCCATAGACAGCATTCAACGGGAAAAGTTCTTCACCGGGCAAATCCAATTTGGATATATGCACATAGCTAACTTGTAAATTTTTTCGGCCTTGATATTTAATGGAATATCGCTATAGCTTCTTCAAACACTAGGTTAGTTACAAAGTAATATAAATTAAAGTTATTTCTATATCTGTAAAATAAAGAAAATAATTATAAAAAGTTTTATTTATCTATAAAAATTTTGTACGTATTATTTTCGCATTTACATTCAGTTTTGTTTACTTATTTCTAATTACAAAGCATTCGATGTACAAATCTTTTAAACGGCGTCTAATTATAAAATAAGCACTGCAGCGCCGATAACAACGAAAAATTTTTACTTAAGTATGGCATCACATAAATGTAAACAAAACTTTTATTTTACAAACTTATTTAGTTTAGAGTGTATATATCGTTAAATTGATAGCATTTCATCGATATATTGACATCGTGGAACCAAAAGAAAGTAAAATAAAAAGTTGACAGAAAACTGTTCGCAAACTAAATTGTTCGTAAACTATGCTACTTACTCGTTTCAATTTTGCGACCAGTCCACAAAGGATGCAAATGTCCATAAAATATTCAAGTTTTAAAAAAAATGTTCGCTTACTATCTAAAATGCATACATATATATATATATATATATATATATATATATATATATATATATATATATATATATATATATATATATATATATATATATATATATATATATATATATATATATATATATATATATATATATATATATATATATATATATATATATATATATATATATATATATATATATATATATATATATATATATATATATATATATATATATATATATATATATATATATATATATATATATATATATATATATATATATATATATATATATATATATATATATATATATATATATATATATATATATATATATATATATATATATATATATATATATATATATATATATATATTCCTTTCACTCCTCGAGGGTGCATAGGGCCATAACAAGGTGGTTCCAATAATCTCGATCTTCGGCTCGATGCTTGAGTTCGTTCCACTTCATACGCAATCTAGAGAGTTCTGTTGTCAATTGCCGCTTCCAGGTATGCGCTGGTCTCCCGACTCGCCTGCTTCCCTGTGGGTTCCAATCTAGGCATTTCTTGGCAATATCATCGTCTGGTTTGCGGAGGGTGTGGCCTATCGAACTCCATTTCCGCTTGCTTATTTCAATTATAATAGGCTGCTGTTTTGCCTCCATCCAGAGTTGGTTGTTGGATATTGTTACAGGCTAGAAAATCCGTAAGATTTTGCGGAGGCATTTGTTAAGAAATACCTGAAGGCAATGTATGTCACGTGGTGCCATATTCCAGGTCTCGCATCCATATAACAAGGTGGATTTTATGTTGGGGTTAAATAGTTTGATTTTGGTTTGTTTGGAAATATCTAACGATTTCCAAACCGGCTTTAACTGGGTAAATGCACTGCGCGTTTTATTTATGGCACTGGATATATCTGCTGCTGAGCCACCAGCTGTGTCAATTATGCTACCTAGGTAGCAGAAGGACTTAACATCTTCAATATCTTGAACACATACGGAAAAATTGCGATCTGTGTTAATATTGATGCGGAGCGATTTTGTTTTGAGTATATTTATCTTCAGCCCAACTAATTTTGCGCTGTCACTGATGGTGGAAATTTTCGACTGCATCTCTGAGAATGAGTGGCTCAGCAGACATATGTCATCGGCATAATCTAGGTCCTCCAACCGTCCTTGTAAACCCCATGTAATGCCTCTCTTATGATGGCTTGTTGCCTTCTGCATCACAGCATCGACGACGCAGTTAAAAAGTAGAGGTGATAAGACACAACCTTGTCTAACTCCAGTTTTCACCGTGATCCTGTTGCTCAATTGTTTTTCATGTAACACACGGCAAGTGGCATTCTTGTACAGAGCTTTAATTAGCCGTGTTAGTTTTTCGGGGACACCCTTGCATACCAGCGAGTTCCATATAGCGTTATGGTTGAGTGTGTCAGAGGCCTTCTCAAAGCTTATAAAAATCAGGTATAATGGCGATCTCCATTCCACTGATTGCTCAACAATAATCGTAAGACTGTTTACTTGGTCAACACAAGATTTTCCGGAGCGAAAGCCAGCTTGTTCATTTCTGAGTGATGGGGAAATTGTTCTCGAGAGTCTTTTGTTTATGATATGTGCAATTACCTTATTTACCATGCTTAACAAGGTTATGCCTCTCCAATTCTTCCTGTTGGTCAACTCACCTTTTTTGGGAATATTTATAATTACTCCATCAGACAGCTCTTCAGGTAAAGATTCATGCTCCCAAAACTCCCCAATAATGGGTTCCAGCAGTCGTGCACTGGTTGTTCGGTCGGCTGTAAGCAGTTCAGGAGAGATGTTATCCAAGCCAGGAGATTTGTTTGGTTTGAGGGATCTTATCGATTCGCTAATTTCGCTTATATAAGGGCAATCAGTAGACATGTCGGTATTTGGTGTATGTAAAGCACATCTGCAAATGGGTTGACATTGAGCAGCAGATGTTGATAGCATGCAGGAGTAGAAGCTCTCCCATAGTGCAACCTGTTGGGTTTTCGATGTTATAAGTTCTCCCACATCGTTTTTTAAAGGCTTTCCGGTCGATAATTTTCTATTTGTCAGCTTGTTAACAGACATATACATGTCCCTCACACGATGGGTTTCAGCCGCTGCTTGAAGTTCTTTCGCTATGTTGTTGATCAAATTGCGTTTATCCCTCCGGGCACTGCGTTTTACCTCTAAATTAAGGCTGTTGTATAGTTGCTATTGGTTGGCCTTATTCAAGCGTGTTTTGCTGGTGTTAACAGTGCTCTTTGCGAATTAATTCCTCTGCTGAATTAAGTTCCATGTAGAATCGCTAATCCATTCTTTCCTAGCAGTAGCTTTAAGCCCCAGATGTTTTTCCGCTGCCCTGACATGTGGCAATGTGCGGGTTTCAGTGTTCCTTGAGGCGTATTCTGTAAATTCATTAGTGAACTGGTTGGCGATTTCCGGGTTTTTCAACGGTAGCTTGAAGCCCCAGATGTTTTTCCGCTACCCTGACATGTGGCAATGTGCGTGTTTCAGTGTTCCTTGAGGCATATTCTGTAAATTCATTAGTGAACTGGTTGGCTATTTCCGGGTTTTTCAACTTTGCCATATTGAATCTTCTCTGTGATACATAGTTGTTCGCCCTGATGGCGGTGATTTTTATTCGTACAGTGGCAACGAGTAAGTGGTGGTCGCTAGCAATATCGGCACCTCGTTTATTGCTCACATCCAACAACGATCCCCGCCATTTCCGGCTGATAGCTATGTGGTCTATTTGGTTGTCTGTGCGACTGTCAGGGGATACCCAGGTGATTTTGTGTACTCTTGGATGAGGGAATAACGTACCACCAATGACAAGATTATTGATCCTGCAGGTGTCTGGAAACATTTTTCCATTCTACGTTAATCGTCCTAGGCCATGCCTGCCCATTGTGCTCGCCACATTCGCATTTTCGGGGCCTACCTGAGCGTTAAAATCACCAATCATAATGACAATGTCTCCCTTACGCACTGTTGCCAGGACGCTATCGAGAAGGTTATGAAAAGATTCCCTTGTAGAGTTTTCAGAGGTTTCACTGGACAAACGTGATATTTCGGACTTTGCCGCGCACTCTGGCAGTAATGATTCTATCGGAGTGGGGTTTCCAATCTATTAGGGCATGTTTCACCTGTTTTGATAGAACGAAACCGACGCCACTTGATCGAGGCAACTCGTTCGTTGGTTTTCCGGAGAAAAGAACCGTAAGACCTTCTTCTGTTGTAAATTCTCCTGATTCGCACCATCGCACTTCGCAAAGTCCAAGCAATGAGAGCTTACAGGTGGTGAATTCCTTGCATAGTTGTGCAAGCCTTGAGGTTTCCAAAAGAGTACGTACATTCCATGTTCCGATTCTTGTTCTAGATTTCATGCCAAATTCCGTCAACGTTTTATCGGGGTTATTAGTTTTCATTCTTGCTCTGGTTTCATTAATAAGGTTATTATTTAAGACGTACGGATTATTAGGCCATATCGTCCGATCCTGGTGTTGGGGCTGCCAACATCGCCACCAGGCGTGTAGAAGTATGTAGGTATTTAGCCAAACAAATTATTAGGATTATCCCGCCCAAGGTCGGTCGTCAGAGCCTCGTTAGCGCGACAGGGGACACCAAGTCTTTTAGACAGTGGGTGAGGTTGACATTAAGAAAGGAGTGGCTATGTGGACAAAATAAAAAAATTTGCTTGCGCTTCACTTTCCCATTAGACCCCCCTATCTTTGAATTAATTCAGTGTAATTTTTTAACAATATGCTGCAGATTGTAAAACTTAGTGCTAGCTTTGCTTATAAAAAAGTACGTGGCATGACAATTTTATCGTTGTAAAATTGAAATACGAAATGAACGGAATCTGAAGATGGTAAAACGAAAACGATAGGAATAAAAGATGAATTCTGAAAAAATCCCAATTTTTGATTTAGATATTACTTTTTCCTAAGAAGAATAAAGAGATCTGCCTATCTTTGAATTAATTCAGTGTAATTTTTTAACAATATGCTGCAGATTGTAAAACTTAGTGCTAGCTTTGCTTATAAAAAAGTATGTGGTATGACAATTTTATCGTTGTAAAATTGAAATACGAAATGAACGGAATCTGAAGATGGTAAAACGAAAACGATAGGAATAAAAGTATGAAATTAAGAGCACTCCGATCGGAATATGTGTGTGCGATAAATACATGAAAACTCAAAAATATTTGGTAGGAAAATTTTTTTCCAGTGGCAACGCTGAGCCATTGAAACGAAGCAAGAATGCGTCGTCAGACCAGTGTGATTCGCAATCGAAATTGAGAGAGCGAAGCAAGTCTTCACTTGAAAAAAACCTGTTTTATCTATCTGTTTTTCCTATATAGAATTTGCCATATATCATGATAAAAATAAATCAGGTATATACGTTTGTTTCAATATACATAAATTATCATTTATTACTTAGTGTCCACACTTGATGAATTTTCATCATAACACCTAATGAAACGTCGGCAGAGAAATTGTAAATTTTTCATTCATATCAATACATAGGGGTAGACGTGGCTGAATTTATATCATGATGAATCATATTTTCTTCTTCGTTGTACATCCAAGATCAAACATGGATAACACGAACCACCAAAAAAATATTAATTATTTTTATTATAAGATTTATTTAAAAATTATCACAAAATTTATGTTTTTTCATTAAAAAATATTTATATCTTATAATTTGCACTAATTCTAATAAAGAAAATAAACGATAAAGTAAAAACAACAAATAAAATGGCGTTTCATATCATAATATATTCAACTGAGCTTGAGCTCTGATGATTATATCATAACGCTGATATAACATTAATAAATTAAGTCTATACCTGATGAACTTTCATCATGATATCAATTTGACATTTATCATGATATAAATTCATCAGGTGTGGACACTATGTTATACATATATCCACATAATTCTAGCATGATTCATGAATTAGATTCCAACGGTAAAATATATAATTGATGTTCATGCATAAAATTGCGAACAGAAGAGTAATTAATTTTTAGCTTGACAAATAGCTTTTAAGCTTGAATCTTGACAATCCTTAACCCTAGGAGGTTCAAGGATTTTTTGGCGGTAACTGGTACAATTAGGTCTGTGTAGACCTATATGTGATTGCAATACATGCAATGAAATCGAGTTTTTCGCTGCATCTTATCTAATTTATATCACAGCGAGCATGATGGCCGAGTTGCAGAGGAAACGGCATGGGCTGGTTGATTATCTATCGGTGGGCCTGTAGCTACCTGTGAAAAACAATGAACAATTGATTTTAGAAATTGAGTTGAATGAATGTATAAATGAAATGCTAACGTCTACACCGAATAACGCCATTGCTTGTTTGACGTGTTGAATACCTCGTACAATGGGATTCGTTGATCTCTGCTCCATGTGAGGCACCACCAGTTGTTCTGCCAATTCCATAAGGAAGACACGTCTTCGGTCGGTCCTCTTGACATGTCCCAATTTGTCATGAATGACAAATGAAGCTAATCCCGCCACGTCTAGCATGTTAAAAAACAGAGCTAAAGGCCATCGGTTTGTGCCGCGTTTGCATGTGTAACCGCCAACCATCTGATCCATGGTGTCCACTCCAGATTTATACATATTATAGTCCAGAATTTGATGTGGCTTCTGCGATGGCTTCGATGAATCGACGGCGCTATTGTAATGTTCGGTTGATATGAGAACTACTGCCTTTTTCTTATCTGGCACGTATGGACATAGCGCGATATTACTATTGTGGTAACCGAGTAATGTGCTGAATTCAGCTCGTTTTGGATCCAACATCTCCTTTGGTATGCAGGCTTTGTTTTGGCGCATGGTTCCTACATATGCCAAACGTTTTGTCATCAAAGCCGTGGCCAAATCAAAAGACGAGAAGAAATTGTCGGCATATACTGTTCGTCCAGAACCGGCGTACTTTTCGACCAATTTTCTCGCCTTGATTTACAGCACGCATTTCATTTGCCTGTTTTCCAACATATATTATTCCTTTTAGTGGGTAGTTGGAATTGGCATCGCACATCCACCAGATTTTTATGCCGTATTTGGCTGGTTTCGACGGTATATACTGAGTGAAGCGCGTGCGGCCTCTGTACGGAAACAATTGCTCATCAATAGTTATCTGAGCACCCGGAACATATAGACGCTCTAAATTGCTCATGAGCATGGTCCAAACATCGTCGATGGCGGCCGATTTGCTTTCTAGTAGTCGAGCGGGTCTCGTGTTGCCGTTATCGAAACGAATATATTGTAGAATAGCTTTATATCGGTGAGCAGACATCGTCGCCTTGTAGATAGGATTTCGGTTGTTGCCCCACAACTCAAGAGCAGGCTGACTGTTTGACCCGAATATGCCGGCAAACAAAGTTAGGCCAAAAAAGGCGTATATTTCATTTTCGGTTACAAATTTCCACGTTCGCGGTGTCCGGTCTGGATTCTTGACACACCATAGACGGCATAGCTCCTGAGCCTTCCGGTTTGTTTCACGCACAATTATACTGACAATCTCGGGTGCCATTAGCGATTTAAATATTGACGTGGGATTTCGCATAATCCCTGGGGCCGGGCCTTCACGACCCATACTGGCGCAATTATGCGCACGAAGTCTACCTGTGGCAGGTGGAACGCTTGACCAAAGCTTCCCATCCTTTGAACGGAGTTGTATCATCGAGCTCGCCGAAGGTGGCTCCTCGTACATATCGACGGCTTCAAGCGCTTCGGTGGTGGTTGCCGCGCCTTCGTATAAATCCTCTAGATCGTCATCATCGTCATATAAACTACTGGTTTCTAGAACGATGTCTGCCTCAGCATCGGAGGCCGTATCTTCTAACAGCGGCACATAATCAGGATCCGTGTCGTCGTCGCCTTCGAATGGATCGATTTCCTCTTCCTCTCCATCAGCTCCCGCCAACCATATGGCTAATCTTTCCTCCATTTGGCTCCTCTCTTCTTGCGATAAATTTTGATACCTTGTAGTGCGATTCACCACGTTCATCATATCTTCATCGATATTAGATGCTGATGCCATATTTCTATACGTAAACAAAAATATATAATGTCCAATATTTACCTGTTGTTGTTGGAAATTTCTTAATAAATTCACTTCAATAAAACTCACATATTTTTAACTACAAACACTGCTGTTACTCGTATAACAACAAGGAAAAAATTACCAGTATTTACCGTTTCTTTTTCCAAATAAATAAGCTTCAATAAAAACTCACATATGCTCACACTATAAAAGCTGTTGCTATACTAACACTTTACATGCTCTCTATTCAACCTGTAACTTCTAAATACGAATTCTACACACATACAAGTCAAAACCGTTTTCAGTCGCCTGCTCCTCCATTCATATTACACATAGGTCTGTACAGACCTGCTTGGTACGTATGAACCATTTCATTTGTAATCGCGAATAAAACCGAACACAAACACCTAAATGGTTTGATTTTGTACTCATCTTATTCGCCGTAGCCGATTCTAGGAAGTCATGGACGGATTGACGTCTAGCACGTAAAACAAAAAAGTTATAAGCACTTTTATATGCAAAAGGTCTGTGCAGACCTGGTTGAACCTCCTAGGGTTAAGGAAGCTTGACAATCAAGCCAAATCAAACCTACTGCGACCACACGAGCAACAAAATTTTTATAAATTTGCTTTATCTATATATATATATAAATGAATCTTGGTTTGTTCGACTGCTTAAAACTTGAAAACTGGATAAATCCTTTTGAGGGTTTGTTCGTAATCGCCCCGCGAAGGTTTAAGAAAAAAGAAAAGTCAAAGATTTCTTAACAGGTGGCGCTAAAAGCAGATTGTTGGTTTTTTCCTTATAGAAGGTCAAACGGTAAGACCGATCGTGTTAAATTGTTGGAACTGTTTCACCGACGATTAGGAAATATAAATAGGCTTTATTTTTTAACTTTTAGGGAAAGGGTACTCCCCACACAAATCCATTTTTAATTAACATATATCTGCACAACTACACTACACAAAATCTCGGCGGTATAAGAGGGGGCGGGTGCCTCCATACAAAATAATTATTAATTTTCTTATATCTGAAGAGCCACAATAGTGAGGCTCTCTGAATTCGATGTGGGCAACGTTTAGAGCAAAGTGAAAGTTTCAAAAAAATTTGGTGGTATAGGAGGGTGCATACAGCTACCACCCCCATGTAAAGTCAGTATTAATTTTAGTCTATATGCAGAAGTACGGTAGTGAAGCTCTATAAATTTGCTGGGAGCAACTTTTAGAGCAAAGTAAAAGATTCAACGAAATCTTGGTGGTATAGGTGGGTTAATACGGGTACCCCCTCACAAAGTAATTAATGATTTTTCTATATCTGCTGAACTACGGCAGTGAAGCTCTTTAAATTTGATGTGGGCAACTTTTAGAGCAAAAAGAAAATTTCAACAAAATCTTGGTTTGGATTCAATGGAAAGGGGAATACGGATACCCCTATAAAAAGTAATTATTAATTTTAGTATATCTGCAGAGCCACAATACTGAGGCTCTTTAAATTTGATGCTGGTAACCTTAGAACAAAGAAAAGTTTTCAACAAAATCTTGGAGAAATACTAAGTAATTATTAATTTTAGTATATCTACAGCAGTGAGGCTCCCTAAATGTAATGTGGGTAACGTTTAGAACAAAGTGTAAGTTTCAACAAAATCTCGGTGGTATAAGAAGAGGAATATCGGTAGCCCCATACAATGTCGTTATTAATTTTCCAATATCTGCAGAGCTACAATAGGACGCTATATAAATTTGATGTAGGTAATTCTTAGAACAAAGAAACATTTTCAATAAAATCTAGGAGGGATTAATTCTATACCTAGAAAATTACAATTTCCTGCAAAATATGTGAGGTATAGGAGAGGGAGACGGTTATCCGTCATACAAAGCAATTATTATTTTTCCTATATATGAAGAACGAAGCAAAACTCTCAAAATTTTTTGCAGGCTAAACTGAGAACAAATTGCGCTCTCCACCAAAATCCAAAACGATTTGTTTTGTTTCTCCAGTTGTTTCCCAAATTTCAGGTGGATCTTTTCCATTCGATGCATTCTTCAGTTTGGCTATTTCAAATGTTAATTATTGATTAGTACAAACTTTATGTGCGATTTAAACAATGTAATAATAATTTACAGTTCGATATTTCAAGCCCTATTTTCGATTTATTCGTAAGCGACACGTTGTAAAAAATTAACTTTTGTATTGAAATTTAAATTTTATGAGCCTACCCATAATTTAGAATTGCCAAAATAGCAAAATTGTTTTTAGAGCAAATTGAGGGTATAGGAGGGGGATACGGGTACCCCCCATACAAAGTAGCTATAAATTTTAGTATATGTACAGAACTACAACAATGCGGCCATCTAAATTGTACGTGGGCCGCTCTTAGAACAAATTGAAAGTCCAAGCACAATTTTGGCAGTATAGGATGGGGAGGCGGGACCCTTCCATACAAAGTAATTACGAGTGCAGAGCCACAGTAGTGAAGCTCTCAAAATTTTTGTTGGTAACTTTTAGAGCAAAGTGAAAGTTGGTGGTATAGTAGGGAATACGGGTACCCCCATACAAAGTTATTATTAATTTAAATATATCTACAGAACCATATTAGTGAGGCTCTCTAAATTTTATGGCCTTTGGTAACTCTTGAAACAAAGAAAAAATTCCATCAAAATCTTGGAGGTATAGGAGCGGACGGCGGGTACCCCGAACAAAGTAATTTTTAATTATCCCATAGCTATAGAGATACAGTAGTGATGGTCTTTCAATTTCATGTATGTAGGTAAGAAGTGCAATTTCCTGTAAAATATTGGTGGTATAGTAGGGGGGAGACGGCTATCCCCGGCGACAAATTTTTTTTGTTTAATAGCGCTTTTGAACAAAACCCCGGTGGTATAGGAGGAGGAGAGACTTAAACACCTCCCCCCATACACAAACTAATTTGCAATTAGCCTCATTCAGTGCTTCGCTACTCCATTGTTGTGAAGATAAATGAAAATTAATACTACAGGGCTGCAACGAATACTCGAACATGTGAAGTACACATGAAATAACAAAGCATGAACATTTATTCGAAGTATGATTAAAAAATGCGTACACATTTTTATGCACAACAAAGCTGTAGAATAAATCTACCTGTTGTTCTGTTTTTTGTTTGTTGCTGTTACGAGCATGCCATGGTAGAATTATACTACAGGTAGTAGCGAAGCTACAACAACCCAACAACAGCAAAAACAACACGGCTTTTTATTGTTGTTTATGTTCGAGGTTGTCAAAAAGCACAAAAGAAAATTTGAAAAAAAATTTATATGTTCACATGTGTGTGTTTCCCAGAGACTTCCGCCGAGACGGCTGAGCCGCGGCTAAGCCGAGCCGCCGACTAATTTCCACAGCCGCCGCCGATTTATCTTGCGGCTAAAATCGGCTTAATCGAAGCCGCCACCGACGATCGTTTTTCGGCTCAAAAACGGCTTAAAATAATCCGTCGATTGCTATTTTTAATTTCCACTTCTACTTTTTTATGTTTTTTTCATAAGTTTTGTACAAGCATTATTTTAGTAATTTGCAGTCTACACCCAACTTAACATTAACTTCAAGTTAATGTTAAGTGTAGACCGCTCAAGTTAATGCTTTTTTCAGGGTATAACATAGTGCAATTGTTTTAACAGCGCAGTAATAACTTTAAGTTACAACAGCATATCAAGTTAGGAACAGAATGCTCACTTTTGACAGCTAAAAGAGGCTGTTGTCATGTGTTGTGCATTTTTACATACAAAGTGCACTTACTAAGATAATATGAAGGACGCAGTCAAATTAGAAACCACATTATAAAATAAGAATTGCGTTCCCTCTCATACAATCTTCGTAATGTTGTTGTATAGTGACGGGTCTAGTTAGTAGTCTATGGTTAGGTGGAGACGTAGAGTAAAATAACGAAAAATATTTTTGTATGCATTACTCTGCGATCTAGGCTTGCCAGATCAAAATTGTGAAAAAGCTTGACATTTAGAGAAAAAAAGCTTGATTTACTAAGACGAACTGCCAAAAACTGTCAAAAACTTTTCAAAAGAATAAATATTCATTATCCGACTTAAAAAAAGAAAAAAATATCAATTCGTTTGTATTTCTTATATGTTCCTTCAGGGCTCTGCCATATACGATTCGAGTTGAAAATTTTTTTTCTTTATTTGGATTATATTACTTACTTCCTAATGGGTCCTGTTTTTTATTTCATAAGAATTTTTATTTTTTCCCACATATATTTGGTATTTCTTTACTTTAATTTGTTTGCAAAAAAATATTGAAAAAATTAAATTGCCATTCAAATTAATTCTTATCATTAATTCGGGAAATTACATTATTTTTCTTTCTTTACAAACGCATTATTAATAGGAATCGAAAATACAAACGAAGTTAATTTATGAAGATTTCCTCTTCATCCAGTTTTTAAATTAGACCATATTTAGTCATTAGAAATATCTTTGAGAAGAAGCTCTTAATCTGTATATAATTTATTATTTTCTATAGACTCGACGAATTTCCATTGATAGTTCCCAGCAAACAGCTTTTTGCAAAAGTGAAAATTACATTTAAAAATTTATTAGAGAAAGACTTTCATTGTAACCCAAAGCGTATTAATAGCAAGTGGCCTTATTAGTACGACAACAACTGGACTTGACCTATCTGTCATGTGAAATGCATATATAAAAAGTTTTTATTTAGTTTTTTTACATATAGTTTGACATTTTGGTAAGGTTCATTTACAATAATAAGGCCACCTGGTATCAATTCGCCTTGCTTTAGCCTATGTCTATACGTGATAAATTTTTATCATGACAAATGTCAAACTTTATATTGAAAAATAACCTGCTTTATCTTATCTGTTTTTCCTATATAGAATTTGCCATTTATCATGATACAAATAAATCAGTTATAGACGTTTGTTTCAATATACATAAATTATAATGTATTATATATCCGAATAATTCTAGCATGATTCATGAATTAGATTCCAACGGTAAATTATATAATTGATGTTCATGCATAAAATTGCGAACAGAGAAATTAATTTTTAGCTTGACAAATAGGTTTTTAGGTTGAATCTGGACAAGCCTTAAAAAAGTTTGACAATCAAGCCTTTGCTTTATTTTTCATAACAATTTAAAAATTGTTGAGAGGCAAAGCAATGCTTAATTTCTATGCATTTTGTTTGGTGAAGAATTGGTATGAAAAAGAAAAACTAATTTAACAACAAAATGAAAATTTTCACTTTTATTAAATGTCCATGTGCATTTCCAGCCGAATTTGAGCCGCCGCCGACTATTTTTTCCCAGCCAGCCGCCGCCGATCAAAACCCCTCGGCGCAAGTCTCTGGTGTGGGTGTGTGTTGGTATAACATAAACAACTTTTGACAGAGTTGAACCCAAAAAAAAAGTTCGTTAACGCTTCACCACTACCTGTATTATTCTACCATGGAGCATGCTATCAATTCTTAAGTACAAAAAAACGATAATTTTTATGTATATGTCACGAGCACAAAGCCTCACGAGTGCGGTAATACTATAATAAGTCTACAGGTGGTAGCATTACGACAGCTTATTATTTTTTGATCTGTTCGTTTTGTGTATACCGTACGTCAAAAACATTTGTTTTTTGACAACCATTTTCCAGTTTTGTTGTATTGTAAGATATGTATGCTATATGCGGCCACCATCTATATATATTAAACCACGTGTGCGTTGTAATTGGCTGTGCTTTTGTAGTGTGTGTCAGTATGTGTTCCTGTTAAATACATACCACGATCGGGGCTGCCAGATGATCAAATATTTGAAAATCGTGTTCAGCTTTAAAAAAACGTTAAAAAAATCGTTTATCCGAATCTGCAGATGTTAATATTTTTATTTCATCGATTTTTACTATTTAACTAGATGTAAAGCTGTTTATGGTAGAATTAGTCGATTTGAATCGTGTTACTTTACTTCTTTCCGTATCATTATACTTTGTGTCTTATAAGCAATTCGCACTACCGTGTTTACGAGACAAACAAGTTAATTTTTAAATGTTTTCCCATATACTCATATGTCAAAAAATTTACGTGTTTCAAAATTATACTCATTCATAAACCAGTAAAAGTCAGGGCTCCAAGTAGTTGTTGATGTATGTTCAGTTGATTTTTTTATTTTAGTGCTTATTTAACATGGTTTGTTATGGCGGCAAAATATGTAACCAAAGACGAAATTAGAAAAGGTTGTAGCATTTCTATAACAACAAACAGCGTATTCTGAAAATTATGATTTGTGTTGGCTGAAAAGTATTAAAAACCTCGTTTTTGGTTCAAGTTTTCAATTCAAATGAAAAAAAGTACATACACATGTAAAATGCTAATTAATGACTTTGCAAAAATATTAATATTAAGGACACAAAAAAATTTTAGCTGCCGGTTTGCTACCACCTTTTATGAATTCATCATGCTGTAAACTGAAAGTTTATACAATTGTAGTCTGAACAACTTTGTTTAGTTTCGTAAAATATTTGCCGAAACACGTTTAACTATGGCAGTGTGAATATAGTATTAGTTAATAAAAACTTAGCGTTGGAATTTTTTTCTGATATTAAATAAATAAATAAATCAACCAACGATATGCCGGCATATAGCTAACCACAACAAATTAATTTAACTTTGTGCACATAAATGTACCATCATAAAGTTTCTATTCGAATTTTGTTTCATTTATTGTAATTATTTACATTTTTTTTTAGTTTCCTTTGCTTTTTGTTTTTGGCATATTCTACAGTTTGACGCTCTCTACGTAAAAATATATTTTCTGTAGATTTATACCTTACAAAAGTCACGATACATATTGAATAAACAGTAACATGTTTTATTAATGTAGCAGATTTTGGCAGTTTATCCGTTACCTCACGGTGCGATTCGACTATTACTCCGCTTAAAATTCAGTTCAACTTAAAACTCATTTCTAATCATTTTCTTTCGATATCGTTGAGCAAGCAGTTAGCTTACGATATAAGAAACACATCGCAAGTAAACCACTAAAAAGAAATTGTAAACAAAAATGGATATTTCTTATATTCTTCTCTTTCTTGAATTCCTATTTCAGTAAAAGTAAGTTTCACAAGGGCTTAAAGCTGCAAGAAAGAAACTCCGTAAATGAAGCTTTATGTGTAAAGTATTTAAATAACAGAAGTAAAAATACAGCTGCTCGTACACAAGGATTTTTTAGTTAAAATATATGAAAACAGTAGAAATAAAGTTAATTTCAATGTAATTGTGGGACTTTTTATAAATTTAGTTGAATTTGTTCTTTGCAGGAACTTGTCGAGTTTTTTTGTTTATATTTGACTCACATAATATTTCGAGTGTACCACTTATGATTTAACCTTAAGGTGTAAAATTTTCCGCCATCCAATTCAAGCGTTCTAAACTCTTAGCGAACACTGCTGCAGTCATATTAAAGAAAAATATCTAATATTACTGTATTTAATATTTTTAACTCATTAAAAATTAACAATTTCTTAATAATTCATTAAAATTTTAAAAAGTTAATTTTTTCGTGAATTTTCAACACATTTATTTTGCAAACAAAATATCTAAACAGCTGTTTGGCTAATTCCTGCTAGTAAAAATTTTACTAGCAAAAACTTGCAAAAAATTTTTTTGTTCTCAACTTTTTATGCTCTTTTTTCACTCTCTCGTTGCTAGTTTTTCAAGTACGTGAACACTTTCCAGTAACAACTAGTAACAATTAGTAGCAACTTTCAGTGATTGAACAGACCTAATAAATTGAAAACACATAAAAAATAGCTTCTTGCAAAATCACAGAAAAAGTAAAGAAGCATACATTTTTAGACTACACATTTCTTGTGGATATATGTGCATACACACATACATACCTATGTATGTATGTATGTAAATGTCATCATCAGCTTAAAGGAATGCCATACGTGATCATTCTTCTTCATTTTTACGATTTCTTGTTCATAACCCCTTATGCTTTGACGATTTGTTGACATCACTGCTTTTATCTCAATATTTTATGTAAGATGGTAAACCCGGCAGGAAAAATAATTTTCATTAAAAGAAAGAAGTAAAATGAGAGAGTAGGAGTCAAATATACCAACCCCATTTTTTTAAACAATATATTACAAGATAAGATATTCGACCCTGTTCTGTAAACCGAATCAGACTAAATTTCTCGTTTTCAAAAATAAATGATTTATTTCAAATCGTATATAGTAAATTAATTTCATATATCATATTTTCAGCTCTAAAATATATGAAACTGGAAAAAATCTGCTGTTAATGGATTTAATTTCTCTAAATCGAGCGTTTTCAAATCGACTACATTTACAGAACAGGCAGCATCGCTTTAATATTCTAAAATACTATTGTTTATTTTATAAAACAATTGATAACGATTTTTTCCAAAAATCTTGACGATATTGAGGAATTTATTTCTAAACTTTGACGATTTTAGGAAAAAATGCCTTAAATCTTCATCAACTTCACTGTATTATTTTCTGTTTCGTTTTGTACGTACATCAGTGATGGAAAATACTGATTTAGAAATTGTACTGAACCTTAACTTAATAAGTACTTTTTTCACTTTAATGGTACTTTTTCAAGAATTGAAAATGTTATATTTCAGGTATTCTTAATTATCATACAAAGGAACCATTTTTGACATATTAATATATTTTTTTACTATTTCCGTTGTTTTTTCAAGATGTTGTAATTTTAGCTCTTGAAGATATTCGGATTAATGTTCACTGTAAATATGGAACTTCCGGTGTATTGTTGGTTATTAAATTTTGAAAATTTAGGAATCTTGAACTAGCAACAACTATTCATATCTTAAGGCAGAAAATATGAAATAAAGTTCAGCCAGTGGCTAGCCAAAAATTTAGTTTCATGCACAGAAAAAGCTAAAATACGATTTCAATTGCTAACCCCCATATTCATAAATGATTAGTAAAGTTAATGTGTGGAGTAAAACCGGGTTTCCCATACAAAATTCGTACAGTAAACCAACATTAACTTCAATAAATTTTTATGAATATGGGGTAAAACTGATGATTCATTTAGCTTTTGAAGCTCAATCTACGATGAAAATATATCTTATTTTACTCGAAATGAAAATACTGAAGAGTTACAATTTGATTTGGGTAAAATCTCAAAGTGCAACTTATAGAGTCTGCTACATGTAACAGTGAGTTTAATACCAGTTATAAATAGTTCTCTAATAACTTCTGTTTGAACAGATTTTATTTCTTCAAATAAAGATATCAAGAGTTTTTGAACAAGTTTTTGGATATAATGGGTTGAATATTAATAAACCGAAGTAAATTAGTTATTTTAACGTTACAGATTGGAAAAAGAACTTTTTATGTCGTGGGGGTACTGAGGTATTTTGAGAATGAAAAAGTACTGAAAATAGTACAATAGTACTGAATTTTCCATCACTGACGTACATAACTATTTCTTAGCACATGCCCATATTTTAATACGTTCACATTTTTGTTTGTTCATAATCAAAGGAACAGCGATGGCACAGGCTAAACAGACGCGAAAAAAGAAAGGGAAGATATTGCAAATTCACTTAAACGAAAGCCGAGTGCAAAACGGAATAAAAATTTTCATTGTTTGGAATTAAAATAAATTGTTTATTTCATAAATAAATGGATAATTTTATTATTTTATACACGAAAAAATTACAATTCTACATTTCATACACATTATTTAAAGTTTTTATACATTTTGCAGATTGCTTCTAAAATTTTCAACCACTTTTGCTACCGAACCAACAACAGATGCACAAACAAACACATGCACAGGCAAATGGACACTTCATTTACAGTTTAATTAATAATTAAACTTTCAAATATCACTTAAACACACTTTAAATGCTTTATTTATTTTTTTTACATTATAAAGCAATAATTTTTTGCAGTTTTATGCTATTTAAACACTTTTTCACTGTGAGCTAAAACTTTTATTTTGTTTTGTTTACTTCTACATCTTCACATCATTATATGCCTCTCTTTTCTACAATAGCCGAGTGGGAAAAAAGCTGAGTTTTTCATTTTTGATCACTCATTTTCTTCGTCTCTGTCCTACTTTGTGGCGATGGTTGCGACTACATACTTATACATATGTACTTTATAAACAGCTATTCAATTCTGTTCTTTTCGTTCTGCTGAATGAGAGAGCGAGTATGTACTGTATTCGAAAAACTATAGAACTTCACAAATCGAAAAATCTCATTCGTTGTAGACCACTAATTAATACCTACTTATTTTGTACCCCGTGTCCTCTCTTTGTTTACAATTCTCAGTGTAACCAAAATCAAATTAATACAGTTTCGCTATTGTAGCGTTTTCATTAGTTAGTATTTTGAGTAGAAGATACACGAAGAAAGAACTGCGTTTTCTTATGTACTTTTAATTTAATTTATTTTATTACAATGGGTGTGGCGAAGCTCACCGGGAGTTATATATTATTTAAGATCCCTTAATAACCCATTCCCATTCAACACCAATATTGTTTATATTCCATTTTTATAAATTCATATTTCATATACATACTTGTTTGGTTTTTACTTTAGTTAAAAAAAACTTACTGTTATATAAATGATATATACTATTTTTTCTAATAAATTTTGATACATACAATTTTCATTATAATTTTTGTTAAAAAAAAAGAAATAAAAATATATACATATATTATATAAAAGTTTAAAAAGGAAAACCAATCCCTTATTTTAGCATAAATAATACTATTATTGGCGCAGTCGTTTAACGGACCAAGTTTAATTAAAAAGAAAAACGAAATTTGCACAACAAACGTGTTAAAAGTTTTTTCATAAAAATTAAACAAAATAAAGGCCTCAAATCTTTTCGTATGATAGAAAAAGTCAATAATCAAGATTTAAGAACATCCAAAGCGGAACACATCAAGATTAAAATCAAGATTTTAAAGCATCAAGATTTATAATCGAGATTTTCAACAACAACATTCAAAATCAAGATTTGCGAACATCAAGAATAAAATCAAAATTTCAAAGTATACAGATTTTCAACAACATTCAAAATCAAAATTTGCAAACATCAAGAATTGGAATCAAGATTTAAAATCAATTTTTTTTAAATAATTACACTCCGAATAAAAAGTTTGAAAAAAATGGCTCTTAATCCATTCAATCTGTTGGAAAGTGTACCAGAACTCGACGGTAAGGTTGAGGATCTAGAAATGTTTATAAAACATATCGAATAAATCCATAAACTTGTTGATGCATCACTACATGGATTATTTGACTTAAGAGTAAGGATTAAATTATCTGGAAAAGCAAATATTACACTCATCAACAACAATAACCCTACCAGATAAGAGGAAGTTAAGGTAATACTAAGAATTAATTATAATATTTCGGAAAGTATAGAGTCAATAGTTAATAAAGTTAAAACCGCAGAACTTAGGAATGATATTAGTGATTTGTTTGATTATATGAAAAGATTATTAACTAAATTAAATTTAAAAACTAGCTTAAGTAGTGAACACGAAAATTGGTATAGTTCTAAAAATAATGAAAATATGGTGTTAAAAATTTTTATATCTAAATTACCTAACGAGCCAAAATTGGTACTAAACTCTAGAAATCCACATTCATTATTAAAAGCAAAAGAACTGTTAATAGAAACAGACTAGTTCTATATAAAAAAAGTAAATTTGCAATCTTTTTCATTTAGTAAAGAAAATAATAATATAAAAAACTATTATAATAATCGAAATAATATGTTTACCAATTCTCAATCTTATTCCCAACCATTGAATGGTTATTCCAGTTATTCTAAGAATTCTTTCCAAAACAATTCGAGATATATTCCTAATACCCAAAACAATTTTTATCAAGGTAGGAATAATCCAAATAGATATAACTACCAAAACATAACAACCAATTTTGAAAACTTGCCAAATAATACGAATAGTTTTTCAAATATTCAAAATACACAGAACAATTCAGAAGATTTTCTAAGACCTAGTACGTCAAGAAATAATAACAGTCATAGAAGTAATTTGCAAAATTTTAATACAAAAGAATCTCAACAGAGCAGCATAAACAGTTCAAATAGAATGGAAGTCGACAATATTCAAACGTCAAATTTTCAATTACAGGCCGAAGAGCTCTACCCTGCATAACAGTAAAAACAAAATCAGTTCCAATCAAATTATTGATAGATACTGGCTCTGCTACTACACTTATTCGGAAAGGATTATTTCATTCTTCTTTTAAAACAGAACTAGTGAACCCAATTATATTAAGCACTATTTGCTCTAATATTTCTACATCTTCAAAGATAAACATACCCCTCTTTAAGGAATTTAATTTACCTTGCTCTAGAATTGTAGAATGTTAAGTGGTTTCGATGGTATTTTGGGTTGTAATATTCTCAAACCCTTAGGAGCAAAAATTGATTTAGAGGAAATAGTGAATAGTGAATAGAGGAAAATAATGAAGAAGTTAACGAATTGACAAGATTAATTAGAAAATTTAAAAATGTATTTTATATAGAAGGTGAATATTTATCATCTGTAGTTAAATATAGGCACAAAATACCTACAATAAATGACATTCCAGTGTATTCGAGAACATATCGTTTCCCAGAAATTCACAAGGAAGAAGTGGAAAAACAAGTCAAAGATATGTTACAATCAGGAATTATTACAAGATCATGTAGCCCATATAATGCTCCAATTTGGGTCGTTCCTAAAAAGATTGACAACTCCGGAACACAAAAATGGAGAGTAGTAGTAGACTATAGGAAACTTAATGATGTTACTATTGAGGATAAATTTCCTATGCCTAATATGGAAGACCTGCTTTCAAAATTAGGAAACTCTCAGCATTTTAGTACACTTGATTTAGCTAAAGGATTCCATCAGATACCTATATTACCTAAACATAGACATAAAACAGCGTTTTCAACTTCAACTGGACATTATGAATTTACTAGAATGTCTTTTGGCTTAAGAAATGCTCCAGCATCATTTCAGAGAATGATGAATGAAGTGCTGCACGATTTCATCAACAACATTTGCGTAGTCTACTTAGACGACATTTTGATATTCTCCACCTCTCTTCAAGAGCATATTTTGTCGTTAGGAAAGATTTTTCAGAGATTATCCGAATATAATCTTAAAGTTCAAGTAGAAAAATGTAATTTTTTCAGACGTGAATCAGAATATTTAGGACATATCATAACAGCTGACGGCATTAAGCCAAACCCTAATAAAATTGCCGTTATACAGAAAATTTCTTTACCAAAAGCAATAAAAGAGATAAGATCATTTTTAGGGTTAACTGGTTTTTACAGGAAATTTATTAAAGATTATAGTCATGTTGCATTACCAATGATATCATATTTGAAAAAAGGTACACGTATAGATGTAAATGATCAAAATTACATTGATTCCTTTAACAAACTTAAGCAAATTTTATGCACTGCTCCAGTCTTGGCATATCCAAAATTTGACAAATCTTTTGTGTTGACTACAGATGCTAGTAATGAAGCTTTAGGAGCAGTTTTATCACAAAATGGACATCCAATCGCTTACTCGTCGAGAACTTTGAACAAACATGAACGTAATTACAGTACAATTGAAAAAGAGTTATTGGCTATAGTCTGGGCATTAAAATATTTTAGACCATATTTATTTGGCAGAAAGTTTAAGATACAAACAGACCATAGACCTCTTTTGTGGCTTAAATCATTAAAAGAACCTAATATGAAATTGCAAAGATGGAAATTACAAATGAATGAATATGACTTCGATATTGAGTATATTAAAGGAAAAACAAATACTGTAGCAGATTTCCTAAGCCGTGTAGATATAAATCACTTTCAGGAAAATGAACAAACCATATGTTCTGATAGAGCAACAATTCATAGTACAAAAGAGAATTTAAATGATCATATATATTTTTCAGAATCACCACTTATTATTTTTTTAAGCAACAAATAGTAATTACTTTAGGAAAGAAATATAAGTATGGAAAACAAGTTTTGTATTAGAAAAAAGTTAGGTACAATATAACATTGAGAGAGTATTGCGAAGAAAAAGTATTATATTTTTTAAAGCAAATTTTCTCATTAAAAGGAACTGTTGCAATTTTTTGTGACAATTTTGAAATATTTAAAAACCTTCAACATACAATAGTACATTATTTCTCAAATCTTCCGGAAATGAAATTTTTATATTGCCATAAATTTATAAAAGATATTTTGGATAAAGAAAGTCTTTTGGATGTAATTGAAAAATACCACAACGATAAAAACCATAGAGGTATAGAAGAAACTTTTTTAGAATTGAAAGATAAAATATATTACCCTAATTTAAAAAAGGAAATTCAAAAGTATATTAATAACTGCATTACATGTAATATGTGCAAGTTTGATAGGCGGCCTATAAAAACAAAGTTTTGTGTTAGTGAAACTTCTTTACAGTCAAATGAAACAATTCATATTGACATATGGTTTTTCAATAAAAATTTAACTTTTTTGACGTGTGTTGATATGCTTTCGAAGCATGTCTCAATACATCATTTGTGTGATAAGAATTCAATTACTATTGTTGAAAAATTGCGAGAAAGATTCGCTATTTTGGGAAAACCAAATAAAATTGTTGCAGACAATGAGTTCAACACAGCTTGTATTAAAAACAGTGAAGAAATAGATTTTCATTTTACTTCACCAAATACTCATACAGGTAATGCAGACATAGAACGATTTCACCTTACATTGAATGAACATATTAGACTCTTTAAATTGGAACAAAAGGATAACGATTTTAATGATACGGCTCTTGTCTATAAATCTGTTCAAATATACAATACTTCGATCCATAAAACAACTGGATATAAACCAAATGACTTCACAACAAAGTAGATAAATCTATTTGGCAAACATTGCATAATAAAGTGCATGAAAATAAGATAAATAGAATTAGTAAAATAAATGAAAATAGACAAGACTGTCATGAATTTAAAGAAAGAGAATTGGTAAAAAACCTTGGATTTTATAACTTAAAACAAAAGCCTAAATATATTATTAAACAAGTTAAAGAAAAGAATAAAACAAGTTTTATTGATGAAAAGGATTGTAAAAGAGATAGACAACTAGTAAAAAGAAATTTTAAATACCAAAAAGAAATACCAAATGTAAAATTTGATAGAAAAATCACTGGTAGAAACTAATAAAAAATTAATTCATTTTGTTTATGTTAAGTTATGATGTTGAAAAAAATATGGCATCGCCGATTTTTATTCCCGTGAGTTTTTTCTCAAAAAATATGTGACTTTTTTCACAAACATTTTGATTGGGAATAAAAAAGGAAGCACAATGTAAGTATTTTTCTTGTTATTTTTTTGTTTATTTTAATTGAAATTTATTTGTTGATGTTATTTTCTTTAATATAATCGTATAGTTGTTTTTAATTGTTTGATTTGAATTTTAAAAGGAGTGGAAATGCAAACAAGCTACAGCTGGCTACATTGGTGGATATAATGTGTGGAAATCCGGACATTGCCAAAGGGTTTCATAAAGAGAAGAAGGAAACTGTGGCTGACTTCTGGAAAAATTTAGAAATCCAATTAAATAGTCAAGGTCCGCCTTCGAAATCAATAGCCGAATGGAAAAAAGTAAGCATTTTTCATTATTACATGTTCATAATAATATTCAATTGTTCTTGTATATTAATAGGTTTGGGTTGATCAGAAGCGCTATGTTAAAAAGAAGGCCATTCAAAACACGCAAAATCGAAGAAAAACTGGCGGCGGCCCAAACAAGGAATACAGATTTTGTCCAACAGAAGAGGCAATATATAGTTTGCTATCGCTAGACGAGAGTGTTGAAGGCGTAAAGGAAAAACGAAATGCTGAAGAATTATGTGATATTGCCGTGGACGACAATGACTCACTTGCAAACTTAAGTATAAATCAGCCTTGCAAGAAAACTAAAACAAATACAAGAGATTTGCTAGTGGAAGAGTTAGAAACTCAAAAAAAAACCTTATGTTCATTACGCTGAAGGCGTGGACGACGATAATGCACCAGCAAAGTCAAATATAAAGCAGCCTTGCAAAAAAAGTAAAAAAAATACAACAGATTTGCTACTAGATGAGTTAGAAACTCTAAAAACCTCAGCCGCCATTTCGGTGAAGCAATTGAGATGTGCAAAGAGCACAATAAGGAAGTTGAACATAGATTTAGAAAAATAAGCACGACGTTGATCGAAATACGGGATGGGCAGAATAAATTGCTTATCGCAACAATTCGCCACAACAATGCGATGGAAAAAATGAGAGAAAAAGAGTTAAAGAACAATTTAGAATTGTTGCAGCGGCAAATCCAATTAGAGGAACTAAAAATCAAGCAATTTAATAGTAATGATGGACAATAATCTTATAACAATATGATAATTTTTTAGTTTACGAAACGTATATTAGCTATGAATTCGAATTTTGGAATTAAAAGTGCATATGTGCCTTTGTATTAAGATTTTTCTATGTCATACATTAAGTAAAATATAAAATAACACAAATGTGATTTCTTGTATTTTTAGATTTAAGATTGCGTATCTTTTCAAAGAACATTGTTTTTTAAGTTTTTTTTTATTTTTGGATCCTATATTATAAGTTGACAAAGCAAAACATAACAAACATACATACATGAGGTCGAAACACAATTCATATTACACGTCTGTTTAGATGTTTAAGACAATGTTTTATGCAATAAAGTTTTTATTTGAATATTTGTATTAACAAGTAAGTAAATGAAAAAGCTATAGTGAATTTCCAATTTGCAACCGAATCCGGGCTGCTTGAGAGTTGTACGACGTTTCCAATGTGACGTTATCATCTGTATCTTGTATTGGGTCATTTTCGTCGATTATTTCGCATAACTGCGAGTCATTGCAACCATAATGATAACAAAGATTGTGCAAGGCGCAGCAAACATTAATAATTTTAATTGCTTTTTTTGGCGAATAATGCAATTCCCGGGCCCCAAGTAAACACCTCCATCTATTTTTTAGTATACCATTAGTTCTCTCTATAATATTTCGTACTCGCGAATGAGTTTCATTGAACTTCATTTCATTCGATCCAGCACCGGGAGTTCTGTGTGGTGTTAGTAACCATGGTTCTAACGGATATCCAGCATCTCCTAACGAATGAAATTACATTATTTATGAATGAAACCACATTATTTATCTTTGCAAATACGTACCCAGCAACCATAATTGCTTCTCTCCACATAAATAATGCTCTTCCATTTTGCTCCTCAGTTTGCTGCTATTCCAAATTGCTGAATCGTGACACGCTCCACCATGAAGAGCATCCACAAAACGTATCCTTGTTTTATTGTCCGATATCTAAAAAGCAACTGTAAGTTATGATATATATATATATATATATATATATATACATATATATATATATATATATATATATATATATATATATATATATATATATATATATATATATATATATATATATATATATATATATATATATATATATATATATATACATATATATATATATATATATATATATATATATATATATATATATATATATATATATATATATATATATATATATATATATATATATATATATATATATATATATATATATATATATATATATATATATATATATATATATATATATATATATATATATATATATATATATATATATATATATATATATATATATATATATATATATATATATATATATATATATATATATATATATATATATATATATATATATATATATATATATATATATATATATATATATGTATATGAGAAGTCTAAAACTAACTCACCAGCATGACATTTAAGCTATTAAACCCTTTTCTATTATAGAACAAATGCTTATTTTCTCGTGGGCTAATAATTCTTACGTGCGTTCCGTCTATACACCCTATAACGCCTGGGGAGCGATATTTTTCAAAAAATTCTCTGGCAATAGCTTTCTTTTCTTCTATATTAGGCCAACAAATCCACATCGGACAAAGTTTGTTTTCAAAAATATCTAAAACTTCTGTCAACACCTCACTAAAAGTAGATTGCGCTACACTAACATCCATTTGCCGCCCAACACCTTTTTGATAACTTCCTTCTGCAAAAAAGCGTAGACATGCTGCCAGCTTCACAACCGACGGAATCGCTGAAGACTTTCTACCTGGTAAGCAGTTCTGGATCAATATATCTAGAAGGTATTTAAAAGCTGCTTTGTTCACTCTGAAATGTTGTTGGAACCTGCAAAGAATTTATTTAAATATATACTGCCAACAATTCTTCATGTTTTCACTTACATTACTTCCGATAAACACAGTGGATTTGATGCATCTCTCAAATTTCGTCTTCTTATTTTCTCCAATAATTTATTTTCTTCTTCTAATAACATAAATCGGAGCGAAATACTATGCATTTTACTGAATAATAAGAATTTATGTAGAAAATTAAAAAAATATTCGTAAAAATAAAATTACATCAATTCACAATAGAATGTTCGACTTGCCACAGATGTTTACTTTATTCCCTAATAATTGGCGATGCCAATTTATTGTTCATGGGAATAAATAAATTATTCCCTAGAATTTATTCCCTTGAGATTCGCGATAAGGGTGAATATGTTTCAACCTTAAAATATTCATATTTTTTTTATTTTTTATTTTATAATATTAGAGATTATTGTACATTCCGGGAGTAATGTATATTCAAAGGGTGGGGGAGTTATATATTATTTAAGATCCCTTAATAACCCATTCCCATTCAACACCAATATTGTTTATATTCCATTTTTATAAATTCATATTTCATATACATACTTGTTTGGTTTTTACTTTAGTTAAAAAAAACTTACTGTTATATAAATGATATATACAATTTTTTCTAATCAATTTTGATACATACAATTTTCATTATAATTTTTTGTTAAAAAAAAGAAATAAAAATATATATATTATATAAAAGTTTAAAAAGGAAAACCAATCCCTTATTTTAACATAAATAATAATATTATTCGGGGCGGCTAGTTTTTCATTAAAATTTAAACAAATTTGAAAGGCAAAGCAATGCTTAATTTCTATGCAGTTTCTTTGGTGAAGTATTTGTTTGAAAAAGAAAAACTTATTTCAACAACAAAGTGAACATGTTCACTTTTAGTAAATATCCATGTGCATTTTCAGCCGAATTTGAGTCGCCGCCCACTATTTTTTCCCAGCCAGCCGCTGCCGATCAAAACCCCTCGGCGCAAGTCTCTGCCACGAACTTGCATATATATACCAGTCTTGCGCCGAGACAGTTGAGCCGCGGCTAAAGCAGCCCACACACGACAGATTTGTGCGTGTGATTTGCGAAGCGGATGTTGCAATTGTTCTTTTGGTTATTTATTCATTTATATTATTATATATATGTATATGTTTTTATATATATCGCTTTTACTCTGCGATAATACATATTCTTTTCTAAATTGTATGAAAAATTTATTTCGTTATATAACAAAATAAAATAAAAACATTATGTTGGTAATCATCAGGGTAAATTGTTTTTTGTGCCATAGAAAGAAGTCTAAACTTTACATGATGTATTTCATTCTGTGTCAATTCATTTTGAGTGATATACTGAATATATGGCGTTAGTTTTCAAAAATTATTTTTAAAATATCGGAACCCAGATCTCTACAAGTGCATCCTGTGTAAAGCATTTCACGGTCTACGTTTTTGCCGTAAATTTTTGGCAATGTCCGTAAAAAAGAGGGAGGCAGTTCTCGAAGAGCACAAAAGCTGTGTCAATTGCTTAGCTAAAAGTCACGGTTTGGGGGTGTGCCCCTCATTGTACACGTGCCGAAATGTGATATGTATTATCATACGCTGCTGCACACCATACCTCAGGATTTACGTAAGCAGGTAGCAGTGTGGTGCCATCCCTGACACTAATATTCATTACTACTGTGTTACTTAACTCGTTACTTATTAAGTACTGTTAATTACAATATTGTTATGTATTCGCTTTAATTATACATACACAAGACAACGAATAATAAAATAGAGAGAGTCTCTTTGCAACCATCAACGTGAAAACACCTCGTCTTTTATTCCGCATAACATGGCGAACGTGACATCGTGTTTTTTTAAGTATATATGTATCAACCGCGTGTGAAACAAAAGAAATAAAGTCTATCTAAAATGAAAAATATTTAAAACCAAGTGAATTGAATAAAGATAAAGTTATAGAACAAAACAATTATATTCGGAACATACCCGATTAACTGAAAAAAAAAACATGCAGAATAAAACAGCTTGAAAACTATAAAATAATTAAAATATACATATTTACATGCAAACAAATAATCTTAACAGAATAAAAAAAGGAAAAAGAGTTAAAACAAAGTGTTAAACAAAAGCAATATGTATGTGCATAAATATTGTTTGCGGTGTTTGTCAGTGATTTATGTAAATCATTAACATAAATCAAACAATAATTACATAAAGTATTGAAAAATGTAACAGTGGGCCCGGTATGAAAAAACAAATATGAAACAGTAAAATTTTTAAAAGGTACAGCCGTAACAAAAGCCCTTTCGTACAAATTATACAAAAAACCAATGCTACAAGAAAATAAACGGTTACAAAAAATTCCTGATACAGAAAAATTTATAAAACAGTTAAAACCGAAGTGAAAAATTATGAAAAAACCAAACATAAGCAAGAAACTCACGACAATATGAGAAGAGAGTCAGTCCATAGTGAAAAATTCTTTTACATACATAAATAGCTAAAAAGAATGAGCAACACAATGAAAAAAACAATAGTGGTGTACGACATGATGGACAAAATGAAAAAAGAAAGACAATTTGAAAATAATGATGAAATTAACAACAAAGCTGAAATGCAAAACCTTGAAAACAAGAACAGTAATCAGTGAGGTGATTTTTTTAAAGTGGATTTTTCAATGCAAAAGTGTTGGAAATAATTATTTGAAAGAAATAATTTAACAAAATTTAGCAGAACCTGAAATAATACAGAAATAAGGAAGAATAAAGCTAAAAATTTTGAAAAAACAAAAATTTCATGAAAAATAGAATATAAACAGTTTTAACTGAAAATCTGAAGAAAATCTTATGCAAATATGAAAAATTAACAACAAAATTTTAATTATATTTTTGCATAAACTGTACTTTTAAAAGCACATTAAAGAAAAGTAAAACCAAATATCAGAAAAAAGAAAAATAAAAAACCAGCTATGTCAAAAGTTGAGAAAACAAAATATATACAACAAAATACATAAAACATACAACAGAAACAGCAGAAAATTAAAAAAAAAGTTTGAAACAAGTGTAAAGAAAACTACATCAAAATGAATCTACTGTACCAAATAAAACAACAGAAAAAACTAAAAAATGAAAAGTTAAACAACAACAACAAAATAGTAACAACGAGTAAGAACAACAAATAGTAAAATCATCAACAAAGAGGAAGATAAACAGCACTTGATGGGAAAGACAGCAACCAACCACATTTTTAAGATGTCGTAAGCTGAAAAAAACATTTGTAAATATGTAAATAATAATTATTTGTAGACTTATTACCTTTATACTTCTACCTATTACTTTAATTATACTAAAAATTATTATATATATTACATACTAAATAAATACTTATAACTACATATTTTCTTTACTTAAACTTACTTATAACTAATTAAATTAACTAAAATATTATATTTTATACAACTAGTTAACAATAAAAAAAATAAAAAATACCCTTTAAGCATTTATGTACTAACAACGAATGTACTTAAAAATTCGATTTGCAAATATATAAGTTAGCACAACTCAGAGTTTCAATACGGATGTTGAAATACATAAAAGTCAACAACCATCTGCGTCAGCTATTTATTCTACAATTGCAAAAGAATGATAAGAAACTTAAAAACAAAGAAAACACTAGACGCAAACTCAGCGTTTTTTGGGTACAATGTTGGTTGAAATGAATTGTGGTTTTTTGAAGCCAAAGCAGATCATATTTGGAAGTAAAAAAATAAAGTTCATTTTTATAATTTTATTTTAATTTCATTTATATTTTAATAAAAACTTTACAAAAAACTAAGACCCTGTTTTTTGTTAACTGGCGCCCAACGAGTGTTGAAACTAGAGGAACCCATCGATTGAATATAAAGGAGTGCTAAATCTCATATAAAATCACAATAGCTAAACTACAACAAAATAGAAGAAGCAGCTATCTATCAACAGTTGAGGAAACCACATAAATTGGACTAAAATTAAAAGCAACTGCAACCAACAAAGGAATCAACTATCTATGTATATTGAAGAAAACTCATCAATAAATTAAGTTTTTTCGTTTCAATGCAAGTAGAGTGCTTATGAAATATTTAAGAGTGAAATAAATATTGAATTGCGATTGAAATTCTGTTTTTGAAAAAAAGTGAAGCATACTCTCGTATGAATTAAGATATTGAGTCATTATTAAAGAAATTTAAAAGTTTAGAACTTATAGAAGACTTAGAAATGGCAATTACTCCAGATCAGTTAAAAACTATTGTGGAGAGTGCAGTTAGCAGTGCTCTCGTAGTACAATTTGAAGAAAAATTAAAGGAATTAGGAAAAAGGGTGACCGAGTTGTCTGTAAATGTACCGGAAGTAGAAAGATATGAAGAAGCTACTATTGGAGATAACGTGTTGTGCAGGGAAACTTTAGATATAGCAAAATCTTTACCAGAGTTTGAAGGAACGCATGAAACTTATGTTTCATGGAGAAAGGCAGCACACACCGCTTATAGAGTTTATGAAAAATATAATGGGAGTTCCACCCACTTTCAGGCTTTGGGAATCATTAGAAATAAAATTAGGGGTACAGCCGATATGATTTTGGCTTCTTTTGACACCCCTCTAAATTTTAAGGCCATTATTAATAGACTCGATTTCACCTATGCGGACAAGAGACATATTTATTTAATAGAACAAGAAATGTCTACCCTTCGACAGGGAAATCTAACTCTTTTAGAGTATTATGATGAAGTGGAGCGGAAGCTCACACTTCTAACAAATAAAACAATAATGAATTATGATGGTGATCTGGCTGCATCATTAAATGAAAAATATCGAATGGATGCATTACGAGTCTTTATTTCAGGCGCAAAAAAATCTTTAAGTGACATTCCTTTTTCGGCAAAGCCAAGGATCTTCCATCAGCGTTGGCATTGGCTCAAGAGGTTGAATCAAACCATGTGCGCTATAATTTTGCTAGCAATTATGCTAAAAGTATGGAGGAAAAAACACAACTGAAATTTTTTACGAAAAACGCTAGGTTTGTTAATAATAATACCACACAAGGAAAAAATCCTTATTATGACAGACGACAAGATAGCTCAAAAGAACAAAAGCAGGAGGTGGAACCGATGGATATCGATTCATCATCAAGGTTCAAACAGCCCCAAAAAATTAATAATCAATGGCGAGTCCAACCGAACATAAACGTGAGCCCGGCAATAAAAAGACCAAATAGTGGTGGCACCAGGTTCACAGGCTTGAAGCAACAGCGTGTCAATCATATGGCGCATGAAGGAAATGATCATGTAGATCAAAATTACCAGTATGAAACTGATGCGGAAGTGTCTAATATAGAAAATGAAATTTCGGAATATGACCAAATTAATTTTTTAGTCATGACTCCCTGCTCCCCTACATAGAAAGGATGATAGCAGGGAGGAAAATTAAATTATTAATAGACACAGGCGCATCAAAAAACTATATAAAACCATTACCAGAATTAAAACATGTAAGGAATGTTGATGAGACATTTATGGTGAGGTCACTTCATGGCTTCAATTCCATAAAACATAAATGCACTATTAATCTTTTCAATATAAATACTACCTTTTTCATTCTTCCAAACCTGACATCGTTTGACGGAATTATAGGACTTGATTTATTCAAAATCGCAGACTCTAAGCTCGATTTAAAAAATAAAAAACTGGAATATAAGACTGGATCAGAGCCCATTCAGTTTTTTAAATGTATGAGTGTAAATTTTACAAGTGTGGAAAAAATTGAGGTACCTCAAGAGGTATCCGAGAGATTTCGAAAAATTATAGAAAAAAGAAAGAGTGTCTTCGCTGAACCTGATGAGGCGTTACCCTTTAACACAAATATTGTTGCGACTATTCGCACTGAGGATGAGAATCCAATATATTCAAAGTTACACGCATATCCAATGGGAGTAGCAGATTTTGTAAACACAGAATTTCGTAACCTTTTAAAGGATGGCATCATCCGCCCATCCAGATCACCTTACAATAACCCTGTTTGGGTGGTAGATAAAAAAGGGACTGATGAATATGGAAACATTAAAAAACGACTTGTTATGGATTTCAGAAAACTGAATTCGAAAACAGTGTCTGATAGGTATCCCATTCCGAATGTAAGTGTTATATTATCAAATTTGGGTGAGGCTAGATATTTTACTACTCTAGACCTTAAATCGGGATTTCATCAAATATTATTGGCAGAAAAGGACCGTGAAAAAACAGCCTTTTCAGTGGGAAACGGGAAATATGAATTTTGTAGACTACCGTTTGGGCTTAAAAATGCACCGAGCATTTTTCAGAGAGCTATCGACGATGTTCTTAGGGAACAAATAGGAAAGTCGTGCCACGTTTACGTTGACGACGTTATAATTTTTTCAAAAGATATGGAAACCCATGTCGACCACATCGCTTGGGTCTTGGATAAGCTCTGTGATGCCAATATGAGAGTTTCTCGCGAGAAATCGAACTTCTTCAAGGAAAGGGTTGAGTTTTTGGGATTCGTGGTATCGCGAGGTGGTATCACAACGAGTCCTAGTAAGATAGATGCAATAAAAAATTATAAACAACCCAGTACGGTTTTTGATTTAAGATCCTTCTTGGGACTGGCAAGTTATTATAGATGCTTCATTAGGAACTTTGCATCGATTGCAGGGCCTTTGACCGATATACTGAAAGGTGAAAATGGCAAGGTTAGTGCCACTCAGTCTAAAAAAAATAGTTGTGAATTTTGACGAAAGGCAACTTCAGGCTTTTAATAAACTTAAAGAGGTCTTAGCATCCGAGGATGTTATGTTACTTTACCCGGATTACGGAAAACCGTTTGACCTAACGACTGACGCTTCGGCCTATGGACTTGGTGCGGTTTTGTCTCAAAATGACAAACCAATAACCATGATTTCAAGAACTCTGAAGGGTGGGGAGTTAAATTTTGCCACCAATGAAAGGGAGTTACTGGCGATTATATGGGCTTTGAAAAGCCTTAGAAATTATTTATATGGCGTTAGGAATCTGAATATCTTTACAGACCACCAACCGCTTACTTTTGCGGTTTCGGATCGTAACCCTAACTCGAAAATAAAAAGGTGGAAAGCATTCATCGATGAGCACAACGCTCAAATTTATTATAAACCGGGAAAGGAAAATCACGTCGCCGACGCTTTATCGCGACAAAACCTTCTTGCTTTACAGGGTGTTCATACCCTACAAAATAATAACACTTTTGGTAAGAGTTCAAGCTCTGATATTGCAGCAATACATAGCGAAGTCTCTTTATCTTATACTATTGAATCAACTGATAAACCGATTAATTGTTTTAGAAATCAGATAGTGATTGAGGAGGGTACAGAGCTACCAACAAGAACATTTGTTTTGTTTGGAACAAAAACGAGACACATAATAAACTTTTCAGATAGAGCACTTTTGATGGCTAAAATTTGTGATACTGTAAAGGAAGATGTGGTAAATGCAATTCATTGCGAGCTACCAATTTTGGCTTTAATACAACATAGACTAATTGAGACATTTCCCTCAACAACATTTCGTTATGCAAAAAATTTAGTTGTGGATATCACAAATAAAGACGAACAAAGAGAAATTGTCGTAACTGAACATAACAGAGCTCATAGAGCAGCTCAAGAAAATACCAAACAAATTTTGGAAGACCATTTCTTTCCAAAAATGACACAGTTGGCAAATGAGGTTGTCATAAATTGTAAAGTTTGCAAAGAAGCGAAATACGATCGCCACCCGCAAAAACAAGTCATTGGTGCGACACCAATTCCATCATATGTGGGGGAAATTTTACATATTGATATATTCTCAACAGATAAAAAATATTTTTTAACTTGTGCAGACAAACTCTCCAAGTTTGCAATAGTTCAACCTATAGACTCGAGAACTATAATAGATGTAGAATCACCGATTCTACAGCTGATGAATTTCTTCCCTCGTACGAAAGTAATATTTTGTGACAATGAACCGTCATTGAATTCTGAAACAATAAAGTCAATGCTGAGCAACAATTTTGGTGTGGAAATTGTCAATGCACCACCGCTTCATAGTACTTCGAATGGACAGGTCGAGAGATTACATACTACTATTTTAGAAATTGCTAGATGCCTTAAACTAGAAAAATCCATTTGTGATACAGTACAATTAATATTACTAGCAACCATAGAATATAATAGAACGATTCATACGGTCACAAACAAAAGGCCTATTGATTTAATTCATTCTGATTCATTGGAGCTTGAGGTTGATGTGAGAAACAGAGTACAGAAAGCCCAAGAGTCTCAGATGAGACGATTAAATGAAACAAGACAGAATCGAACATTTGAAGTGGGTGAAAGGGTTCTTGTTAAAACAAACAGAAGATTAGGCAATAAGCTTACACCATTATATGTTGTAGCGTATGTTCAGTGTTGTCCTGTAAAATAATTGTTTGTACGGTTTGACAGCTCTGCACACGAAATAAAACAGCTGAGTTTAAACGGTTGAGAAACAGGGAAATAGTAATGAAGGATAGCAAGGAGGAGGTTATAAAAACAAACTGAAATAAATGAAAGAAAATGAGAAAGTAAACAATAACCTTTTTTGTATGTTTGACCACCTACTATTTTCATGTTGAACTGTTAACTCAGCCAGTGAGGATCATTGATATGATCAGTTTATGACCCAAAACAAATTTATCACTTCAAGGCCATTATGGCGGAGGTGATTAACTTTTCTATATCTAAAAAAAAAAAATTTTTTTTAAAAGCGGTCCAAAACTAGAAAAATAAAATTAAATAAATAAGACTACGTGACCGGTTCAAGGTTATAGTTGGTAGGTTATTGACTTGGGGAATGTGCAAAATAAACAAAACTGGTTGTGTGTGATGTGTATGTATTTGTATACGTGCAGATACAAATGCAAATTTATCCAAAGGGGAAGATCGAAAGAACGAGATACTTATAGAAGGGAGAAGAAGATAACGATAGTGTCTAGACCAATACATTTACATTGCAGAGAAATGGTTGGGGCGAATTCAGAGATCTTGGGGGCAAAAGAAATAAATTCTAGAAATGGGAAACTTATTCTTCACTAAGCAGTAGACCGTGCAGGTAGCGAGCGTGGGACTTTGGACGAGCCAGATAATTTAACTTTTAATGGAAAATTAAATTATTAAACTAATTTTAGAAATAGATAAAGGTAAGCCAAGTAGAAGCAAATTAATAGTTTAGGCAGTAATTTTGTTTAATTTTAAATATAGCTAAGCAAACAAATAGAATATTTGTGGTTCGCCGATTTCCTTTGGGAGAACTAGAACTACGGATTACAGTCCACCAGATCAAAGGAGCCAGCGAAGTAATCTTGACTGGGTTTTCCTGGACTGTAATCCGCAACATTTTGTGGGTATTTCGACACCATTCTATTTATTCCTACCGATATTTTGAAACTCTAGTGGTTAGCCAAGGCGCCAGGATAAAATTTGGTGAGTCCAGTCCAACTTATTCTTATACTCGTGCCGTGCCGGGAAAATAAATTAGTTATTTTAAAAGTGCCGAATTTTTTTTTTTGCAATTGTCGGGAAATATTTTAAAATTTTATTGCGTGGCAGATATGAGAAAAAGGAATTAAAGTTTTGCAAAGACAAAAATCCATAAAAAAAGGAAATAAAAAAAATATTAAATTTTATTAAATTTATCTGCCCGTAAAATTGATAGTTAATAAAAAAAGCCAATACATAAAAAAAAACATCTAAAAAAGGTAAAAAAAAATTAAATATTTAAATTAGCAAAAACAAAAAAAATTAGTTAAGTTTTTTATTATAGTGTTTGTGTAATTTGTTTTAGTATATAGTGAAAATTGTGTAAGCCCAAAACTGCCAGGCTGCGTTTTAAAAATTAGAGTGTAATAAAATCAAAAAGAAATTTTGCGCGTAAATATACCATTTTAGAGAGCTCTTTAAAATAGGAAAGGAAAGTGTTAGTTTATGTTGCGTCGATCAGTAAAATTTCATATACTGGTAAATGAGGGTATTTTTGGGATAGTGCTAGGTCAATTTATATGTGAGAATTATTAGGTTAATTTTTGTTACTTACCAATTTTTAGAGCATAAATAATAAAAACATAAATTTGTTAGATTAAGGAATTTTAAATATAAATAAATTTTATTGATTTTTTATAACGTTTCAAAAATTTAAATAATCTATGTTTTCATTTGGTTGAAATAAGTGCGGATAATGTCTGACTAAATCTATTGATAGGGGTGTGTAATGTAAGTATGTAGTTAAGTGACCAAGTCTTAGTTGGATGTGGGGTAACATAACCATTTTCCGTTCTATGTTACCAAGGTAGGGAGGGCAGCTAGGGGGACAAAATTCCATCTTGTGTCTCTGTTTTATCACAGTTTCGTTAATTGTAGGTCTGTCTGTCTGTCCGAGTTATATTTTATTTTTAATTTCAGTATTGCTTTTATGTTTTTTTTGTGTTGTTTTTTTTTTCTTTATAAATTTTTTTGTCAGTCCCTGTACCGGAAGTCGCGGGTCTTACCTCCCCTGACATCCCTGAGCTAGTTAGGAAAAGTTCAGCGACTTGCCGGCGCATAAACAAAGGGTTTTGTGACAAAATGGCGCCCAATGTAGAACTCAATTTAAATTTCGTTAAGAAGTAGTCGGTTTCGCGCCAATATGGAAAAGCAAATAAAAAAAATTGAGAATTCATCGATAAATAAGTAGTTTTTGCGCCAAAATGGCGCCCAAAGTGAAACAAAATAAAGTTTCAAGAAATAGGTTAGGTTTCGCGCCAAATGGCGCCCAATTGAATCTCAATTTAAATTCATAAATTATTACTTAGTCAGGTTTGCGCCAAAATGGCGCCCAAAGAAATTGAACTTAATATACATATATATGTAATTGAAAATAGAACTATAATTTTCTCTTGTTGGCTTTTTCAGTGTCATGGCTTGGTCGTCGAAACGTAGACAGGCCAATTGCATGACAACTGAGGGAGTAATAATTGACAAGAGAAATAGTTAGTGCGTTTTAAAATTTTTTTTTACATTTTGTAGTTAGTCCGTTCTGTTTTTTTGTTGCGTAGACTTATTGCACGTATGATAGTTAAATTGAATATAATATAAAAAAAAATTAAGGCCTATGGCTAGGTACATAACGAGACCATAGTTGCTTAATTCTTTCATGCTATTTTATCCAGTGACCTGATGTATTTGTCAAAATAGCATCTGATGCACTGCGATAAACATTAGTATATAAAGTTAGGATTTTAGGATAGTAAAATTAAGGCATATGGCTAATGATTAGACCATATTTGCTTAATTTTACTTAATCGGCTTATATTTTTGTTAGTCAGTGACCTGGTGTAAATTTTATAGCATCAGTAGTACTGAAAGTTTTAGGGATTTCGTGCAATTTAGTTATTTAGGGTGGGTTACTAGAATAATCAGACTGTGATATAGATATAAGGAAACTAGCATTAAAACATTTGTTATAAATATTTGTTTTGAAATTAATTTGGTCACTGAAATACTTATATACACACCTACATGTTTAAGTGTTATTATTGTGTAAAATTATATATATATATATATATATATATATATATATATATATATATATATATATATATATATATATATATATATATATATATATATATATATATATATATATATATATATATATATATATATATATATATATATATATATATATATATATATATATATATATATATATATATATATATATATATATATATATATATATATATATATATATATATATATATATATATATATATATATATATATATATATATATATATATATATATATATATATATATATATATATATATATATATATATATATATATATATATATATATATATATATATATATATATATATATATATATATATATATATATATATATATATATATTTATATATATATATATATATATTTATATATATATATATATATATATATATATATATATATATATATATATATATATATATATATATATATATATATATATATATATATATATATATATATATATATATATATATATATATATATATATATATATATATATATATATATATATATATATATATATATATATATATATATATATATATATATATATATATATATATATATATATATATATATATATATATATATATATATATATATATATATATATATATATATATATATATATATATATATATAAATATTTCAATTTAAAAGTTGTCGGATAACAGAAAATTTTAATACGGCATGGCTGAATCGAAGAATGAGTCGTTAGAAGACTATTTTCACGCAATGCTCAAACTTAGGTCGAAACTTCGCTCTCCAATCCCCGAATATGAGATGATTAGGGTTTTAAAGCGTAATGTGAGAGAACATATAGCCAAATTAGTTTACCCTATGGCTATATATAACATCGAACAGCTAAGAGAAGAATGCAAGGAGATTGAGAAAAGATTCCCAAGGCGCGAAGTAAGATTTAATGCACCAAGTGGTAATGCAATGCGTTATGCACCACGTCACAAAATAAATGAGGTAATAGTTGAGGATGAGCAAATTCTATTGTACAATGAGCATCAGAACTCATTTGAGATTGAAGAGGTGTCTCATAATAGAAAAAGGGAATACGTTTGTTGGAACTGTAGGCGTAGTGGCCATACGTATATGGATTGCGATTCAGAGGTACGGAACATATTTTGCTATAGATGCGGATATGAGCGTACCATAACGCCGAAGTGTCCAAACTGCACAAAACAGGGAAACGGCAGGATGAGCATGGCAAAAGCGGACGAGCCACGCTCAGTCCAAAGGTCCGCAACACCTCGCGAATAAATCACCAATTAAAGCCTAAAGAAAAGAACATTATTCAATATAGATCTCGACAAAATTATAACAAATATTTACCTGAGAATTGTCCATTATATAAAAAACCATATACTGACCGTTTACGGAATTATATTGCAGTCCGCAACCGGATTTTCTCAAATGATAACGAGTCACCAACGCCTGTTTCCAACAAGGTAATGAATGCCAGAAAACGATATCAGGCTCGAAAATTGATAAAAGAAGTAATAACTTCGTCAGTCGAAGATATTTCTAACGGAGATCCCAGAGTTTTTGCTGACGTTTATATAGGGGATCAATTACTTAAAGGTCTACTAGATACATGAGCGTCAGTTAGTATCCTGGGGAAAGAATGTAACGAATTCTTAAATAAGTTAGGAGTCCAAGTATCTAGGTACAATTCCAACGTTAGGACAGCTTCTGGGCAAGCACATAAAATCTGTGACAAAGTTATTCTTCCTGTCACTTATAGAGATGAAGTACAGGCAATAAAATTTTATTTATGTCCATCTTTAGAACAAAAATTATATCTCGGCATTGATTTTTGGCGTATATTCAACCTGGCACCCGAAGTATTGAACGTGAGTGAAATAGACTTCGAGAAATTAAAAGATAGTTTGGAGCCCATTCATAATCAAAGTCCCGAGCAACATGAGTTATCCACACAGCAGGAGCAACAGCTAGAAGAAGCAAAAAAATTATTTAGAACTTTTGAAAATAATGGCTTAGGCAAAACACATTTAGAAAAACACCACATACAATTAATACCAGATTCAGTACCTTTTAAAGAACGGCACTACCCCGTCTCACCAAAAGTGCAAGAGTTATTGTATGAAGAAGTTGATAAAATGCTAGAACTAGGTGTAATTGAAGAGAGTGAGAGTCCTTACAACAATCGTGTAACACTTGTGCGTAAGCCAGGTAAAAATCGGCTTTGTTTAGATGCCAGAAAGTTAAACAGTTTAACTGTTAAGGACGCTTACCCGATTCAAAACATCGAGGGCATTTTAAGTAGAATCGAGGAAACTATATATATCAGCAGTGTCGACCTTAAGTTTGCATTTTGGCAAATTGGTTTAGAGCCAAAATGTCGTGAATATACGGCTTTCACGATTCCAGGCAGGCCACATTACCAATACAAGGTAATGCCATTCGGCCTATGTAATGCGGCCCAACGCCTGTGTCGTCTTATGGATAAAGTTATCCCACAAAAGCTGAAAAACAACGTGTTTATATACGTAGACGACCTGCTGATTATATCAAAAGACTTCGAAAGCCATATTAAACTATTGAGAGAGGTAGTAAATTGTTTGTCAAAGGCCAACTTGACAATAGGAATGTCCAAGAGCGTGTTTTGTTTTAAGGAATTAAAATATTTAGGGTTTATTATTGGCGGCGGTAAACTGAAGCAAATCCCGATACCAAGGACACCTAGACAAGTGAGGAGCTTTTTAGGAACTGCCGGATGGTATCGGCGATTTACTAAAGATTTTGCTATAATAGCAGCGCCCCTAAGCGACGCGTTGAAAAAAGGGTCTAAATTTACAATGCCGGAAGAAGCAACACTAGCATTTAACAAACTGAAAGATGCCCTAACGACAGCGCCAGTTCTAGTACATCGTGATTTCCGAAGGACATTTTTTATTCAATGTGATGCGTCTCACGTGGGAGTTGGAGCCGTACTTTTTCAAAAAGACGACGAAAATAACGATCGCCCGATTGCATTTTTTTCACAAAAGTTAAATGGAGCTCAGTTTAATTATACAGTAACTGAGTAGGAGTGTTTAGCTGCTGTGTTAGCTGTCAAGAGATTTAGGCCTTACGTGGAGCTCATGGAGTTTACAATCATAACTGACCACGCCAGCCTAAAATGGCTAATGAGCCTCAAGGACCTAAGTGGCAGGTTAGCTCGTTGGTCGCTGCAGCTACAGGCGTTTAATTTTAAAATCGAACACCGGAAGGGTTCGGATAACGTCGTAGCTGATATGCTTTCCAGATCTCTAGACGACTTCACCGCAGAAGAGCTTGCATTTTTAGATTTTGAAACAACAGAATTTGACTCCCCGGAGTATAAAGAACTTATACGCACAATTGAAGAAAATAAAGATATGCTACTGACCTGAAGATTGATGATGGAATGGTATTTAAGAAAACCAATTTTATAAGAGACGACAGTGGAGTCGAATGGAAGTTGTGGGTGCCAGAAAATTTAATCACTGCGATGATAGCCAAAGCACATGGACCAGAAACAGTTTCTCATGGCGGAATTTCAAAAACGCTAGATCGATTGAGACGTTTTTATTACTGGCCCAAAATGGCTACTCATGTTAGAAATTACGTTAATAATTGTCAAATCTGTAAAGAAATAAAGCCGACTAATTCTGAAAGGCGACCAAGAATGGGTGACGAAGTAAAAACATACCGTCCGTTTCAAAAAATCTATATAGATTTTTTGGGAAAGTACCCGCGGTCAAAAAGAGGTAATGCTTACGTCTTTATAGTGTTGGACCATTTTAGTAAATTCGTGTTTTTAAAGCCAATGAAAAAAGCAACATCGAAATTAGTAGTTGAATATTTAGTGCATAACATATTTCACATGTTCGGCGTACCGGAAATTATTCATTCCGATAACGGGAAACCTTTTGTGTCCCAAGAATTTCAACAGCTAGTAAAAACATACAAGATTAACCACCTCAGGACTCCGGCCTATGCACCGCAATCGAATGCCTCTGAAAGAGTTAATCAATCTTTTTTAGCGGGCATAAGAGCATACCTGGGTGGTGATCATCGAGATTGGGATGAACATATTACGGAAACAGAATGCGCTATACGTTCAGCTAGGCATGAGGCTATAGGGACTAGTCCATATAGAGCACTATTTGGCCAACAAATGTTTACATCGGGTACAGAATATGCTTTGGCGAAGAAACTAAAATCATTAGAAGATAGTGACTTCGATATTCTAGAGAGAAAAGATGAATTGAAAATAATCAGAGAAAATATGGTACAAAATCTGCATACAGCATATGAACGAAATAAGAAACAATATGATAAACGAAGCAGGGACATACGATTCACTGTTGGATAAGAAGTGTTCGTGAAAAATTTTGTGCAAAGTGATTTTAGAAAAAACTTTAATGCAAAATTTGCACCAAAGTTCAAAAGATGCAGGGTTCTTAAAGTTATTGGAAACAGTACTTATGAATTGGAATCACTTCAGGGAAAAAGTCTGGGTGTATTCCATGCCAAAGACATGAAGCAATGATCTGTGATAATTAGGTTTTAAGTGGGACAAAGCAATAAGCGTGCAATATTATTATTATTATTTTCTTATTTTAGTATCCTCATGTTTGTGCTGTCCCGTTTACACTTTGATTATTTTGCAGATTATTTATTTTACCTTTTTCCTGTTAGTGATGTCCAGTTTTAATTATTTTATTAGTTGACAATTCTTTTGATGATAGATTTCCATAGTTTTAAGGCATACCTGTGATATTTTTATGAAACACGTCCATTAAGTGAAGATATGTACCTGAAAAGAGAATAAACGGACTTTGGAACAAAGTACCATATTCTCTAATAAATAGAATAAAATTACTTCCCGTAAAGTAAACACATTTGCTCCAATAGCTATAGTAACAGTGCCTAGGAAATCTTTTCTCTGTCTCCAAGCATTTTCTCATGGCAGTACACCGCAACCAGTAACGCACACAACTCACAGCCCCTGTAACAAAGAAACAATAATTAGTAAGGTCAAAATATTATTTAAATAAAAATATAGATAGAAGTCCGAACAGAAACAATGTTAATTTGTAAATAGAATGTTAGCTAAATTAGTAGGTAGTAAAATTTGTTATTGCAGTCATCGCACGCCTCCCTTACATGGAAAAGGGAACAAGAATTTATTTATTTATATTCAAGAAACTGGAGTCTTAATAGAGACTAAAACAACCATGTTTCTTTACAGCGGTCAAAGATTTAATGGTTGCTTACCAAATGCAGCTTCATCGGCAAATAATTATTAATTATTTGATGGTATGAAGATGCATTATAATCGACGACCGTGATAAAATCTGATGCAGTGATCAAATAATATTGCACATCCGTGCGTTCGTTTAATTTTAGAATATATAGTTAAAAAAATATTTAAAAAAATAAAAAATTTTTTTTTAGCAGGTTTAAAAGGTCATATATAGCGTGCGATGGGGAAAAAATGCATTAAAACTAAAATACGACAAGAACTGGAATAGTAAGATATAAATTAAGGAAAGCATCGGCGGCTAGCCACCGGCGTCAGCGTGTCTAGCTGAGGTGTGTGCCCACCAAATAAAATTTATATGTAGTCATTGGTAATTTGATTCGGAAATTCTGACCAAACACTATTACCAAATCAATTAAAATATCAAGTTTCAACAATTCTCACTTTTTATTCCATGTAAATGTATCGGTGTGGATTGATGAAAGAAAGGTTGAATTATGTTGAAATTTGATGGCACAATACAAAAAAAAAATGGTGTTATATACTCGCGTGTTAATTGCTTCGATCGTATGTATTCTGAGGAAGAAGTAGGAGTTGCCACAGAGACAAAATATGGGACAAATAAATTAAAGTTGCCAGATCAACTAACATTATTTTTGCGATTTTCGCACTTAGTAAGAAGGCGAAGTCATAAAGGTGGACTGGGCAGATCAACAGATTAGTTGTTTTTTTGCACATTTTCGCCGCTTGTAGGATTGATCAGTCAGAATGTTTGTGGACGTATTTGCCAATATATACTTGAATGATTGACAGGATACTTAGTCGGTAGAGCATGAGTTATCTCAGGGTGTGGGCGTTTGCCTACGTTGGGCGATTAGCCAACATAAATTGACCCGCTCTTTTGTTTTTCGGCCGACAGGCGTTGAAAAATAAAAGATTTGTAGCGTATGTTCAGTGTTGTCCTGTAAAATAATTGTTTGTACGGTTTGACAGCTCTGCACAAGAAATAAAACAGCTGAGTTGAAACGGTTGAGGAAGAGGGAAATAGTAATGGAGGATAGCAAGGAGGAGGTTATAAAAACAAACTGAAATAAATGAAAGAAAATGAGAAAGTAAACAATAACCTTTTTTGTATGTTTGACCACCTACTATTTTCATGTTGAACTGTTAACTCAGCCAGTGAGGATCATTGATATGATCAGTTTATGACCCAAAACAATGCATTTATCACTTCAAGGCCATTATGGCGGAGGTGATTAACTTTTCTATATCTAAAAAAAAAAAAATTTTTTTAAAAGCGGTCCAAAACTAGAAAAATAAAATTAAATAAATAAGACTACGTGACCGGTTCAAGGTTATAGTTGGTAGGTTATTGACTTGGGGAATGTGCAAAATAAACAAAACTGGTTGTGTGTGATGTGTATGTATTTGTATACGTGCAGATACAAATGCAAATTTATCCAAAGGGGAAGATCGAAAGAACGAGATACTTATAGAAGGGAGAAGAAGATAACGATAGTGTCTAGACCAATACATTTACATTGCAGAGAAATGGTTGGGGCGAATTCAGAGATCTTGGGGGCAAAAGAAATAAATTCTAGAAATGGGAAACTTATTCTTCACTAAGCAGTAGACCGTGCAGGTAGCGAGCGTGGGACTTTGGACGAGCCAGATAATTTAACTTTTAATGGAAAATTAAATTATTAAACTAATTTTAGAAATAGATAAAGGTAAGCCAAATAGAAGCAAATTAATAGTTTAGGCAGTAATTTTGTTTAATTTTAAATATAGCTAAGCAAACAAATAGAATATTTGTGGTTCGCCGATTTCCTTTGGGAGAACTAGAACTACGGATTACAGTCCACCAGATCAAAGGAGCCAGCGAAGCAATCTTAACTGGGTTTTCCTGGACTGTAATCCGCAACATTTTGTGGGTATTTTGACACCATTCTATTTATTCCTACCGATATTTTGAAACTCTAGTGGTTAGCCAAGGCGCCAGGATAAAATTTGGTGAGTCCAGTCCAACTTATTCTTATACTCGTGCCGTGCCGGGAAAATAAATTAGTTATTTTAAAAGTGCCGAATTTTTTTTTTGCAATTGTCGGGAAATATTTTAAAATTGTATTGCGTGGCAGATATGAGAAAAAGGAATTAAAGTTTTGCAAAGAAAAAAATCCATAAAAAAAATGAAATAAAAAAAATATTAAATTTTATTAAATTTTACGTAATTTTTATTTTATTTTGAACTAATAGGTAATAAAGTCTGAAAATGTTTTTATTATTTCGGCTTTCTAGTTCAATAATTGAATTGAATTTGAATTTACATTAATTCAATTATTGAACTAGAAAGCCGAAATAATAAAAACATTTTCAGACTTTATTAAATTTATCTGCCCGTAAAATTGATAGTTAATAAAAAAAGCCAATACATAAAAAAAAACATCTAAAAAAGGTAAAAAAAAATTAAATATTTAAATTAGCAAAAACAAAAAAAATTAGTTAAGTTTTTTATTATAGTGTTTGTGTAATTTGTTTTAGTATATAGTGAAAATTGTGTAAGCCCAAAACTGCCAGGCTGCGTTTTAAAAATTAGAGTGTAATAAATTCAAAAGGAACTTTTGCGCGTAAATATACCATTTTAGAGAGCTCTTTAAAATAGGAAAGGAAAGTGTTAGTTTATGTTGCGTCGATCAGTAAAATTTCATATACTGGTAAATGAGGGTATTTTTGGGATAGTGCTAGGTCAATTTATATGTGAGAATTATTAGGTTAGTTTTTGTTACTTACCAATTTTTAGAGCATAAATAATAAAAACATAAATTTGTTAGATTAAGGAATTTTAAATATAAATAAATTTTATTGATTTTTTATAACGTTTCAAAAATTTAAATAATCTATGTTTTCATTTGGTTGAAATAAGTGCGGATAATGTCTGACTAAATCTATTGATAGGGGTGTGTAATGTAGGTAAGTAGTGAAGTGACCAAGTTTTAGTTGGATGTGGGGTAACATAGCCATTTTCCGTTCTATGTTACCAAGGTAGGGAGGGCAGCTAGGGGGACAAAATTCCATCTTGTGTCTCTGTTTTATCACAGTTTCGTTAATTGTAGGTCTGTCTGTCTGTCCGAGTTATATTTTATTTTTAATTTCAGTATTGCTTCTATGTTTTTTTTGTGTTGTTTTTTTTTTCTTTATAAATTTTTTTGTCAGTCCCTGTACCGGAAGTCGCGGGTCTTACCTCCCCTGACATCCCTGAGCTAGTTGGGAAAAGTTCAGCGACTTGCCGGCGCATAAACAAAGGGTTTTGTGACAATGTTGAGGAAACTGTAGAAGCCGATTTGGGGACAACCGTTCTCATTAAAGGGAGGGTGGTCCATAAGGACAATTTGAGATAAGTCAAATTTTATTGATTTCTTTTTAACCGTAGGATTCTTGTGGTGGTCCTTCTTGTCGCGGTGGTGACCGCAAAACTAACAGACTATTCCAATTCAAACTACATCCCTGTATCAGATGGTTACGTGACAATTTGGCAGGATTTTGAGTATTTGCGGCATACAACGAACCTTACATTGTATTCTGAAGTGGCTGATGATACAGAGAGACTAAAAGAACATTTTCCCCAATCACACATGAAAAAAATATTAGACTCGGACATAGGACATGTAAGAACATTAATAACAACAATAGATGTTCATCGTAGGCATACAAGAAGTATAAAATTTTTGGGCACGGCACTTAAGGTGGTTGCTGGGACACCTGACTACGATGACTTCGAGGATGTGAAATTTAATCAAAGGGAATTGATTCAGGCAGAAAATAGACAGATTCTCATAAATACAAGAACACGGGAGAAAATCAATAATTTGACAGATACAGTCAATATTATAATAAAAAATACCAAGGCTAAAATGGTGGATACAGAACATTTGTACGAGACCTTGCTTGCTAGAAACAGAATTGTTGTCGCGGAGCTTGACAGCTTGATGTTGTCAATAACTCTTTCAAAAATCGGTATAGTAAATCCACAGATTTTGGATTCTAACGATTTGCTTGGTATAAATAGTAAGCACTTTACAAATGTAACTGTACAGGATTTAATGGAAGTTGCTAGTATAAGAGTCCTATTAGATGATAAGTTTTTACATTTTTTAATTAAGTATCCAAGACCAGATATGGTTTGCAAGAAAGGAACATTGTACCCTGTTCAACACAACTACACAATTCTTAATTTTAATGGCGAAAACAGCGTGGCAGATTGTGAAAATCAAACGTTACCGATTGGAAACTGTAATGCAACCCTAAAAACATCATTCTGCAGGAAGCTGGTACATTCAACATGCGCACAGCAACTCCATTCGGGTGGTCATGCATATTGCACTTCTCGGCCTTCCCATCTTGAGTCGGTGACAATAGTTGATGAGGGTGTTGTAATTGTAAATGATGACACCTTTACTGTAAAAACAAATGATGACGTAGAAACCACCATCACGGGCACATTTCTACTGACTTTCAGTGGAGAAGCAAAAATTAATGAAACCCTATACAGAAATCACAGAAGTATAATAACAAAATTACCGGAGTCACCGGTAATTGCCCTACTTAATGTTACAAGTCATGAAAACATACTGAGTCTACCATACCTTCAGAGATTAAGTGCTGAAAACTTGCGACATATAGAGGGCCTAAAAAACCAAGTTATTTCTGGTCCTCTGTTGTCTGCTGCTACTCTTCTTGTATTGCTGGCTTTGGCATTCTGTTGCTTCAGGTTTCACTATAGGCTTAGAAAACACCGTCAGCAACGTGCTCTGGAATCTGCGGTTGAGGGATTGAAGAAGTCCGGGGACGTCCTTCATTTAGGCGAGGGAGGAGTTAGCACAACTCAGAATTTCAATACGGATGTTGAAATACATAAAAGTCAACAACCATCTGCGTCAGCTATTTATTCTACAATTGCAAAAGAATGATAAGAAACTTAAAAACAAAGAAAACACTAGACGCAAGCTCAGCGTTTTTTGGGTACAATGTTGGTTGAAATGAATTGTGGTTTTTGAAGCCAAAGCAGATCATATTTGGAAGTAAAAGAATAAAGTTCATTTTTATAATTTTATTTTAATTTCATTTATTTTTAATAAAAACTTTACAAAAAACTAAGACCCTGTTTTTTGTTAACTTATACATACAAAATATATAAATAAAACGAAAAAGAGTGTAATAATGAAAACAAAACAAACAATTTTAATGAGAGATTTAGTTTAAATGAGCATACATCAGTGTTGTCAAACGGTGTTTTTCTAAAAATTTAAATGATTACCTTTTGTTAACAACGGGTGCTTTTTCCCATGAACCGATAATTTTTTTTAGAAATTATTACTTTTTAATATAAAAAACAGATTCACATTTATACTCATTTATACACAATATATTGTTTAATACATGGTATAATACATACTTCATCAATTATAAAAATACAAAAAACATAAACAATCAAAACAAAAACTTGAAAATGCAGAATTTTATTTTTAATATTGGAAGTTGTATATACATACATTGTACATACAAACATACATATATGCGTTTGGAGAACAAATATTGATATATTTCAGTGAAAAACTCGAAAGTAAAACAAAACAAATACAAGTGAATAAAATCAAAATTTAATTTTCTTTTAACAAAACAGTGCTGTCATATGCTAACACTTAACTTTTTTCAATTTTAAACGAAAAATATTTTAGTTTTTCTTCTTTCTGAAAAATAATTTGATAAAAATATTTTGAAAAATATTTTGAAGAATTTAATTTTGCAAAAGGAATTTATTGTTACTTCGTTATATTGTATAGTTTTGATGATTTAGAAAAAAAGTTTTATATATATACTGGGTGTTTTTTATTGAGGTATAGAACTTTAAGTTGGCATCACTTTTTTAACTGGCGGCCATTTTGTCAGCTGTCAAGTGATTAATATTTAGTTTGGTTTGCCATTTCATCATGAACAGCTTGCAAATCGTGCAAATTTATTTCGAAAATAATGGTTCAGTTCGCGAAGTTTACCGCAAGCTCCGTCCATTTTATGGTCGACATAATCGTCAATCAGAGCAATTAATTCGGTTAACCATGGATCGTTTTCGCACTACGTTTACTCTATGTGATAATACGCATCCGCAGAGACGTCGAACAGTGCGCACCGAAGAAACAATTGCCGCTGTAGGGCTGGTGGAGTCATTGGGCCATACTTCTGGAGAGTCAGTTACCGTTAATGGAGACCGGTATAGAGCCATGATAACCGACTATTTTGTTCCCGAATTGGATGGCATGAATGTGGATGAGTTGTGGTTCCAACAAGACGGCGCTACATGCCACACAGCGCACGTCACAATCGATTTATTGAAGGAAACATTCGATGAGCGCATAATTTCGCGGAATGGACCTGTCAATTGGCCACCAAGATCGTGTGATTTGACACCATTGGATTATTTTCTTTGGGGATATGTGAAGTCGCTCGTCTACGCCAACAAACCAGAAACGTTAGGGGACTTGGAAGCCAACATTCGTGGCGTTATTTGCCAACATACGGCCCCATATGCTCGAAAAAGTGGTTGAAAATTGGACCTGTAGAATTGGCTTTATTCGAGCCAGCCGCGGCGGCCACATGCCCGAAATCATATTTAAACATTAATGGCATAAAATTATCCTTCAATAAAGCCAAATTGATGGACATTAAAACGATTTTCTTGTGTTTTATTTCAATTCGAAGTTCTATACCTCTAAAAAAAACACCCTGTATATGCACATAATCTAAAAAGATTTTTTTCTGTATAAAAGCAAAAGTTCCTGCATTTTTAAAACAAATCGAAATCAAACGTGTAGTTATACATTTTTGTAACACAAAAATAGAGAAAATACAAAAGTATACAAAATTCAACTGTTCTTTTTCGAATAAAAGAAATCAAATCGGTAACAAAATGTTTAAATGTCAGACTTTATCGATTCAGAATTTAAAGAATTGCTAAGAGAATTTTACAAAGTTATAAAAAGGGTTTTACAAAAGCGTCCGTTATCAACAAATTCGGCAAAAATAAATGAATATATTACACTTTTGATTAAAAATTACAATTCAATTTTTCATTACGCTAAAACTCGTTCGAAGGATTTGTCGGAAACAGATAAGGAATCAATTATTTCAATCTTTCTTATTTAAAGTAGACTTGATTCAGGAATTAACTGACCGAAATTTAGAATCAACATTTTTTTCCTTCATCAAATCAAAATTAGAATCGAAAGCTCGTGAGGTTTTAGCTGAAAACATAAGTACCATAGCCCAGATAAAAACAGCTTTGAAAAATGGAATAAAACCTGACAATTCGAAAGTCATTGCAGGAAAAATAGCAGCACTTAACGTAAGGAACAACAATTTTGCCGATTTTGCCAAACAAGCCGAGGAACTTGCTGACTCGTTAAAGCGTTCACTAGTAGTGGAAGGCATTACGAAAAGCAAAGCCCATGAAATGGCAATCGAACAAACAGTAAGTGTTTGTAGATTAAATGCAAAGTCGAATTTAGTAAAGTCAATCCTAGCATCGTCTGTATTTTCCGATCCAAAGGAAGTTGTCGCAAAGTTAGTGGTTGAGCAGACAAATGAAATAAAAGAACAATAGGTTTTAGCAGTTAGAACTCACGGTAGAGGCAGGAGTAATGATTTTCGTTTCGTAACAATTTTAACAATTTCATTAATTCCAATCAATTTCGAAATAACTCTATTCGCAGAAACAATCGTGGAAATGCCAATAATCGCAATTATCAAAGAACAAACAACAATTTTACAAACAACAATCACTTTCAAAATAGCAATCGTGGAAATTCCACAAATCGGGTTTCCCAAAGAAACAATTCCAGAGCTGCTGTTAGGACTTTAAACTCAGAAGTCTCTCAGCATCCGGTGTTGAGGGAAGAAGAGAACTAACGTCTAACAAATATTATTTTCAACCAGATTCATCAAACAAACAAGTTTTTCAAAAATCAGTTTATAGTTTAAATCTAAACTATGCTGACTTCATAAAATTAAATTGCATCGATACAATACAAACATGTACTTTCCTTGTCGATACGCAAGCAGACATTTCATTAATAAAAATTTCAAGTTTAAATCTAGACATCATTTTAAATCAGAATAAGATCATTAGCATTACCGGCATTACGTCCAATGCAGTCTCCACATTAGGATTTATTTGTACAAATTTAATCATTTCTAATCATGCAATTCAACAAATTTTTCAAATTGTCAGTGATGATTTTAATATCCCATCTAATGGCATTTTAGGTAAGGATTTCCTTAAAGACAATAAGTGTAATATCGATTATGAAAGTATGACTTTAACAGTTACTACGCGGTAAGAAGATTGCAACTACCAGTGCTTCAAGGAACAAGAAACTTTACTTGTGTAATCCCACCAAGATGTGAGGTATTCAGAATGTTTAATTTACGTAACGTCAGAGAACCAATGTTTGCCGATTCTCAAGAAATTTCGAAAGGTGTTTTTATAGGAAAAGGAGTTATAGATTTAAAAAATCCAGTTTGCGTATAGTTAATACGACTGATACATTTTAATTTGTTCACAATGATAAAGTCAAGATGGAAAAATTAGAAAACTTTTATATATATTCAATTAATAAACACGAAATAAACACAGAACGTATTAACAAGTTGAAGGATATACTTCAAAATCAAATGCCCAGCGACGTACAAATAGATTTATTACCATTATGTGAATCATATTCAGATATTTTTGCTTTAAAAGACGACAAAATGTCTATAAACAACTTTTATGAACAAAAATTCAGATTAATAGATCCAAATCCAGTCTATATAAAAAATTACAGACTTGCGCATACTCAGAAAGATGAAATAAATAAACAGGTTAACAATTTATTGGAAAATGACTTGATCGAGCCAAGCACATCAAACTTTAACAGGCCATTAATCCTAGTACCTAAAAAGAGTTTAGATCACAGATTATACACAGATAGGACACGGCCATCCCGCGGTAATAATTTTAACTAAAAATGGCCAAATTTTACTCATAGTGGCATCATCAACTTAACCCCATCATTGTTAAAGGACAGAAAATTTTTCTTTTGTATATGTCTGTCTCTTTCATTCAGGGTTAAATTTAAAAACTAGGATGCTCACGGTACATAGTGAAAATATTGCCGTCATTAATCCTGTGATATACAAGTGGTCACAAACAGTGAAGACGGTGAAGTAGTTATAAGAAAACTAAATTCGTCAGACATTGGTGTTTCGTTATTTTATCAAATCGTTGACTGTGCAAAGGGTCATATGGAATTCACTCTAAATCATTGTATATTTATGAAATTTATTTCAACAGTTCACTTGTTTCTCTTCTTAATGTACCTACTTAACGATAGTGATGTGTTGCCGGCCTCTAAGCGGTTCTAAAACTGGTTGGCAGGATTGTGAGTTTCCAAATGCCCAGACGGTAATCCTAAAACAAATCATAAATGTATAATATTTTAAAAATATATCCTTTTTATTTTCAGATAAAATAAAGTACATACCATAAATTTCTGGCCACTTCCGCTTGCCAAAAGGTTGTATAACAGGTCGGCAGCCTACTTCATTCCAAAATTTTCCTTTGCCAAGCATTGCTGCCCATTTTCCGTGGTCAAGTGGTTCTGAAACAGGTTATTAGTCATTAATTGTTATCTTCTTGATAAACATGTAAGAAACAGAAATAATAACTACATACATATTTTGTTATCTATTTAGATAAGCAAGTGTACTTACCACTTATACGTGTGCGTCCATCCAGTCGTCGAATGCAGCCGTGATGCTGTCAGTCATCCACCAATTTGTACCTGTAAGTTAACAAACAATTAATCATAAGATATTGATTTAAAGCCAACGTTATTCTTTTCAGATTATACTTACCATTTTGCTGATCCAAAAATAGGTAATTTTTTCATCAAATTTAATTGAATTGTAAAATTTTAAATAAAAAGAAAAAATTTTTACAACTAATTTTGTTTGTTTATGTTTTTTATGAACTTTTGGTATTGTATATTTGTTGTCACTTTCATATTGTTTTTCGTAATGTCATCAGGATGCCACCTATATTCTTACTCCTCACTTTAAGGGGTTAAAAGCACATGATATGGCCACTTGACATACGTCAGTGCTGCCATATCTGTTTATATCTGTGAAGGTTAGTTCTTACAATTACTGTGTGATTAAAATTAAATTAAAAGCCAATTGGAATTTGTTGTGTTAAAAGGTCTTTACAGACATTTGTGCCGTGCCGTGTCAGTTCAATGTAAATTAAAATACCGTTTCGTTAGTTCCAGACGGAGGTGCTTGTATACGTCCGGCGCCGTGTCGGACTTTTGCTATAAGTGCTGTTTTAGTGCCCGTTCCTTGTTTTTTATTATCATTGACGATTTAAAGTTATTATATAAGTTGTGTTTGTTATGGTGGACAATTTAATCGAACGCGAACGTACAACGGGTGTGCGTGAAATAGTGTCGACGCTGATTTCCATTGAGACTGAACTAATACGGCATGGTTGTCTATAAGTAGACATTAATATTATAGCAAAGTTATTGCGTATACCGAATAAAACCCAAAAATCGGTTCAGAAAGGATGCAGTGTTATTTACAAGTTTTGCCAAATGTGGAAATCGGTGTTTTTCAAAAATCTTTGTAACTTTGCCAATTTCTAACCGATTTTCAAAATTAAAGGCTTATTTCATTTCATATAGAATGCGCTTTCAATTTAACTGAAAAAAGAATCATGGTGAAGTGCAAAATTTTGTAAAAAAAAGAAATCCAATTGAAACAAAATTAAAAAGTGAAATTTTAAAAATTTGTTTTTGAATGTTTTAGCGAAAGGGTTTTAAAATCAAAATCTTTTTTAGATATTTATAAAACAAAGTCTGTGGCCTATTTAAAATCGTTAAAAAATTACAAATCGGTTCAGAAATGATATTTTAAAGTGTTACTTAGCATATAAATTAGTGTTTTTCAAACATTTTTGTAACTTTGCCAATTTCTAACCGATTTTCAAAATTAAAGGCTTATTTTATTTCATATAGAATACGCTTTCAATTTAACTGAAAAAAGAATTATGGTGAAGTGCAAAATTTAAAAAAAAAAACATCCAATTGAGGAAAAAATTAAAAAGTGAAATTTTAAAAATTAGTTTTTTGAATGTTTTAGCGAAAGGGGTTTAAAATCAAAATCTTTTTTAGATATTTATAAAACAAAGTCTGTGGCCTATTTAAAACCGTTAAAAAATTACAAATCGGTTCAGAAATGATATTTTAAAGTGTTACTTAGCATATAAATTAGTGTTTTTCAAACATTTTTGTAACTTTGCCAATTTCTAACCGATTTTCAAAATTAAATGCTTATTTTATTTCATATAGAACACACTTTCAATTTAACTGAAAAAAGAATTATGGTGATGTGCAAATTTAAAAAAAAGACATCCAATTGAAGAAAAAATTAAAATGTGAAATTTTAAAAATTTGTTTTTTGAATGTTTTAGCGAAAGGGTTTTAAAATCAAAATCTATTTTAGATATTTATAAAACAAAGTCTTTACCTAATCCATGCCCATCCATTAGAGAGACGGACGTTCATGACAAATGCCTTGACAACGAGGAGAAGACAGTATTGGAAAGAAATGCATTTGTTTACATATGTGGTTACTTTTATTACAAACTACATAAAACACATGTATGCACTTCCCCTTTACCAACCTTTGAAGACAACGAAAAAATTCCAAATGACTACTATTTTACACATGAGAAACAGTTCGACAATTGTCATTTAGTTAATCCTCCACAAGGCTTCGTTGACTATTTCCGAAATTTAGAAAACAAATTTCATGATTTATTTAATAAGAACTGCCACCGACAGGGTATACGACAAATAATTTTCGCCAAACTTTACCAAGAAAAACCTTATTTGTGTTGTAATGTAGTTAAACATGAAGATATTTTAAATCATTTTATTAGAATAAGAATTTATTTTATTCTTAGATATTTTAATCCAAAGTTAAAAGAGCCAAATTTTAAGCAAAAAATTTTATGCGTCTCAAACAAGTAGATTTTTTTACACAGTTTGTTATTTTTTTAATTTGGAACTTATTTCTTTGTATCGTCTCAAATTTGTATTTTCGGAGTATTTATTTCGACTCAAACTAATTTCTTTCATTTTATCTGCATTTACACACAAATACCAGTTATTTTAATATATGCACATATAAACACGACAGAAAGTCGTCTTACGTGGATACACTTTTGTTTTATTTCCTCATTTTGTTTTTACCACAAATGCCTTAAAAATTAGTTCAGAGCTTCATTTCTTGACTAGGAAAATTAACATTATAATTTTGCTTTAATTAATATCTTTTAAATTCATTTTGTAAATAAAATAATTTATTTAATTTTTTCATTCTGCTAATATTTATGATTTTTATTTAATTTAATTCAAACATAAACACTCTACCTCATTTTTTACTAACACAACACTAACAAAACATAACTTGATCGCATGAGCATTATATGTATATAAAAGACTTAAACAAATCAGAACATATAAAACTTTACCATACATGATCCACTTTTACAAAACTTTAAATAATAATAAAAATTGTATGCTTAATCTTTAAAATTATTTTAATTTTTAGCATCATTTTTGTTTAATTTGCTATGAAATCTATTAAATGTTATGTTTAAGTACTCTTATATACATATCTTTTCTTATACGTATTGTTATTTCTTTCAATTGAATTGTATTATTTTTACTATCCCAGCAAACATGTGGAATTGATATTAAACAAAATGATTTAATATGAAATCCACTTTCAAAAGTATTACATTAATTAAAGAAAGATTTTTTGTTTATTTTAAATTTTATTTGAATTTTTATAACGCCTAAGTTTTTGTTTGCTGGGATGGCATCAAGGATAATTAAAAAAAAACAAATAAAGGATAGCTACCTCAAATTTGTTTAAATTTTATTTAATCCAGGAGTAAGTGTAGCGAATACACATATTACACATGTATTTGTGCATTTTGAGCTTCTCCTTACTCAAGACCATCATGCGTGGTGAAGAACCACATCATACAAGAGGTGATGCTGTTTATAGCAAAACATGATGGATCTAGACTAGATAATGTCGAAAAAAATCAGCTTTGTTTTTTTAATGATACATTAAAAAATGAAGTTTATTTAAAAAACAAGATATATATATAGAAATATTTTCATTAAATTTATTTATAGTATCATCTACAGATCAGCTGTTTGAGTTTGACATAGATTTCTGTCCACTTCCGATGGCCAGTTAGTTGGCCAACACGTCAACAGCATTGTCTGGCTTTATATGCCGGTCTTCTTTTACACGGTATGTCTAAAATAAATAATAAAAAAATAAAATTTTAATAATAACATAAACTTTTTTATTTTCAGTTAAAAAAGGTACTTACCGTGGATTTCCTTCCACTTCCGATGGCCAGTTAGTTGGCCAACAGGTCAACAGCGTTGTCTGGCTTTATATGCCGGTCTTCTTTTACACGGTATGTCTAAAATAAATAATAAAAAATAAAATTTTCATAATAACATAAACTTTTTTATTTTCAGTTAAAAAAGGTACTTACCGTGGACTTTCTTCCACTTCCGGTGGCCAGTTAGTTGGCCAAGAGGTCAACAGCGTTGTCTGGCTTTATATGCCGGTCTTCTTTTACACGGTATGTCTAAAATAAATAATAAAAAATAAAATTTTAATAATAACATAAACTTTTTTATTTTCAGTTAAAAAAGGTACTTACCGTGGATTTCCTTCCACTTCCGGTGGCCAGTTAGTTGGCCAACACGTCAACAGCGTTGTCTGGCTTTGTATGCCGGTCTTCTTTTACACGGTATGTCTAAAATAAATAATAAAAAATTAAATTTTAATAATAACATAAACTTTTTCATTTTCAGTTAAAAAAGGTACTGACCGTGGATTTCCTTCCACTTCCGGTGGCCAGTTAGTTGGCCAACAGGTCAACAGCCTCGTCGGGCTTTATATGCCGGTCTTCTTTTACACGGTATGTCTAAAATAAATAATAAAAAATAACATTTTAATAAAAACATTAATTTTTTATTATCAGTTAAAAAAGAAACTTACCATGGATATACGCCCACTTCCGGCGGAGAATTGGTTGAACAACAGGTTGGCAGACTTGTTGTTTATTGACAAATGTCACTTCACAACACATTTTAGTCATTTTCGGGGGCCAAGTGGTTCTGCAACAGGTTAGTTGTAATCAATTTTTTTGTCTACTAAGTATATAAGAAAATAATCAAACATGAGTTCCAACCTTTCCTTGTCATTTCAGGTAATCCAGGAGTACTTACTCTCACAGGTATACGCCCATCCACTGTTCCAATGCAGCCGTGATGTGGTCAGTTATCCACCAACTTGCGCCTGTAAGTTAATAAACAAATAATTGTTAAAAATCAGTTTAAAATCATATTTTTTCTTTACAGCTTATACTCACCGATTTTATAATTACAAAAACAATGAATTTTATGTAATTTATCCATATTTTGTAATATTTTAAATGTTTTGTAATAAAAATAAAAATTTTTTCATCAAAAATTTTTGTTTGTTTACATTTTTTATTTTGATTCATAAAATTTTTTTTCTGAACATTTGGTAATGTATAGTTGTTGCTTTTTTCGCATTGTTTTCAGGATGCTACATATATTTTTACTCCTCACAAAATGGGGGTAAAAAACACCTGATATGGCCCTTTGACATACGTCAGTGTTGCCATATCTGCTTATGTCTGTGGTTTTGTGGCATTTGCCAACTATTATAGGCGTTTTATAGCAAATGTTGCTATTATAGCAGCTCCTTTGAATTATATGACTAGGAAAAAGTGGAACGAACAGTGTCAAAACTCTTTTGGCAAATTGAAATCCGCTTTGCTATCACCAAAAATTTTACAATATCCTGATTTTACAAAACAATTTTTAATAACAGTAGATGGATCCAAACTGGGATGTGGTGCCATATTGAGTCAAAACTTACCAATTTATTTCGCATCGAAATCGTTTTCACATTCTGAACAGAAAAAACCAATAATTGAGCTTGAGCTCCTTGCCATTCACTTTGCTATTACACAGTTTCGTCCTTATGTCTACGGAATTACATTTACTGTAAGATCAGATCACAGACCTCTAGTTTACCTTTTCAATATTAAAGACCCTTCTTTTAAATTAACACATACAACACTCGAACTTTCAGAGTATAACTTCACCGTTGAATACATCAAAGGAAAGTCGAATGTAGGAGCGGATGCACTATCCAGAATTTCAATAAATGATTTAAAAGACAAAAACAACCAAGTATTGGCCGTGACTCGTGCTATGTCAAAAAAACAAGATAACCATAAAATTGACTTAAACCAAACTTTCAATAATGATAACATTAAATTAAAAATCTATGATGAATTTTCCCATGAGAACATTGCAAAAATAAGAACACAAATTTTTGATCAAGATAACAAAAAAACATTGCATATAAGCCTATATAAAAAATTTAAAAGACTGACATCTGTTGAATTCGAAGTTGTTAATGCTGACTTTAGACGACATGTATTTTACATCTGACTTGTCAAATTTCCCACTGCAAAAGTGATACATGCCGTGTGAAACATTGTCAGATGACATTTACAGAAGCAAAGTCAGATGAAAAATTTTCAATTAGAGCGTGTTCTATTTTCATCTGACAAGGCATCTGACATCAGCTGTATTAAATTATCAAAAGTGTGGTTTGGCTGAAAAAACATTAAAAAGCAAAGAGCGCTTTGTATATTTACGAAAATTGTGCAAAAACTCAGCTGTTGTGAGCACTCAGAGGTTATGTCAGATGTAATTGCGCATGTACGTGTGAAAGCAAGTATTATAAACCGTCTGTAAATTGACAATTTTGACAAACATGCGAAGTTACATATGCCTCACACACCTAACAAGCCATATGTAAAAAACATGTCGTCTAAAGTCAGTATAACGAAACAGTTAGTCTAGACTACATGCTTTCGAGGCTACAAACTGAAGCCAACAATGAAAAAATTTACAGATCAGAATGGCCTAAAAATGACATATTTTTTACAATTTGTACAGTACAAAAACTAAAAGATCATGGTATCAATTGAAACAATAACAGAGGAAAATGAAAAGCAAAAATTAATGGAAATTTATCATGATGAATTTATAATGATCCTATTCTAGGCGGACACTGTGGTCAGAAAAAGCTATATGCAAAGATTAGGACAAAATATTATTGGAAGAATATGACTAGGGACATAGCGAAATTTTTCAGAAATTGTTCAAAGTGTACTCTTAATAAAGCCAAACCTCAAAACACAGAGAAACTCGTACTCACTCCAACACCCAGTAAAGCTTTCGATATTGTTGTAAAGCTGAAAGTGCGTTGCGCGTTTTGTGTGTTTCATACTTTAGACGCCTTTCTAAATTCAAGTTACATGCAACGCTTTTTGTGCGCCAATGTTTATATTTTGATCAGCTGTAGTGTAAATATTTTTATCAAATAAAAATAATTTTTGCAAAAATGTTAGTTGAAATTGAAATGTTAAAAGAATTTGTGAAATTTATTGAATCTATAAATATTATATTTTGTACAACAAGGATATACTCAAAGCTCCAAAATAAAACGAGACGGTTTTGGGTGCGTCCCTTGTATTTGGAACGGGAAGTGAGTAGTTTTTTTGCGGTATCTTTCCTAAAATTAAAGCGTGATGTTGAGCAGTTTCGTATAGCAACGAGAATGTCTCCAGACGTCTTCCAATGCTTATTAACCATTCTAAAGGATAACCTTGAGAAGAACTCAGCGAGAGCTATTCCAACAGATTGTCGGCTCTTCTTGACTTTAATATAAATTTATTTGTGTCAGTACAATATTGAATAAAGTAATAACTTTTTTCCATACAGCTATTTAGCGCATGGTACAAGTAGGCAGTACCTCTCGCTAACATTTAAAATGTCGGTGACCGTAGTAAGACGGATCGTTTTGGAAACGTGTGAGGTTATATGGAAGCAGTTATGTGGAATTTACTTGTCTTTGCCAAACACGTTCGAATGGGAACGAATAGCGGATGAGTTCAAGAATATGTGGAATTTGCCGAATTGTGTCGGAGCCATCGACGGAAAGCTCGTGATTTTTTTACAGCATTAATTGGCTTCTCATCCATTGCACTTGTTTGATAAATTGATAAAATTAATAAACATAACAGAGATGAGACTTATTACATAAAATTAATCGATAAGTAATATGAAAATTTTTTTGATGAAAGAAAAAATTAATTTTAATGTATTTTATTCTTGAAAACATTTGTAAACTCTATTGCGATAGGGCTTTATTTATTAAAGACTTCTTTTTTGTAAAAAAAAATAATCCACCATACAAACTTATTTATCGATAACATTGAAAATATAATATAATTTGTCATCCCTGGCTATCAAAAACAGCTGTCATTTTTTCATGGCGCAAGCGACGCATACAAAAGTAGAAAGTAAACCTACTTTTCGCGGCAAGCGTTTTACGCTTTGTGCTATGTAACTCGTCACATACATTTACACTTATTCTACATTTTTGACAACCGCTTATAACGCGTTACTGTGTGTAACGCGTGTTATGGACTTTCAGCTTAATATATACAATAGGTCCATTACCACAACCTAACTATGGTAACAAATATGTCTTAACATTAATGTGTGACCTTTCTAAATACTTAGTGACCATAGCCATACCAGACAAATCAGCTCAAATTGTTGCTCGTGCAATATTCGAAAATTTTATTCTAGTTTACGGAAAAATGAAGATTTTAAAATCGGATCTAGGAACAGAGTTTAAAAATGAAGTTGTGTCTGAACGTTGCAAATTTTTAAAAATCGAAATAAAATTTTCAACTAGTTACCACCATCAAACGTTAGGAACAGTTGAACGCAACCATAGAGTTTTCAACGAGTACATTAGAGCATATATCAGTGAGAACATATCTGATTGGGATACCTATCTGAGGTACTTTAGTTTTTATCATAATACCTCATCAAACACAGTTTTCGACAACAAATTCACGCCTTTTGAATTAGTTTTTGGTAAAAATGCAAATATGTTAAATGAATCAAATAGCAATTTAGACCCTGTCTATAATATTGATAACTATAGTACAGAAATTAAACACAGATTGCAAAAAACTAATATTCTAGCAAAAAACCTAATTGAAAAACATAAAGCAAGAAACAAAAATTTTTATGATAAGCATTCTAAACCTGTAACAATGCAAATTAATGATAATGTTCTATTACAGAAAGAACCTTATGAAAAATTTAAAAGCATTTTTGATGGTCCGTATATTGTAAAAAACATAGACGGCGTTAATGTAACAATTTACGATAGTTTAACGAAAAAATAAAAAACTGTTCACAAATACCGAATAAGAAAAGCATAAGAAAAGTTTGTATACTTTTATATATTTTTTAAATTTTCTTTTATTTAAACATATTTTTTTTCTTTACAATGTAATAAAACGCTTTATAAACATTAATATGATATATATGCACATTTATGGATAAAAAAACAAAGAATAAACAAAATAATAACATATTAGATTTATTTATTGAAATACATATCCCTGATATGAAACCATATATACTCTGAACTTAATATAGAGTTTCATGTAACAACATAAAGATCATCAAATAACCAAGCTTGATCACCTTGATTATTTCATCATCTTTGCAATCATTTTAAAACATTTTTTTTTGAAAAAATTAAATTTAACGTTTTCCAGGGCAAGCTGGCAGAGCGTTTGGGTGAAGGCAATTAATGGCGGGTCAATGGCCACCAGTAGAAGGGATAGTGTCCTGATCACACAGGGCACTCCCTCCGTCATCCCGGATGTTCAACGCTATTTGCTTTTGGCTTTGGAATAAAAAAAAATTAAATTGTTTTAATAAATTTAAAATATTGAAAACTAAAAAAAAAGAAGGGGAGGTATATATGTAGGCATAGTAAATACTCAATACCAAACTTTTCCCAATGCAAAAATAAATTAAGTTTAGATAAAATAATGTAAAAATAATTGTTAACCACTTCTTACTTTGGCAATGTAAGAATAAGCTTTAATTATTTTTAGTTTTAAAATATGTATAATTTAAAAAAAGAAAAAGGGAGGTGTAGTGCCATCCCTGACACTAATATTCATTACTACTGTGTTACTTAACTCGTTACTTGTTAAGTATTATTAATTACAACATTGTTATATATTCGCTTTAAATGTACATACATAAGAAAACGAATAATAAAATAGAGAGAGTCTCTTTGCAACCATCAACCTGAAAACACCTCGTCTTTTATTCCGCATGACAGCAGCAAAGGAGTCCGCAGCGAAACAATCAACAACAAAACAATCAACGTCACCAACAAAATCAACGACAGTTCAGGCAACTACACCTCAGTCAAGTTTGTTAACCATACAAGATAGCCAAATTATAAGAGAGGCGATTCGATCTCTGGCTCATGTACTCTGTGCCAACGAGAAGGATCATATGTTGCCTAAGGCAAGGCCGGCGGCATGTCCAAACTAACTTTGGACAATAACATTTTCTTGAAATTTATAACTATTACAACATGTATTATAACATCGTAAAATTAAATATTAGTCTGGCAGCACTAATATTAGTATTTGCTATAAAATGTCGGTTTTCGTCTAAAACCGAAGTATTAATAACGATATCCTACTTACCTTTTAACCCGCAAGGAAGAATAACATATTCGATATATATAGTTTATACTATTGCTGTACTTACCAAAAGTTAGTGAAGAGAATAAATTATAACGTACACATAAATCTACCTACCTACATCTAATTATTTGGCGAAACCAGTAGAACGAAGAGGTGAGCATCCCTTCCCAAAAACTCCTAGCCCCAAAATGATGAACAACACTAATTATTTTCTCTATTTCTCTTAACCGTCAACGAGTAATTGAAATTAAAATCTCCCTTTGTAGGTCATATCGACGTACATATACTGAAATTGCCTTTCCCCTCTAACCCACAAAAAGAGATATGTTAAGACTAGCACACATTAGTACACAAATGTTCGCGCACAATCCCACTAACACATCGCACAAATCACAAGAAATTAAAATTGTTTAATTACTTGTGATTTGTGCGTGTCATATGTTTGCATACCAAATCTCGACTAACGACGAACAAATCACAATAAACTTAAACGTCAACAAGTACACATGAATTGCGAAGCGGATGTTGTTTTGGTTATTTATTTATTTTTGTATATTTTTATTATTTATTTATGTTTTTACCTTTATATTTATCGCTTTTACTTTGTGAAATTACATTTTCTTTTCTAAATTCTATGAAAAATTGCTTTCGAATCATACAAAAATATAAAAAACATGCATATGTTCGAGCACAAGCCCACAACACATCGCACAAATCACAAGAAATTGAAAATTTTCAATTACTTATGATTTGTGCGCTCACAGCCCCATTAATGAGTAACAAGACGTCGAGCGCTATAAATCACACGCAGAAATCACTCGTGTGTTGGCACCTTAAGAACGGCTTATTAGAAGCCGCCACCGACGATCGTCTTTCGGCTAAAAAACGGCTTAAAATAAGCCGCCGATTGTTTATTTTTACAGCATGTTTACACGCAATTTACATTGTGCCTTTCTCGCTTGGCTTTAACATAGCGTTTTCATGAGACATTAACTTTGAGATAACATGAGAGAAAACGTCGGCAGAATAATAAAAACAAAATATCGATTTTTCTCTTATTATTATAATATATAATAGTCTGGCAGCCTCATCAACAAAATATATAGCACGGATTCGACAAAGCACGGACACACACATGGTAGAATAATATACAAGGTAGCTCTGGAACGCCAGCTGATTATTTTTTATATGCTTTTTTCAAGGTACGAACTGTCAAATGTTGTGTATATGTGAAATAACTACGTTGCACACACAATACCACACGTATTTTTGCTACTTCTGATATACAAACACACACATACCCTCCCTATTAATGTTTGACATTTTCTATCCCAATATGTACATTTGTGTTAGTTATGCGGCTTCCTGTTATATTATTCTACCATGGACACACATATCTATACATTCATTGGTATTTGATCTCATCCCCATCGATTTTAATAACTTTCGTATTCACCAAGATATTTGGGGACTCTGCGCTCTCTGTTTGATTTTCGAATGAAATTGTCGTCCCCATGATTTCTAAATGAATTTGGTTCATGCCCAGGAGTTTCATTACTTGTAGATTCGTTAGTTTGTGGTAATTGGTTGAGTTGTTTTTGGGTTGTCTGTGATTGTGGTGATTGTTGAATATGTGTCGCGGGCTCGCGTAGGTGCTCTGAATTTTTTTCTGTTTGTGAGGTTGGTTTGTGTTCGGGGAATTGATATTGTTACGAAATGAAAATGCAGATTCAAATGTAACGACACAAACTGACAACCCGATCATTATCTGCTTTATACCCCTAAATCACTGTAATAAAATCAAAACCTGGCAACCAAGTACCACAATTAAACTTGGCATCACTCGACAACTGCCAATAGAATTCAAAATAACGGAAAATGGAAGTTTCCGGAATCTTCAGGAAACGGTAGCTAGAACTTTCAAGATTATTCGAGACTGCTTAATCGCAATTACAAACAGTGACATTAAACTTAAACTGCAAGAGATGTAGACTTGATGACAGCATAATTTGCTTAAGTTGCGAACATTAGAGTATGTGTGTGTGCGAGGATAAACAAACAGAAGAAAAATCTCATGCATCTACACACGCACATACACTACACTATAGCAAGACCAAATGATCATGCCGTATACTTAAAGATAAAAAGAGACAACTACATTCCAGAAAGTTAGCGAAGTTACCAGAAGGTTTTATAATTTACTATATAAGGGGAGGCTGCCAGACGACATGAAGAAGTGTGTAACTAAACTTAGACGAGTAAACATCGCCAAGAATAGTTAGTGTGTACATCGCGTTTAGTTGTACGTGTTTTTAAAGTAATAAATAACGTGTTACTGAGAATTTATTTGTAAAATAAATATCCGTGTTTTATTTTATTGCAATTCAACGAATCCTGTGAAAATAATAAAACCGTTTTTATGTAAAGGACTAAAAACGTAACAATTGGTGTCAGAAGTGGGATTGCAAAATAAAATAAAAAAGGACATTATTAATTAATAAAATAAAAAAGGACATTATTAATTAATAAAAAGGACATTAATAATAATAAAAAGGACATTAAAAAAAATAGAAGCCATGAAGTTTGAAGAGCTAAAAGTTGAGCAGCTAAAAAAAGAGCTGAGTAAGCTGGAACTGCCAACAACAGGCAATAAAGTGGAACTTCAGAAGAGGCTGATAGATGAGTTCAAGCAGCGTGGCATCGACATCGGGACATACGAATTTGAGGATAAAGAGGAAATAGAGGTATGTACTCGTGCCACGACAAGCAACATGGATTTAAGCACAATGTTCGCCGCTATGATGGAAAAATTTCAAGAAGTTAAAGAAACATCTAGAGGTAACAATGAGAGAATGCTGGCTGAAGTTCAAGAAACAGCTAAGGCCACAAATGAGAAACTTCAAGAAACATCTAAGGCCACAAATGAGAAACTTCAAGAAATTTCTGAGGCCATAAATAGAAGAGTAGATGGCATTGAAGTACAAGTCAAGCAAATTTGACGAGAAACTCTCAGAACTAGAGAACAAACTCCATAGCCTAGAAATTGGCGGCGTCGAAGTGCATGTAAAAGATGTGGACGAGAAATTACATGAACTGGAAGCAAAAATTGTTAATCTTCAGTGTCAAGGAGGGCCAGTGAGAGTTATTCCAGAGGCTTCCAGCAGAGTAAAGACGCCTTGTTTCGATGGCAGCGCACCTTTGAACATCTTCAAGTTCCAGTTCGAAACAGTTGCCAGCAAAAATGGTTGGAACAGTGAAGAAAAGGCCATAGAGCTGATTTTGGCCTTAAAAGGAGCCGCAGCAGAAGTACTTGAAACCGTACCAGGGAGCTGCAGGAATAATTTTGATGACATAATGGCGGCACTGCAGCGGAAATATGGTGGCGAACATAAGCGAGATATATACCGCATGGAATTGCGATGTAGAGGACAAAAGCCCAATGAGTCTCTACAAGATTTCGCAATGGAAATTGAGCGGTTAGTGCAGCTTACGTATCCAGGCGAAAACCATCCATTCCTGGATCACGTCAAAACAGAGGCGTTTGTTAACGGCATCCGTGATCCTGACATCAAGCTTGCAGTGTGTGCTACACAAAAGGCTACATTCGCAGAAATGGTTTCATTTGCACTAGCTCAGGAGACTGCTAGGGTGATTTGGAAGCCACAGGTGTGCAAGGTGCGGAACGTAGAGGTCATTGCCGAAAATGAGAGTGATCTAGTCTCTAGCATCAAGGAGGCAGTGAGACAAGCATTGGCGGAGAAGGACGGCAAAGTAAAAGCTAAGTGTTATAACTGCGGCAAAGGTGGCCACTTCCAGCGCAACTGCAAGGCGCCAAGAAAAAGAGCCAGATCTGTTTCGCCACCAAGGAATAGTAAACGGGTGAACCAACAAACAACACAAGAGTCCCCGTTAAACTAAAACGAGCTAGCACTAAGGGGCAAGAGCTAGCTCCCACAAACGACGGCCCCACAATCTCCATATCAGTAATGCAGCAGAAAAATAGCAACCTTACTGCATGTGGATACATCAACGGCGAAAAGCACATCTTCACCATAGACACAGGAGCGTCGCAGTCAATAATCAGGCCCGATATAGTGAAGGGGAAGTGTGAACCTTTAAGGAATATAATACTACGTACAGCTACTGGGGAGCCTGCCACTGTCTACGGTAAGACTGAAGCGAAGGTGACTATAGCCAATATAAGCGTGAAACATGTGTTTATCGTTGCCGATATTGTTGACGAGGTTATTATTGGAGCCGATTTTATGATAAACCATGGCATCAACCTGCATATGGGGCAACAAGTGATGATTTGGCGTAATGTTGAAATACCGTTTGATGTTGGATATGACAATCAAACGCACGTAAGGAAACTAGTTGCTATTGAAAACCAGACGATACCACCGCAGTCTGAATCAGTAATATGGGCACGCATGGAGGGAGATTGTGAGGACAATCGGTTGTGGGTAGTAGAACCAACAGAAATTAAGAGCGAGCTATTAACAGCAAAAGCCCTCGTAAAAACTTGCAAAGGAGGAAAGATCCCTATAAGAGTACTTAATTTATCAGGCAACAAAAAAGTCGTCAGCGGAAATTCTGCTATAGGCCAATGTACTCCACCAGAGGCAATAATAAACTGCGAGCGAAAGCCTGAACCAGCCAATATGTCCGCAAAAGAGCGTGAACAATTTGAAGAACACGTGGGGAAATGGGTAGCAGAATTAGCAGCTCCTGATAGAAATAAAGCTAAACAGCTGCTAAAAAGGTACACCAGCGTCTTCGCCTTGAAAGATCAAAGCCAAGGGAGAACGGCAATAGTGAAACATGAAATAAATACAGGCGAAGCGAGGCCGATCAAACAGCCACCCAGAAGTGTACCCCTAGCAAAACGGAATGAGGTAAAAGAACTTGTCCATGAAATGGAGCGGAATGGTGTAATCGAGCCATCTGCAAGTCCTTGGAGTTCGCCCGTGGTCTTAGTCAAAAAGAAGGATGGCAGTACGAGATTCTGCGTTGACTACAGAAAGCTCAATGACGTTACTAAGAAGGACAGTTATCCGCTACCAAGAATTGACGACACTTTGGACACGCTGGCTGGAACGAAATGGTTCTCCACGTTGGACCTACAAAGCGGATATTGGCAGGTGGAGATTGCAGAGAAAGATAAGGAGAAAACTGCTTTTAGCGCGAGCGATGGATTATGGCAGTTTAAAGTTATGCCATTCGGGCTCTGCAATGCTCCAGCTACTTTTGAACGCCTAATGGAACGAGTGCTGCAGGGACTTCACTGGAAGACTTGCTTGGTGTACCTTGATGACATCGTCGTGATGGGAAAGACTTTTGATGAGCACCTCAAAAATTTGGCAGAGGTTCTTCAACGCATATCATCAGCTGGTTTAAAACTTAGCGTGAAGAAATGTGCATTGTTCCAGAGAGAAGTAAAGTATTTGGGCCATCGAGTTACAGCAGACGGAATCTCAACGGATGAAGATAAAATACGAGCAGTAAAGGACTGGCCTCGTCCGAAAAATCTTCATGAACTGCGCAGCTTTCTGGGCCTTTGTACGTACTACAGACGCTTTGTACCAAATTTTGCCAACGTCGCTGCAAGCCTGCATGAGCTGACCAAGAAGTCGAGGCCGTATCACTGGGGCGAACAGCAGGAGAATGCGTTCCAGACACTAAAGGATTTACTGAGTACGTCACCATTACTAGCCTACCCCATAGCTGGAGAAAAATTTTTGCTTGATACCGATGCGAGCGGCTATGGCATAGGAGGTGTGTTGTCGCAAGTTGTCAATGGCACAGAAAAAGTGATAGGCTATTATAGCCGTATACTCTCAAAGCCTGAGAGAAACTACTGTGTGACACGACGTGAGCTTTTGGTAGTGTTGGAGTGCATAAAACACTACCATAAGTACCTGTATGGCCAACACTTTACGCTGAGGACCGACCATTCTGCATTGAGATGGCTGTTGCAGTTTAAAAATCCTGAAGGGCAGCTAGCGCGCTGGATTGAACGTCTTCAAAGCTACGACTTCAGCATCGAGCATAGAAGGGGCGTAAAGCATAACAATGCAGATGCTTTATCACGACGGCCCTGCAGCTTGGAGTGCAGACATTGTGTTAAGGCCGAAAAGAAGGAATGCGTTATTGATGTTCGGCTAACGCACATCGATTCCGATGAGGACTGGTCAGCGGCACAGAGAAACGACACCATATTGGCGACAATTATAGCAGCCAAAGAGGAAAATAGAAGACCTGCTCGCAATGTAATATCAGCTGAAAGCCCACTTGTGAAATCTTATTGGGCTCAGTGGAATAGCCTGAAGCTGATAAACGGGTGCTTGTACCGCGTATGGGAAAGTGCAGATGGTAAAATGGCTTCCAACCTAATAGTTGTGCCATCCTCCAAGGTGAATAAGGTTTTGCACGAGTTCCACAATGGTCCTAGTGGCGGTCATCTGGGAGTGACAAAAACGCTGGAGAAGCTAAAACAGCGTTTTTATTGGGTTGGGTGTCAACAAGCCGTAGCCGACTGGATAGCAAACTGCCCACAGTGCATCGCAGCAAAAGGACCAGCAAGAAAAAGTCGAGGACAGCTGCAACAGTACAACTCAGGTGCACCATTTGAGCGGATAGCAATGGATATAGCAGGTCCTTTTCCCGTCAGCGACGCCGGGAATCGCTATGTTCTTGTGGTGATGGACTATTTTAGTAAATGGCCAGAAGTATATGCCATACCCAATCAAGAAGCAAGGACAGTTGTGAATGTATTTGTCAACAACTGGGTATGTCGCTATGGTGTTCCAATAGAATTACATTCTGACCAAGGTAGAAACTTCGAGTCTGCTATATTCCGGGAAATGTGCGAATTATATGGGATAAAGAAAACAAGAACGACGCCGCTGCACCCACAGTCCGATGGCATGGTAGAAAGATTTAATCGCACTCTAGAGGAGTACCTGCGAAAAGTGGTAAGCGCGCATCAAAGGGACTGGGACGAGCACATTCCCAAATTTTTGTTGGCATATAGGTCAGCTGTACATGACTCGACATCACGAACACCTGCTAAAATTGTCTTCGGGACGGAATTAAAATTGCCTGGTGATTTGGAATTTGGCGTTAAGCCTACACCAACAAGTGAAGAAGGCACCAGCTCTTCCCAAGAGCAAGAAAATTTAAATGAGCTACATGAATTTGTACGCAACCGAATTAGAATGGCCAGTGACAAGATGAAGGCTAGATATGACCGAGCTGCAAATTCTGAGGGATTCAATGAGGGTCAATTGGTTCTACTTTACAACCCACAACGAAAGAAGGGATTGTCTCCAAAATTGCAGACTCATTGGGATGGACCGTATAAGGTTATTTAAAGGTTGAACGATGTCGTCTATAGGATACAGAAGTACAACAGCCCAAGGTCCAAAATGAAAATCGTACACCTGGAACGACTGGCGCACTATGGAAAAGGTGATTGTGTGCCTATTCGGGACGAACAGGCTTAAGTGGGCGGCAGTGTTACAAAATGAAAATGCAGATTCAAATGTAACGACACAAACTGACAACCCGATCATTATCTGCTTTATACCCCTAAATCACTGTAATAAAATCAAAACCTGGCAGCCAAGTACCACAATTAAACTTGGCATCACTCGACAACTGCCAATAGAATTCAAAATAACGGAAAATGGAAGTTTCCGGAATCTTCAGGAAACGGTAGCTAGAACTTTCAAGATTATTCGAGACTGCTTAATCGCAATTACAAACAGTGACATTAAACTTAAACTGCAAGAGATGTAGACTTGATGACAGCATAATTTGCTTAAGTTGCGAACATTAGAGTATGTGTGTGTGCGAGGATAAACAAACAGAAGAAAAATCTCATGCATCTACACACGCACATACACTACACTATAGCAAGACCAAATGATCATGCCGTATACTTAAAGATAAAAAGAGACAACTACATTCCAGAAAGTTAGCGAAGTTACCAGAAGTTTTTATAATTTACTATATAAGGGGAGGCTGCCAGACGACATGAAGAAGTGTGTAACTAAACTTAGACGAGTAAACATCGCCAAGAATAGTTAGTGTGTACATCGCGTTTAGTTGTACGTGTTTTTAAAGTAATAAATAAAGTGTTACTGAGAATTTATTTGTAAAATAAATATCCGTGTTTTATTTTATTGCAATTCAACGAATCCTGTGAAAATAATAAAACCGTTTTTATGTAAAGGACTAAAAACGTAACAATATGTTTGTATTGCCAATTGCTGCTTTGCTACGGGTTGCTCAGATGGGCTTCTTGTTTATTCCGCTCTGCTTGGGTTTCAGTTCATGATGTGTATCGTATTTCTTCTATATTGTTTGTTATTTGAGTTTATGATATACGATCGGTCTGAGACTTTTTGTTTTATTTCGCCTTTCACCCATTTTTCGTTTGGCTTTTGCTTCATGTATACTTGGCCTCCTTCCCGGTAGTTTTTTGTTTTTTGTGTCCCTTTGTCGAAATATTTTTTGTTATATATTCGTTGTTGGTTTATTTGGTTTGGTACATCTTTTACTATTTCTTGATCTAATTTTGCACTCGAAATATCACATCTTAGCCACCTGCAGAATAGACGTTTTGCAGGGCTTGATCCTATTTTGTTTGGAGTATTTCGCCAAATTAGTAGGGTTTTGTAAAAGTCTGACTTGGAAGCTAAAGACTTTTTTAGTAAAAGTTTTGCGATTTTGACGGCTGCTTCGGATTTCCGTTTGCTTGCTGGTTCGATGTTCAAAGTCCCATTGACTTGCGAAGCTTTCAAATTCCCAGTTTACAAAGTTTGTACCGTTGTCTGTTATTACTTTCGCAGGTATACCGTGTGTACTAAAATTTTTTCGACATGCGTTTATTGTAGTACTGGCTACTAGATTGTTTAGCTCATCGATCTTAAAAAAATCGGAGTAGTGATCTACGGTGATTAAAAAGTATCTCGTTTAGTTTTTTATTTGCATTTCGCATACATATCGAGATGATTTCAAATGGTGTTCGTGGAATCTGTGGAATTATCATCGGCTCACGTTGTTGTGATCTTGCGAATGTATTGCATATTTCGCATTTTTTAATCATTTCTCTGATGTCATCTGTAATTCCTATCCAATAAATTGTTTCCCTTGCTAGCTTTAGAGACGACTCAATTCCTAAGTGTGGCTGGTGTTGTAGTTTGTTCAACATTTCGCGTCTTAGCTTCTGTGGCATTACTAATCGGTTACCTTGGAAAATCAAGCCGTTGTTTATGATTAGCTCGTCTCTAATTTTCCAATATTGTGTGCGGGTAAAAGAGGAAGGATCGCCATGTGGGTGTAAAAGAGGAAGGATGTTTGGCAGGATTGCTACGTGGTGGTAATGTTCATAAGGTCGCCCTATAGTCCTTGGCTATATTTATACAGCTGCCAAGGAGGACAGCTTATTAGCAGGCGTTCAAAGGAACTGCCAAAAGATTGAGATTAGAATTAAAAGGGAGTTCAAGGTCAAACTCCTGCTGTAAGGTCGTACGTTTGTTGGTTGGTGCTGTGTTGCCGTGTTTTTGAATTGAGTGAGTATTTCGGCGTTGCCGCTTTTGATTTTTGCCGGGAACTTCTGGGATTTAGGGGATTTTGTGTCCAGTTTTTCTTGATTTTAACCCGGTTCGTCTCGGATTTTGAACCCGAGTTTTTTGAAAAACCCGGTTTTTCGGTTTTACCGAATTTGTTGCTGAACTTGATGCGATATTTGGCTGACGGTTTATTGACTGCGTTTGTCTTTGACTGTTGGTTATTTTGCTGTTTAACTGCGGTAATTCCAACTATTTTGTACGGGTATATTATTATTGATGTGTAAACATCTATACGCTAGGGGGTAAAAATCTTTTTCACAATACAATCACAAATTTTGAGTAAGATTAATCTTACTATAACGCGGTGTGAGCTGTGTATTAGTGTAATCATACGGACAACAAGAAGTACAGAGAAACTTAACAGCTGCATAGAAATACACTAACACTGGCAAAGGGAGTCTCAAGGTCAAACTCCTGCAGTAAGGTCGTACGTTTGTTGGTTGGCGCTGAGTTGCCGTGTTTTTGAATTGAGTGAGTATTTCGGCGTTGCCGTTTTTGATGTTTGCCGGAAACTTCTGAGATTTAGGGGATTTTGTGTCCAGTTTTTCGGGATTCAGACCCGGTTCGTCTTGGATTTTGAACCCAGGTTTTTTGAGAAAAAAACCGGTTTTTCGGTTTTACCGAACTTGTTACTGAACTTGATGCGATATTTGGCTGACGGCTTATTGACTGCGTTTGTCTTTGACTGTTGGCTATTTTGCTGTTTAACTGCGGTAATTCCAACTATTTTGTACGGGTATATTATTATTATTTTTTTTATGTTTGTACACGCATAACTTTGTCATTTGCGAACCGATTTTTAAAATTATTTCTTTGTTGGAAAGGGTTTGCCTGCAGTTTGGCCCCATAATTTTTTTTCGAAAATCGGATGGGGAAAATTTGCTCCCCCCCATGCATAACTCTGTCATTTGTAAACCGATTTTCAAAATTCTTGTTTTGTTGGAAAGGGTTTGACAAAAATTGGTCCCAAAATTTGTTTGTCGCAAATCGGAGGGGAAATTTTCTCCCCACAAATAACACCCACAGGAATGACTCTGTCATTTGTGAACCAATTTTCAAAATTCTTGTTTTGTTGGAAAGGATTTGACAAAGATTGGTCCCAAAATTTGTTTGTCGAAAACCGGAGGGGGAAATTGTGAGTAAGATTGTAATAACGCGGTGTGAGCTGTGTATGAGTGTATTAGTGTAATCATACGGACAACAAGAAGTACAGATAAACTTAACAGCTACATAGAAATACACTAAGACCATCTAGTGCGCAATAGTAGTAGTAGTAGTAGCTACTAATTTTCACTAATTGTCGTACATTATGTTATCGTAGGCAAATAAAAACAAATAAATAAAATGAATACAAAAACATTTAATTATTTTTGTTGTATGGCCAATGTAAATTTTCTTATTTTGCATATTGAAAATGAGCTAATAAGGCCTAAAATTCTTCATGTAAATAAAACAAAATATTTTACTTCATTTTTCCCGACGTTTCGTCAATTATTTGTTGACTTTATCAAGGGTTGGGAAATCTATTTAATTGTTTAAAACCTCTAATTAATATAAATAGCTTTCATTACACTTTGACTATAAAAACTTACATTAATATTCTAATAGTCATTTACAAGTTTAGAACATTCTAAGACGATTTTGTCCATAAGTATTTTACATGAAAAATTTTTATATATAAAAAAAAACAAAATTAAATAAAATAAAATAAAATAAAGAACACAACTTAAACCAATATTTATAATATCACAGTTTTATTTAATTGCCACTTTGTAATTTGCGCTAATGTTGTCTGTGTCTTCTTTTAAATTCATCGTCCTTTCCCTCTTTTGCTGTATTCGCTTTCTATTCTGTACCTTTTCTTCTCAATATTCTCTTTGTCTAAGATTTTGACGTTTTCAAAATCAGCTGTATGGCCAGTTTCCAGTATGTGTTGTGATAAAGCTGTCGAGTGTTTGTTTTTATCAATGTTATTTTTATGTTCTTTTATCCTTGTTTCTAGATTGCGCTTTGTTGTACTAATGTAGAGCTTATCACAGTTGTTGTTATCGTTGCCATTACACCTTATTTCATAGACTACATTAGTTTATTGTTGGGTTTTGATTGGCGCTTTTACTTTAGAAAATATTTTGTTTAGTGTTGAATTGGCTTTGTATGCAAATTTAATGTTTTTTTATTGTGTTTCTGATATTTTTATTATCTGTTAAGCTAGGGATGTAACTTACACTATAATATTTGTTTTCTTCGTTGTTGCTGACATTTTCATTTGTGGTGTTGTTATTAAATTTTTTAGTCGTTTCTTCAATCAGTTTGTTAATGAGTTTTGTGGGAAAACTATTTTCAATTAATGTTTTTTTAATGTATTTGGTGTTACATTTGTGGAATTCTGTATCACTCAGATAGAGAATTCTAAAAATTAAATTTTTGGCAGTATTAATTATTTGATTTTTGGGTTGATTGGAATTAAAATTGATAATTCTGCCAGATGCTGTGTCTTTTTTATGCCAATTTAATACTAATTTGTTTTTCCTTCTGTATATTTTGGTATCTAAATACGCGATTGAGCAGTCTGTTTCCATTTCCATGGTAAATTGTATTTTCGGATGAAAATTATTGAACAAATTTAAAATTTTACTCTTTTCTTCCGTTTTTACTATAGCTAGTATATCGTCTACATATTTTGTTATGTATTTAAGTTTGATGTTTTCTATTTGTAGCTTTTTTAGAGTTTGCTCCAATAAATTGTCAAGCAGTAGATCCGCAACCATTGGCGATAAAGGGTTCCCCATTGGCATACCGAAGATTTGGTTATAAATTTCCTTTTCATACATAAAATAATTTTTGTCGTGAAGGGAAAATCGTAGTATTTTCAGGAACATAGATTTAGACATTTTAGTGTAATTTTTAATGAATTCCCATTATAATGTGTATGGCCTTGCTTACTGGGATATTTGTAAAAAGAGATACGACACCTAATGAAATGAGTACTTCGCCATTTGCTAGAGTGATGTTACTTAATTGTTCTTTAAGTCTTTTTGAATTTATAATGTTATATTCGTTAGAAATAGTATTTTTGAGAACTTGTCCTACATATTTTGATAATTTGTAACAAGGGACTTGCATTGATGAGACTATAGGCCTTAGAGGGACTTCGGGCTTATGAATTTTAGGGAGTCCATATATTCTGGGAGCCGTTGCAGCTGAGCAGAGTAATTGTTTTCTCTGCCAATTATCAATGTATTCACTCTTATAAAGCTCATATGTATATTATATTATTATTCTCTTTTTGAAGTTTGACAGTGGGATCGTTTCTAAGTTTCCTGTATGTATTTTTTCTTCCAATAATTTATCCATTTTTAGCTTGTAGTCTTCTTTATAAAGCGCAACTGTTTTATTTGCCTTGTCTGCTTTAATAATGACGATGTTTTGATGTTTTCGTAGAAAGTCCTTCGTTTTGTTATATACAGTAAGAATAAACTTATCTTTAGCTGTATTTCTTAAACTTCTCTTAAACCGTGTAATATTGTTGGCTATTTTGGTTCTTGCTACATTTTTTTCCTTGGTCTTCGTTTTATACCATTGTCTGAATACATTGTTCTATGTCTGCAATTGTATGGAGTGCAGAACATGTAGCAAGAACCAAAATAGCCAAAAATATTACATCAAAATATCGTCATTATACAAGCAGACAAAGGAAATAAAACAGTTGCGCTTTATAATGAAGACTACAAGCTAAAAATGGATAAATTATTAGAAGAAAAAAATACATACAGGAAACTTAGAAACGATCCCACTGTCAAACTTCAAAAAGAGAATGATAATATAATATATGAGCTTTATAAGAGTGAATACATTGATAATTGGCAGAGAAAACAATTACTCTGCTCAGTTGCAATGGCTCCCAGAATATATGGCAGAATTATCAATTTTAATTCCAATCAACCCAAAAATCAAATAATTAATACTGCCAAAAATTTAATTTTTATAATTCTCTATCTAAGTGATACAGAATTCCACAAAAGTAACACCAAATACATTAAAAAAACATTAATTGAAAATAGTTTTCCTACAAAACTCATTAACAAACTAATTGAAGAAACGACTAAAAAATTTAATAACAACACCACAAATGAAAATGTCAGCAACAACGAAGAAAACAAATATTATAGTGTAAGCTACATGCCTGGCTTAACAGATAATAAAAATATCAGAAACACAATAAAAAACAAAAACATTAAATTTGCATACAAAGCCAACACAACACTAAACAAAATATTTTCTAAAGTAAAAGCGCCAATCAAAACCCAACAATAAAGTAATGTAGTCTATGAAATAAGGTGTAATGGCAACGATAACAACAACTGTGATAAGCTCTACATTGGTACAACAAAGCGCAATCTAGAAACAAGAATAAAAGAACATAAAAATAACATTGATAAAAACAAACACTCGACAGCTTTATCACAACACATACTGGAAACTGGCCATACAGCTGATTTTGAAAGCGTCAAAATCTTAGACAAAGAGAATATTGAGAAGAAAAGGTACAGATTAGAAAGCCTGCGAATACAGCAAAAGAGGGAAAGGACGATGAATTTAAAAGAAGACACAGACAACATAAGCGCAAATTACAAAGTGGCAATTAAATAAAATTAATTAAATTAAATAAAAAACTGTGATATTATACATAGTGGTTTAAGTTGTGTTCTTTATTTTATTTTATTTTATTTTATTTTATTTAATTTTGTTTTTTTTATATAAAAAAATTTTTCATGTAAAATACTTATGGACAAAATCGTCTTAGAATGGTCTAAACTTGTAAATGACAATTAGAATATTAATGTAAGTTTTTATAGTCAAAGTGAAATTAAAGCTATTTATATTAATTAAAGGTTTTAAACAATTAAATAGATTTCCCAACCCTTGATAAAGTCAACAAATAATTGACGAAACGTCGGGAAAAATGAAGTAAAATATTTTGTTTTATTTACATGAAGAATTTTAGGCCTTATTAGCTCATTTTAAATATTCAAAATAACAAAAACATTTAATTTTAATAACTTTAAAAAAGATTTTTTTGCACTTTTAATAAGAAATTTACTAAAACAAAGCAAAATAAAGAAAAGAAAAAACTAAACTTGTCAAATTTAAAGTGTTCTTCGTCTTTGAGATTGTCATTCATACTTAACAGCTGCATATAAACACGATCTAGTGCGCAATAGGAGCTACTAATTTTCACTAACATATAATTGTGCTAGCGCTGTACAGTTCGAAAACGATTGCTATAAAATAACTACATGCGCTACATTTCAGTAAACAGCTGATTAATAGCTTGTCGACCGCAACAAATACAAAATTGGCTTAGTATAGACAATGTGGTTCTTATGGGGTCATATTGAGAGATTGGGTAGTGTTTTAGATTATATGTGGAAATAAAGAGTGTAGACAAGTTTGGTGACAACGTCACCAAACTTGTCGACTTGGGTTCCTACGGGGTTTATTGTGTCGCTATTATTATTTTTTGTTCTTGATAATTTTTTGTGGTGCTTGTGTTTACATTTACTTTGTGCATGGCTGTGGGTGCGTGGATGTGTGAGGGATGGGGGTGTGTGTGTGTGTGTGTTTCTTTTTTCTTATCTTTAGATTTGTGAAGAATGTGTGTATGTCGTTTCAAATGTCCATTTTGTTTATTTCTTGGGATAATAATTTGAATATTTGTTCTACAGAATCATGTTTATTGCTTTGTTTATTCAGCTGCACATTTTTTGAGAATGAGTCATCATTTGAAATGTCCGTCTGATTATTTGTTTTGCAGAATCATGTTTATGACTTTGTTTATTCAGCTGCACATGTTTTGAGAATGAGTCATCATTTGAAATGTCTGTCTGATTATTTGTTTTGCAGAATCATGTTTATGACTTTGTTTATTCAGCTGCACATATGTTGAGAATGAGTCATCATTTGATAGCCGAATTTTATTAGTCATTATTTAGTTGTGTTGTATTTGAAATAAAAAAACAGTTGTTTTAATTTTTTTCTATGCATTTAATTTTTATTACATATATTTAAGTGATTAAAAAGTTTTAAAATTGTTAATTTTAAGACAATAATAATAATAATTTGTATATATAAATTATTTTAAACAAGATATTTCTTTTGTTAGTAAAAGAGCATTTCTTAATGCGCAAACACCATATGTATGATAATTACAATATAAATAATCGGGATATTTAATTTCTATTTGTTTAAAGTTGATGCATCCAAAGTCCTCGATGTTAAAAACTCTTTTTTAAAGTATTTTTTCTAGCCATTGTCTCTTTTCTTCTCCTTTAACATATATTTTAGAATAACGTACATTAGCTTTTAAAAACTTGCAGACGCTTTGAAATGTGACTGATCCATCGTTCCACTTTAGGTGATGATAGTTCTTTGTTAACCAGTTTACTTCTTTTCGCTTCTTTGGCGATAAACATTTAAAATCAAAGGGGGGTTCTATAATGAAATTTGTGGCTTCATTGTTGTTGTTGTTGTTGTTGAAAACGATCGCTATTTCTTTTGCGATGAAATCATTTGAATCGCTTTTGAATCCTTGCATATCTATACAAACTATACTATCATCCATATTGTTTAATTTATAAGACTTTTCGGACTTGTCCTTTTATGGGTACATATTCAATTATGCGATCAGGAATAAGAATGCAGTAAGCTGATATCTTTGAGGCAATATTTGTAGCTGTTTCAAATTCAATTTTTATATCAATTGGTCCGTTATTGAGCGATTCATTTTGATGGCTGACATCTACTACAATAATCAGTGCATTATTTTTAAATTCTTGAGCCGTTAGAAGCGGTTGAGATTCTCTCATGTAATAGCTCTTAGATACATATCATATGGAATTGCATAGCGTTCATTCTTAAATTTGATATTTAGGTCATCATATGGATATGATACTGTATTTAAATGTACTTTTAAATTTATCAGGTCACAATGAACAAACTTATTTTCTTGTTGAAAAGCAATTAATACAAAACGGGGTCGTTCTCTACTTGCAGCTAATTTAACATTCCAGATATGACTTGTTCCTGTATTAAGTTGTGGATTAACATGACAATCCCAACTACGGAATGCCATCGGTGTAGAAGTACCATTGTTAATAATTTTTATCATATTCAACTTGCTAAAATCAGATAATTGTACATGTGGAATTCTCCATGAGATGAGTGAAATTGAAAGTTTTGCTTTTTCTGTGGAAACGCTCGAGTGTACAAGATCTTCATCGTTCTTATTACGCAAGAGTATCAATTCATGTTTCCCATTTAGTATGACTTTGTTGTAGTCTTCAGCGAAACCCAAAAGCATTTTTAAGGGTACATAAAAGTTAAAATATCCATTAACAAGTTTTAAATCATCAATTTTATTCCAGCCAGCATTCTGCATTCCATTGCTTTCCGTTGGTGATAAAGAAACCAAATTTTTTATGGTACTTGTACCTCCTAAATATCTTGTATGATCAATTTCAATACCATTAAGTTCATAACGAATTTCATCAAAGAGATATGCAACAAAGTTGTTTTTTAATTTAAAGTTGTCTGTAGATGTGGAGGTTTTCTCATCTACAACAGATCCCTCGACATATATATAACTTTCACTAGGTAACACATACAAATCTTGATTTTGAATTGAAATGCGAATTTCATCATTATTGTTGTAGGATTGTAGGTATGGCACATATGTATGATAGTCCTTTTTGATTATATTTTCATCAGATAAGGGTTTATCTAAGACATTTATTATTGAACTCATTTTGCCCTCAATTTAAAATTCAATGACTTGAGAAAATTTTTATTAGAGTTTTTTGATGAATTGACCTCTTTAATTGTGGTTTAGGTCGTGATAATATTTTAGGTTCGTATGCTGATGGTGTTGTTGGTGTTGTTGTTGCTATATTCTGTGATATACTCGAGTTGAATATTAGCATTATTTAGTTGGTCTTAAATGAATTCGTATTGTTATTTCCTCTCCTCGGAAATTAATTAAATCATCGTGCTGATCAACTACTCGTAGAGCTAGTGAACTTATCTCTCTGGAGTTCACTGGTAAATAGATGAGATTTCGAGGTATCTCATCTATTTTATAGCCTGGAGGCACATTAATCGGAAATTCATGTAGTGTATGCGCCTTGGAATTATTCATATATGTATTAACAGCGATACTACTTTCAATTCGCAACAGATTCACCTTGAAAATATTAACTGGAAGATCAGAATAATGATCAACGTTTGGAGTTAGGATTTTACTATTGAATCCCAAGAGTTTTCCAATTGTACTTTCTCTATTAAAATATATTGCATAATTAGAGCTGTTGACTTTAATTTGCATTGTATTGTTATTGGCTTCTATAAAAATTCTATTTTGTGGATTGTATCGTTTATATTGTTCCTCTATATAATCAACAATATCATTCAATTCATAAGATCCCATTGGTATTTCAATCACATTTTCACCTATATGAAACAAATTGTTGTAGACATCAACATTTGGGATGCTATTATATGAATGAAAATCGGTTAGAGCACACTCATATGCCCCATTTAAATCAATAGGTGGGAAGTAATTAGCAGATAACTCTGATGAGTTGGAGCTTAGACTAAGTGTTATTGACATTATGACTGTCTGATTACGAATAAATAAGTTCAACACAAAATTTTTTATAAAAAGGATTTACATTATAATCTTAAGTACTAAGTATGTATGTATAATAATTGCTGATAATGTTTCAACTATAATATTTCATCTTTACTTATCCAAGAATTACGATCGTTACTAAATCGTAGCCATTTAACAAATGCTTTGGCTGCTCTGGTTTTAATAATCTTTTCAACTAGATATGTATTAGGAAATCTGGTTTTTAAAAGTTCTTCATCATAAAATCCACCTTTAATAGGATTTCCACGATAATCTTCTAATATGTATGTTGTCGGATATGTATTTTGAATAGATTTAATTGTGAAATTTTCTGTTGTCCAGTTTGCAGTATAGCCTTTTTCAAAAATATGCTTATATTTGCTTATGCGCACATAATCACCAACATTAAATTTCGATATTTTATACATTTTCAAATGACTGTATACTGTATTCAATAATTTTTTCTCATTTGAAGAGTTGACTTTAATTGGAGCCATTTTAATGGTACGATGAACTTTTCTGTTATATGATTCCAACAGATCTTTGTAGATATCAAGCCAATTGTATGTACCATTAAAACTAAATTCTTTCCACATCATCCCTTTTAATGTTCTATTAAATCGTTCTACTATTGAAGCTTTCATTCTGCTATACGTTGAATAGTGATTAATTTTGTACTTATCCATCAATTTTCCAAAGTGTTTATTGAAAAATTCTTTACCATCATCTTTTTGTAGGTTTTTTGGTCCTCGTCCCAATTGAAAAATATCTGACATGGCTTGGGTTGTTTCAAGTGCAGTTTTTGTTTTAAGTGGTAGTGCCCATGCAAATTTGGAGAATGTGTCAATTACAGTTAACAAAAATCTATAATTTTTATTGTCCATAGAATAATTTCCCATTTCAACTAAATCAGCTTGCCAAAGATCATCTATTCCTTTCATCACAACTCTACGACGTAAAAAAGATTTTCGAGCTTGTTTATGGAGTTCATTTACTAAAATTCTTTTTGAAGCCATTTCTTAGTATTAAGAATTATTTTCGAAGTGTAGTGATCTATTTGATACACTTTTAGCTATTAACACAAACATATAATATTCAAATCTATAAATCTTCTCATTAACTTTTCTTTTGTATACTTTCAACAAATTTTTGTAGATATCCGTCTTCCAAAAATTGTTTGCTTTTGGAAATAGTTTCTTGCATTTTCTTATTCTCTTCCAACTGTAATATTATTGCATGTTGTATCATTTCGATTTGAGTTCTTAGAGTATCATGAATATTGTTGTTATCTTCCTTAAAGTATTTTAATAGCTTGTGTTCTATTTCTTCGATTTGAGTTTGCAGAAACAATTTATTGATAAAATCGTTTTCTTCCACAGCTTTTGCCACATTTTTGATTCTTTTGTTTTAGACATCGATGTTGTTGTTCGTATCCATAAAGAACCCCAACATTTTAGGGGCATTTTTCAATGAAATTATATTGCTTGTATCGTTTAGATAATGTCCAAACTTACCAACAGACATACTTTATACAGATTATTCTACTATATTAGCTTCGCGAAGTTCTTCAATAATTGATACAATTTCGTTATTATGATTAGTGTGACCTGCAGCTTGTGGTGATACCAGTAGTCGAAGTCGATCTACCATCTCATTTGGATCATCCCCGTATATATAGTTTGGTTTATGAGGGTTAAACTGCATCAGTCCATCACCTTTATAATTAGATATTGTCTTATTTGGTATTGATTTTGATAAAGTCTGTTGGTTTTTCTCTTTAAACATCTTTTTAATCATATGTTTATATATATATAGGCTTTCGTTCCCTTGATTTGTCCATCAGGTTTATAGTCTCTTCTGTACGCATTTGTATTAATTAAAATTTTTTGTAGAGTTCTAGTTCATATTTATCATAGTTTTTTGGTATTTTATGAAACATTAGAGAAAATAGTCCTGGTGTTAGAGCCCATATTTGACTACCAACATGTATTTTGTTTTCATTTAATTTGAGTTTACTATCACCAAATTTCCATTCATTATTGAAATCTTTATGTGGACCATAGTTAGTATCTAATTCATTTCAAATTCAAATATTAAACACAAACATAATAGTAAGAGAAACAGGTAGCAGGTAGAGACACACAAAAGCATATAGAGGCGAGAGAGAGAGAGCGAAAGAGCGGGAGAGAGAAATAGGGAGCAGAATACAAAAGGGATCAAGGAAGCAAGTTAGGTACACAAACGAATTATAAAAGAAACAACGTACAACAGAAAAACGATTTAGTATTCAATAGAACACTGAAGATGGCACATAGCCGAAACCGGTCTGTTTACAAACCAAATTTGACGTGGGATGACGGAAAATTGTTCCAAATTCATTTCTTCCTTCCAAAACAGATAAGTCAGTGTAACTCTCTTCAGCATTTGAATTTTGAGAGTAAAAATCTTCATCATTATCAATAGTACTTTCACCATTAGGATCAGCAAGTGAATTGCTGATATTTAATATTGATTCTTCTACAAGTTTCTTTGGTGTACTTGTCTCCAACTTAATTGATGGTTTCTTAAGATGATTAGAACTGTTATTATATTCAATTTCTGTTTTCATCTCATTCTTTTTTGATAATTCCATTGATATTATTAGAATTATTTATAAATTTGTTTAAAGGATCTGTTATAGGTTTAAATGTATCTTTTAGTTGTTCACGTATGTCTATTTCGCCCGTTTTTATACTACGAAGCTTTTTCTTCAAGACATTTCTTGTCGCAACCAACTCCTTTAAAATTTTTTCATCCATTTTCCAGCTATCAGATCAGCTTATTAGGTATCTGATCAGGCTATCAGATCAGCTTATTAGGTATCTGATCGGGTTATCAGATCAGGTTATTAGGTATAAGATCAGCTTATTAGGTATCTGATCAGGTTATTAGGTATCAGATCAGGTTATTAGGTATCAGATCAGCTTATTAGGTATCAGATCAGCTTATTAGGTATGAGAGCAGGTTATCAGATCAGCTTATTAGGTATCTGATCAGGTTATCAGATCAGCTTATTAGGTATCTGATCAGGTTATCAGATCAGCTTATTAGGTATCTGATCAGCTTATTAGGTATCAGATCAGCTTATTAGGTATCAGATCAGCTTATTAGGTATCAGATCAGGTTATCAGATCAGCTTATTAGGTATCAGATAAGCTGAGGTATCAGATCAGCTTATTAGGTAGATAACTAGATCAAGTATACTTGTTATTTCAAGATCTATGTAGATGTATTATGGTTAAAGCCAGATTATATACTAAAGTTTTTCTTTTATGTAGAGCAATTTATATTGTTATGAAATAATCGAATAATTTCCTGTAGCGCCCATTGTTTAATTCATTATCTTTGCTTATCATCAAAAATCCATATTTATCCTTCCAGCACAATCGACAATTTCATGAAACTTTGCATAACTCATATCGCTGGCAACATGATCCCTATAAACATGTTTCATATTTGTCTCATCTTGTTTAAACATTATAATCATATTCGCAATGTCTCTTATTAAATGCTTGGGAATTCTGGTATAAGTTTGGCACAAGTAGAATGAATCAACATCCTTATGTCGTCCCATACAAAAATAAGCTCGTATATTATTCTGCTTCTCACATGCAACATCATCAAATATCATAATTGAATTAGTTCTAGCTTTGTCAGGGGGAATAACTGATTCATTTTCGGTGAATGTGTAATGTCCCATTCCTTTAATAGGTGTAATTAATCTCTTCAAGTATTCATATTTCGGCTGATATAGAGATTTTGAGTATAAATAGATGTTTTCAAACTTTAGTCCATTAGGACTTTCTAGTAAGCCAATCATAACATCAGTCTTTCCACAATTTGATAGTCCCACTATTAGAGCACGAATAGAATTTGGTAAGAGTGAACTATGTTTTATTTTTGAACTGATGTTCTATGAATCATCAATGTTTCGAACTAAAATATTTTTATGTTGCTTTACTAACTGCATTTTTATAACTAAATGCATTTCATGTTTGTTACCTTTTATTATAAAAAAAATAAATAAATAAAATGGTTATACATTATAAAAAGTCATTTAGTCATAAAAACACCTTCGTTGGAACAGGTTTACTAGATAATATAATAAACTCTCTTCCTGTTGAACTTCATCTTCCTGGATATCAACACTGTGGACCTGGACCTAAACTACAAAAACGTTTAAATTGAGGTGATAAAGGAATCAATTTATTGGACTCTGCCTGCAAAAATCACGACATAGCTTATCCCAAAAATAAAGATTTAAATATTAGACATCAAGCTGATAAAATTCTTGAAAATTCAGCTTGGGATCGAGTTTTATCAAAAGATAGCAGTCTTGCAGAAAAATCATTTGCATATATGGTTACTAACGCTATGAAAGCCAAAACACAATTTGGTATGGGTGTGGAGAAAAAGAAAAATGTTAAGAAACCTAAATTAAATGGTAAAAAATTTTTCAGTTCATCAATTAGAGCTGCAATAAAAATACTAAAGGAGAAAAAACCTTTAGACATTAACAATGCTATTAGAATAGCACGTAAAACGATAAACAAAACATTAAAAGGCAGAAAATCCCAAGTTATAATGCCTCGCATAATAAATGTACCAAAAATTGGTGGTTTTTTACCACTAATACCGATTTTAACTGCTCTGGGTGCAATTGGAAGTCTAACGACTGGAGGTGCTGCTATAGCTAAGGCTGTAAATGCGACAAAGAATGCAAAAAATCAGCTTGATGAAGCAACTCGCTATAATAAAGCGATGGAGTCTATAGCTGTTGGGAAAGGACTTTACCTAAAACCATATAAAAAGGGTTATGGTTTAGTTTATAAAGAGCAGACAAAAAACTCTTAAAAATGCTACCTAATAGACCACTATCAGAAGTCAATTTGAGAAATGTTTCAAACAAAATTCCACATTTTAGAGGAGTTTTCATGTTGGACTCACTACCAAAACGACCAAAGAAAAAAAAAATGTGGCATAATCAATTTGGATATATCAACAGGACCTGGTACACATTGGGTAGCATATTATAAAAACATCAATGAAAAAGAATATTTCGATAGTTTTGGAAACTTACAACCGCCTTCGGAAGTACTCAAATATCTGGGCACAAATATAAAATACAACTATAATCAACATCAGAATTTTAATACATTTACCTGTGGTCATTTATTTCTTAAGTTTCTTTATGAAATAACTGAAAATATTAAATAAGAAACACAATTGTGTATATATATATATATATATATATATATATATATATATATATATATATATATATATATATATATATATATATATATATATATATATATATATATATATATATATATATATATATATATATATATATATATATATATATATATATATATATATATATATATATATATATATATATATATATATATATATATATATATATATATATATATATATATATATATATATATATATATATATATATATATATATATATATATATATATATATATATATATATATATATAATATATATATATATGCAAAGTAGTTCGTATGGGGTTTAAAATAATCCTACCTTTTTTAAATGCAATATTATAAAACTAAAAAAAACATTAATATGCTATTTAATATTTTTGTTCTAGTTCTTTTAAAACCAGAGAAATCTAGCTTTGTTTATGCCGGCGTTCGATAGCAGTCGGCTTTTAGGTTAGCAGTTTCATTGTAGACGGGACTGCAAAGCGGTTGTGTTTTATACGATCATTTTTGTTGCCAGATTATCACTTATTTCCCTGCTTTTACACTGCCGCCGTTATGTTTTTATCTCTTCCGCAGAAGTGTGAGTTATAGTTAAAGCACATAAAGATCGATTAATTAGGTCCATGAAAGTAACCAGCTGCTCCTGTTGATGTTGTCAACCTTTTTTTTCAAGAAATTAAAAATTTTTAAATGGCTTTATTTAGCGCACCGTATTTTTGTCGTGTTTGTGTCGTCGGGTACAATCTAGTAACTGAAAATTTACCCCCTTCCTGTTGACCGATTGATCTGAAATTTTGAAATCACCTTTTCTTTTGGTGAAAATACAATGTTGTTATTACAAAAGTGGATTGCGTCACTCCCATAAAAAGTTATATTTACTTTTACCCTCTTCTAATTTACCATTTGATTTGAAATATGGTAAGCACCTTTAGTTTTGATGACAATGAAATTGTATGACTAAAAATTGGGCAGGGGCACGTCCAGGCATTATTGTAAGTCAAAGATGACCGCCACGAAATGGGAAATTTTGTATTTGTTTACAAACACCTCAATATGGATATCAAATGAAAGGTTTTAAGTAGTTTTAGTAGTAGAATAAAGCACGCAATGAAAAGAAATATCAATTCCAAAATGGCGGCAAGTAAAAGGGGGACATATTGTCAGCTCCCTTAATATGGATATTAAATGAAAGCGTTTGGCTACTATAGTGCAGCACACCGTAAAAAAGAGTCGCGAGTCGAAGGTATAGTCTGAAACAATCACCCGTATGATGTATGTCGAAGTCGAATTTGTGACTACGACAAATTATCATAGAATAAATATAAGTTTTAATAGTTCTCTTTTTTCTAGGACATTTCGTCGTAGTCACATATTAGACTTCGGGATACAAAATAAGATCATGGAGTTTGTACAGGACATCAAATAAAAATCTTAAAAATAAAATAAGTAAAAAATGTTAAGGTAAATGGTTTTATTGTAATGAAACAATAATGATGAGGATAATATAATAAAAGCAAAAAAATGCTAGGTACGTCACAATACCACACTCACAACCACTCTGCATGGCATGGATCTGAGAACCGATATAGATTCACGGGGCTTATTCCAGTTTTCTAGTTGTTGTTCGATGTTTTTACAGCATAGTTTTCAGTTATTTATTTAATATCGTTTTTGTGTCTCAGTAATTCTCATGTAGTAGTATATTCAACATTTTATTTGTATAATAAAAATTTTATTTGTATAATAAATATGTAATTATTCGCATTCGCAAAAATTTAAATTTATAGCATTCGCTAAACTGGTATTCGCTACGCCCGTAATCCATAGTCAACAACGCGCTACGACGTTCTTGTACTCTATATGTTTTTATAGTAACCATTTAACTTGAAAATTTTTTTCTCATTTTATTTAAAATTATATGGATTTTTTAGAAAGTTTCACAAAGAAGGAGTTTTTAGCGTGAAAACAAAAACGATTATATAGTTTTGGCCACGGAATACTCTCTTTTGACAGCCAAAAAAGGCTGTTATCATGTGTTATGGAGTTTTACATGCAAAATGTTCTTACTAAGATGGTATGAAAGCGATAGTTAAATTAGAAACCACGTTAGAAAATAAGATTTGCTTCCTCTTTCATACAATCTTCGTAATGTTGATGTACAATGACGGGTCTGGTTAGTTGTACATGGTTTTGGCGGTAAATTAAAAAATATAATCTGGAAAAAAGCTTTATAATGCATTTACATTTGAGCAAAATCTAGTACTTACTACGTTCGCTACGTTGATACAGACAATTTACTTTATAAGGTGTGCGCATTAGTTGCATTGCATTTGGAGGCTCTTTTTTCTATGTAGTTTGACATAAGAAAATAATAAATCGTAATCAGCTCTCTTTGATATGGAAACGAAAACTTGATGTCAAAAATCTTTGTGAAAACGGTATAGATATCGATAAGAATTTCAATTAAAATATACTAGATTACGCTCTGGTGTAAATGTAGTATGTATAACAAAATCTAAAGCGTTTACATCAAGTTTTATTGTCATATATCAGCATTTCGTACAAAATACAATATCCACAGCATTGAATACCTACTACTGTGTATTGAATACTGCACAATATGTTCGGTAGTAAGTACTCGGTACTGAAATACTCAGCACTTTCACAAAACTACATCCAAGTCTAACCTGCCGTTACACAAGCAAATGATTACTTAGATGTCGTCTACACGCAACAATGTCTAACATGAGAACGTCAAAATAAATCCGACTTATGTTGCGTATAGAGTTCAAATTAGTACTTGTCATGGATTAGACAATTTGTACCGAACATTTTGTAAAAAGGGGGTATAAAAACTCAAAAAATAGCGTCACGTAATATCCGAATAAATTATGGTGGTTTAAGTGTAAAATAACCATTTTTTCAATAAAATTTTACTTTCCGCCAGCTCTAAGTTGTTTATGAGATACTAAACTACTATACAAATTAGCTTTTGTGAAAAGCAATATTAAAATAGCTTTCCAAAACGCGTAATTACATTAAAATCGGTTAAAAATCAATGACTTGTGGTATGTTTTTTGTTTTTTATTTTGAAAAAGCAGTCACGATAATATATTTCATCATAATTCGACAACAATTAACACGATAGTAATAATATAAACAGCAAAAGATGCGAAATAAAATTACCATCAAGTCATCCATACAAAAGTTTTTTTTTACTTCCCATTGTTTCGGAGTTATTCCAAAGCAAACTCACACCATGTAATCGAAAGAGAATTCGCCGTGAACAATTGACATTTGGGCTGTCAAAAAAGCTGATACATTAACATAGTTGACAGTTAAAATATGTAAGCCAAGGCGAATTAATTTTACAGGTGGTGGTAATAATACAAAAAACTCAATATCAATTCGCCTGATTTGCCGTATCTGTGAAATACAGAAGACGAAACTTTATTTAAAATGTACTTTTAAGAACTGTGACTACAATTTATATGCCTAAAATAAATACCTTCTTCTGTTTATTGCCACATAAAAGTGTATATGTCTTGCTAATCATTTAAAAACACACGATTAAAAAACAATTGACAGACACAGCCAACGCGGCGAAATAGTCATATGTGCCTCAACACGACCTGTATTATTGGATCATGATGTTAAGATTTACTCAGTGCTAGTTAATCTCTCTTTTTCGTTTAAAATATGTTTAACATCCCGTCTTCACGACACATAATTTTGTTCTAACATTTGTCAAATTTCATACATAAAAACATCAGAAAAATTTTAGTGCTATTTTTCATATCGACTTTGACTTTTGTCAAGACTAATGAATGGCTCGTAAATACGCTATGTAAACCAGCAAATCTATAAATCAGTAAACATATAAACCATATGTTAAACGCATAAAATTTGGCGTTTAAACTACCGATACAAACCATATGTTTTTGATCGGTTTTCCACCTCAAAACCAGTTATTTTTGAAATTTATCGCTTAAACTAGGCATAATACATGGGGAAGTGATATCCAGCTGTTGAGTTTAAATTGCATATAAATTTTAGGTAAGTTTACCAAAACAAACGCTAGTTTTCACTGATTTATTAGACATTAGTCAGCTGAGCTCTCGAGAGCACCTGGTATGAAATTGACTTAGAGCATGGTGAAATAAGTATACAGGTGGCAGCATAACGTCAGCTGATTATTTTTTGCTCTGCTAGTTTTGTGCATAGTCCACGTCCAGCACGTATATATTTTTGACAAGCATCATCTAGTGTTTTGTTGTATTTGTTTCCCTTATGCGGCCACCTGTGTACTTATTTCACCATGACTTGGAGTTATTAAAAATTTAACGGCGAAAAACTAGACATTTCTTGTTTCTTTTTATTACTTTTTGCTATTTTCTTCATGGTGATTCATATGATTTTTCTCATTTCAGCTACAAAATGTATGCTTTATGTGTATGCATGTAGCAAGCGAGAATATGAATGAAACAAACTATAAAATTTCTGTCTATCTATTAATTTCCAATATGTAAAATCTACTGGCAAGTTCAAAAGAGAATCGAAAAAATGTCTGGCGAGAAATGTCTTATGTGTAAAAGGGGACTTAAGGGCCAAATAAACTACGCAAGCGGCTTTCCAAACATGACAGAATTTACCTCTGTACAAGCCTGTTGTGTAATATATGGTTTTTTGTGTTTGACAATCAGCTTGGCAAGCGGTTTGTAGAAAAATCAAAAAATGTAGATATTTTGACTGCCATGTCGAATTTGTAGGAAGATGCTTGTGTAGTTAATTGTGAAATTGGTTCATTTGCAATAAAATTTGAATAGTGAGGTCTTCGTGGAAAATTAAAATATAAATTAGTAATTAAAGTGAAAAATCTATGCTTGTATGGGCCAGTTTTGTGTAGTCTGTGCGCAATGAAATAAGTATGTTTGACAAGCTTCTTGCTTATAGTACTTCGCCATATGCCTGTTTTGGGCCAAAATGCGTGTTTTGCGTAAAATGCATGTTTTCTTACATGTTTCCCATACAACTGTCATGCGAGCAAAACACCTCACAGAGCCTGTTTTGCTACAAAATGTGTCGATATTTGTTAGTGCAACATTGCGTTGCCTGTATAATTACAAGTACAACTTTGGGTCATCCATTTACTGTGATTGAAAAATGCGAAAAAGTGACACTGACATGGAAAGAAATATTGCGCGCACATGATTTTCGAAGAAGAATGTAAGCAAAACAATGAAAACTTCAAATTTATTACGAAAATTTGAGCTTAAAAACACATACAACATTATGGAAACGTTTCGACATATATTGCTCAAAACGACCTGTTTTGCTCATAATGAAAACGTAAATGCATGGTTAGGTATATTCCGCTAGATGGAATTAGCAGCTATCATTGAGCCGCCGACTCCGACAGGTTGCGGCGGATATGTATAAAAATTAAGCGGCATATGCTTTTCCTTTTTTTGTCTTGCATTCAGTGACCTGCGCCTAAGGATTTTCATCGGCGGCGGCGGCTGGCACGAAAATCGTCGGCGGCGGCTTAAATTCGGCTGTCTCCCGAAAGCTACATCTGCTTTCCGTTTTTTTGCACTGCTCTTACAAAAAGACGGCTAAGCCGGCTTAAATGCAGATAATTTTAATTTACTTACGGTATAGGTAGTTTTTAAGTATTTATCTATTTTAACTAAATATATATGTATGTTGATAAATAATATGCAAAATCTTGTATATACATACATATCATAAATAGTAGAGTTGTCATGCGAATAAGAATTATTCGAATATCCGAACATCCTTTTTCCATTTTTATTTGAACGAACAAAATTTTTCAATTTAGAATAAAAATAATATTCCAACAGTTTTTGCCGAATATTCGAACAACATTTTTAAACTGAATTTTATAAAAAGTATTTTATATTTACGAATGTAAAATAGTGTATTTTTTATGTTTGTAGACGCATTACTCTGTCATTATTGAACCGATTGTAAATTTTTTTTGGTTCGAAAGGGTTTGCCAACAGTTTGGTCCCATAATTTTTTTCCCGAAATCGGAGAGGAAATTTGCGGAGAGGAAATCATTCATATATCTATCAAAAATAATTTTGAAAATCGTTTCCCAAGATTTTCAAAATTATTTTTTTGCTCGAAAGGGTTTGCGCAAGTTGGTCCCATATTTTTTGTCCAAAGCCCCTTTCTAGAGCCAAGGCAAGTATCCCACCCGTATCAAATCGAAATTATTGAAGAGATGTAGTAGTAGTAGTAGTAATTTTCTTCTCCTGAAAATTCTTCAGGAGAAGCAAAAAACATGTTAAAATTAAAAATATAGAGATTTTCAATGCGAATTTCTCCAATATAATAAAAAGCCCCACGAAGAGTTCATTTCTGCATGATTGTTGTATATATTTGTAATATTTTAAGAGTTATGTTAGTTAGGGCTTTTTGCTTCATGTTTTTCTGAAACCAATAGCCCTATCTTCACTGAAAGTGTATGAAATGTAATGTTTTAATAGCAAAAAAACCCCCAAAAGCAAAAAAGTGTGCTTCAAATGTATATAAAAAAATGTCGGTTTTAATGTACATTTCAATCAAATTTTTTTTTAATTTTTTTTTTGCATATGGAGGAGAATTTTTCACATCGCTCTATCTTGCCAACCGCTTTAACAGCAAATACTAAAAAGAATAAATTTAAAAAATCAAAAAACTCGAGTGCGTAAAAAATAAAACAAGACCTAAATTTAAAAAAAAAAAACCCGACTGCGTAAAAAAACTAAATGAAAAACAAAACAAGTCCAGTGTGCGGAACAGAGCGACTTGTACAGACGGAAAGCATTAATAAACGAATCTTCGAATCTTCGCAATAATGGTTCATTGACGTAAAAACTGCTGTGTTCCGCACACTGGACTTGTTTTTTTTTCATTTAGTTCTTTTACGCAGTCAGGTTTTTTGTTTTTTTAAATTTATGTCATCAAAATCGGTTCACGCGTTCGGTTTATATAGTACCGCATAATGTGTGCTTCATAAGGTATGGTGGTTGTTTTGCATTTGACGGATCTTTTTTTTCTTTGCAGTTTGACATTTCAAAATAAAAAAGGTATGGAAACGAAATCTTGATAAATGTCAAAAAGCATTGTGTAAAGGGTATAGATTTCAATTGAAATCTACCAGATTTCGCTCTGGTGTAAATGCAGTATTATTGATTTATTATGTTAACCATATGAGAACAGGTGGCACAATGCAATATAATGCATTTTTAACAAATCAGTTGTATTTTTGTTTCTTATCAACAAAGTAATTTTGGAAAAATGATTTTCTACATAAAATGTTCCCAATATTATTTATTATTTCATTATTTTATTAATATCATTCATTTCATCAAAACGTCAAACGCAGTACAAAAATGTGGAGCACAAATTACTATGAAAGTTTACAGTTTATGTTTGCACTAATTGTCAACAAAAATTCGTTGAAAATTATTGCAACATATATTGCAAACACCTGCAATGAACTGTCTCCACTAGCAATAACATAGTTTTCACAATTGCTGCAATATATGTTAACATATTTATTGCTATTCGAGAGTCTCGACTCGTAACGGGGGCTATTGCACCATATGTATATTGATAATCTCCATATACACCAATATAATTTTTAAATTTTTGCAATATGTTTTGACATATTTCTGGTTAGTATGTAGCTATTTTTGTTTTAATCATACTCCGAAATTGGTTTTATTTTGGTAACTAAGAGCTTTGTAGTGAAATTCACAAAGTTTTAACACTTAAATAAAAGCTGATTTTGTCTCCTTTGTTAAAATTTTATATCACTTCCCAACACGATTAAAATAAACGAAAATAAAAAAGAGGAATAAAAAAAACGAATTTATAGTTGCACACAAACATATTTTCATGAATTTCTTTAATTTAGAGATGTAAAAGTTGAACTAAATGTTTAAATAATATAAATATTGTTATTTATATATTAAAGATTTAATATGTGTGTATATTGTCGATAAATTATATGAGTTTTGCCAAAAGACGACGTGCTTTACCTGAACAGCTGGCTGATGTCTACATATTCAATAACACCACTAAATTACTGCCGTTTAGTTAATGCAGCTAATATTGTTTAATGCTAGAGTTAATGTCGACGTCGTTGACGGCGTCTTAACGCCGAAATTCGGATGTTCGGCGTAAAATTTCATTTTGCTGTTAATGTTAACGCCGTCGACTCTCTTCTCTTTTGACTTTTTCTCCCGCATATATTTATCCCTCAGGCTTTCCCACCTAGTGGTGCATTCATGTTCTTAAAAACAATAAACAAATTAAACATAAATAATTGAAATATGTGGTTTATTAATGTTTTTACCTGATATCCCCAAAGCTGTCCCTATTTTTTTCCAAACCTCCCCTTTAAGAGCTATATTCTTATAGCTCTTGGAAAATTTGTTATAAAGTACTTCATTTTCACGAACAGCATTTATAAGCTGCTCATTTAATGTGAGATTCGAACTCATTTTATTTAAAAAACGTAAAAATTAGACAAAAGTTTTAAAAAACTGTAACCAACAGAAAATTATATTTGTTTTATTTCCTCCTTTTTGACGTTTCATCATATGTTTTTGTCTGAGCAACACCGCAACGACGCCGAAAAATTTGAAACAGATTGAACTTTTTCGGCGCCAAATTTCTTACGGCGTTGAGATTAACTGCTCTCATACAATTTCATACGATTCAACTTTTTTTTGACATTTGACGCCATCAACGACGTCGACATTAACTCTAGCATAAAAGTGTTAACGAATAGTAAAAACAATTATATTGATGTAAACTTATTTAAATGACTTGATTAGCGTGAAAACAAGTTTGTGAATTGCACTACTGACTGGAAGTCGAATACATTGGAAACTGATATATAATAGTGCATTTACACCAGAGCGAAATCTAGTACTTAGATGTGGAGCTAAATCTAGTTGTTTTTACTAGATTTCCCATACAAAACGAAATCTTCCACGCCACTAGATTTTGACAAAATCTACTAAAATCTAGTAGTACTTGGTTATACAACCGTGGTTTTGCTCATATAGTACTTAAAAATACTACGCTGTTCCAGAATATGTTCGCAATATTATTTATTATTTCATTATATTTTTTAATTTCATTCATTTCATCAAAACATCAAACGCAGTACAAAAATGTGGAGCACAAATTACTATGAAATTTTACATTTTATGTTTGCACTAATTGTCAACAAAAATTCGTTGACAATTATTGCAACATATATTGCAAACACCTGCAATGAACTGTCTCCACTAGCAATAACATAATTTTCACAATTGCTGCAATATATGTTAACATATTTATTGCTATTCAAGAGTCTCGACTCGTAACGGGGGCTAATGCACCATATGTATATTGCTAATCTCCATATACACCAATATAATTTTGAAATTTTTGCAATATGTTTTGACATATTTCTGGTTAGTATGTAGCTATTTTTGTTTTAATCATTCTCCGAAATTGGTTTTATTTTGGTAACTAAGAGCTTTGTAGTGAAATTCACAAAGTTTTAACGCTGAAATAAAGGCTGATTTTGTCTCCAATAATTACTGTTTGTATTAACGATAATTTGATGTATTTAACGCCTTTGTTAAAATTTTATATCACTTCCCAACACGATTAAAATAAACGAAAATCAAAAAGAGGAATAAAAAAAACGAATTTATTGTTGCACACAAACATATTTTCATGAATTTTTTAATTTAGAGATGTAAAAGTTGAACTAAACGTTTAAATAATATAAATATTGCTATTTATATATAAAAAATTTAATATGTGTGTATACTGCCGATAAATTATATGAGTTTTGGCAAAAGACAATGTGCTTTACCTGAACAGCTGGCTGATGTCTACATATTCAATAACACCATTAAAATTTTTGCCGTTTAGTTAACACAGCTAATATTGTTTAAAAGTGTTAACGAATAGTAAAAACAATAAGTTTGATGTAAACTTATTTAAATGACTTGATTAGCGTGAAAACAAGTTTGTGAATTGCACTACTGACTGAAAGTCGAATACATTGGAAACTTATATACAACCGTGGTTTTGTCATATAGTACTTAAAAATACTACGCTGTTCCAGAATATGAATTTTATAAGGTGTGCGCAGTAGTTGTTTTGGATTTGACGGATCTTCTTTTCTATGCAGTTTGATATTTCAAAATAAAAAAGGTTAAGCAACTATCTCTGCTATGGAAACGAAATCTTGATAAATGGCAAAAAGCCGTGTGTAAACGGTATAGATTTCGACACAGATTTGAATTGAAATCTACCAGATTTCGCTCTGGTGTAAATGTAGTATAATTGGCAATGTTTTCCGTTTATATGCAAATTCTTTCGTTAATTGTTGATAATTTCCATGAGTTTTCTAATTGCAAATAAAAAATTAAATCACCGTTTATGACAAGAAATGAAAATAAGTCATGCGGATAATCATACTATGCGAAAATATTGAAAACACTTGCAAAAAAGCATTAAAAACGTTGTTGATTACATATATAAGAACTGTTACCACAGTCTAACCAGACGCGACACGAGCCGGAAGATATTTCCGTCTCAGCCGAAGTGGCCGGCATCACAAAAGAGAAATAAGAAAGTATTAATGTTTCTGTTTGTTTTGTTTTACGCATACTTTTGACAGATCTGCAACACTTTTAATTGGATAATATGAAACACCAACACGTAATTGTTGTCTCTTTCCCAACTAGCCGGCATAAAAACCTGATTTGGGCAATTTTCAACTGTCCAAGTTGACGTGTCTGGTTAGACTGTCCTATTACCATGTGTAAACGCATGGTTATTTATATTGCTTATTTATATTGCCCACTCCAGCTAGTGGCGACGGTGACATAACAAAATTCAGCGGCAGCTAAAAGAAAATCTAATACGATGCCGGTCAACTTCATTTTTATTACGCCGTTAAACTCGGGAAATTTATAGAATAAGTATGGTAGCGCGAAATGCAAAAATGTTTGTTTAAAACGAGATATATTGATATATTAAAGGTTTATATCAATATAAGACTACCGCTATATCAAACATAGCGGAATCTATTAACATTAAAAAAAAAATGAAAAAAATTGTCTGCAATCGAACAAGACTGCATAGAAGCCGCTGCGAATATGAAATAGTGCGGTCCGTCTGCATATGATCAAAATGACGGCATACAAACTGTTAGCATGAAAAACAGACTGTAATCAAATCACTGTGCATATATATATATATATATATATATATATATATATATATATATATATATATATATATATATATATATATATATATATATATATATATATATATATATATATATATATATATATATATATATATATATATATATATATATATATATATATATATACATATATATATATATATATATATATATATATATATATATATATATATATATATATATATATATATATATATATATATATATATATATATATATATATATATATATATATATATATATATATATATATATATATATATATATATATATATATATATATATATATATATATATATATATATATATATATATATATATATATATATATATATATATATATATATATATATATATATATATATATATATATATATATATATATATATATATATATATATATATATATATATATATATATATATATATATATATAGTAGTATGTTTATGGGGCTTCTGGATAGTATTTTCAGTACAAAAAGTGGCTCATGCCTACGCTACGCCCGGCATTTAAGTTTGTTGATCGGTACGCTACACTAAACATAGTATTGATGTTTCCAGCCCTGGAAGAGAATACGTGTGTGTGTGTGTGTGTTTAAGTTGTCTGATAAGGATTGACTAATTAGGTGTGTGATGCAGAGTTGACTGATAATGAGCAACCAATCAGGTAATTCGCTACACTAAACATAGTATTGATGTTTCCAGCCCTGGAAGAGAATACGTGTGTGTGTTTGAGTAGTCTGATAAGGATTGACTAATTAGGTGTGTGATAGAGAGTTGACTGATAATGAGCAACCAATCAGGTAATTGTATTATATTTGTGGGTTTGTGTGTGAGAGCCGGCGATTTTAGTTTGTATTATTAATAAAAAGAATAAACATTTTTTTAACAAAGAAAAAATGTAATACTTGTTTATTTTATTACATTGTATGATGATGATTGACAGATATGGTGATAATATATATTTTTTCAAATAACTAATACCAATTAGAACAATTGATGATTTTAATATTTTAAATAATAATATTTTTTATTAAAATATTTTTCAAATATTTAATACAAATTAGTGCACTATTAAGAAAAAATGTAATACTTGTTTATTTGATTACATTGTATGATGATGATCATTGACAGATATGGTGATAATATATATTTTTTATTCAAATATTTTTCAAATATTTAATACAAATTAGTGCACGCACTATTAAGAAAAAGAAATACATTTTTTAATAAAGAAAAAATGTAATACTTGTTTATTTTATTACATTGTATGATGATGATGATTGACAGATATGGTGATAATATAAATTTTTTATTAAAATATTTTTCAAATATTTAATACAAATTAGTGCACTATTAAGAAAAAGAAATACATTTTTTAATAAAGAAAAAAATGCAATACTTGTTTATTTTATTTCATTGTATGATAATGATGATTGATAGATATGGTGATAATATATATTTTTTCAAATAACTAATACCAATTTGTATTATTAATAAAAAGAAATACATTTTTTAGCAAAGAAAAAATGTAATACTTCTTTATTTTATTACATTGTATGATGATGATGATTGACAGATATGGTGATAATATATTTTTTCAAATAACTAATACCAATTAGAACAATTGGTGATTTTAATATTTTAAATATTTAATACAAATTAGTGCACTATTAAGAAAAAGAAATACATTTTTGTTTATTTTATTACATTGCATATTGATGATTGACAGATATGATGATTATATTTTTTTTATTAAAATATTTTTCAAATATTTAATACTAATTAGTGTACTATTATTTTTATTTTATTACATTGTATGATGATGATTATAATTTCTTTATTAAAATATAATGCTTTTAATGCATTAAATTTTATATAAAAAAAGAAAAAACCCCATGCTTTAGATTAATATAAACATTTACTGAGCCAGAATATCAACAAAATGCCAGGTAGAGGAGACCCAATGAAATTTTTTTAACTCATCGAGAGGATAAGGATGATGCCGAATAGCGTACTGCAACCAACACCATCGACGTCAGCAGCAGCACAACAACAACAATTAATGATGAATTCCCAAGAACCAACACCATCAACGTCAACAGCAGCACAACAACAATTAATGATGGATTCGCAAGAACCAACACCATCAACGTCAACAGCAGCACAACAACAATTGATGATGGATTCGCAAGAACCAACACCATCAACGTCAACAGCAGCACAACAACAATTAATGATGGATTCGCAAGAAACGGTATGGCTGTCAGATGACGACAACATGGCAGAAACATCACCACCAGCACTACATCAAACATTGGGAAGATCACTACCATCATCATCATCATCACGTCCTACAACTACCAATACACCGCAGTTGGTTATTGATGATGATGATGATGATGATAATTTTGAGGCACGATTAAGTGCCTTACAGCATGAGAGAAAGCAAAAACTAGAAATATTATTAAGATTAGAAAAATTTAACACAGAAAAAATTAAACAATTTAAAAATAAAAGGGCGGGAATTAGAAAGGCAATATTGAATCTTTATAAAGATGAACCAAAAAAAGTCAGTCTAGAGGACTTCTGCATGAGTTCTCTAGATTGTGCGATATGCTTTGAGGAAAAGAGTGTGCAAGTTTTCTATTTTCTCCCGTGTTCCCATAATATTTGCTTTATATGTTTGAATACCTGGCAAAAAAATATTTGTCCTGTTTGTAAACAAACATTTGAAGCAGTTACGGAAATTTTAAAAAAAGGAAGCCGATACTGCTTTAATTCCAAAAATTTTAGAACAGCTCTTACCGACCTATATTCATATAGTGATGTTGGTGAAAGCTCAGAGGAGTGGTGATAAATTTTGCTAATTTCATTTAACTTTATTATATTAAAATAAAAAAATTATTTAATTTTTACTAAAAACAAAAAAAAAGTGTTTTTCATTTTAATTGTTATTTATTAAACATTCGTTTGTATAAATTAAAAAGCTTTTGTTAATTTAATTTAACTTTATTATATTAAAATAAAAAAATCATTTAATTTTTACTAAAAATAAAAAAAAAAGTGTTTTTCATTTTAATTGTTATTTATTAAACATTCGTTTGTATAAATTAAAAAGCTTTTGTGCTAATAAATATTCCTCGTAAAAAGATTGACATCGACAAATATTTACATTATTAATTTCACAATAATATGTATGTACAATATTATTTCTATATAAAAATGGTTGACTTATATTTCTAAATATCCTTAGTTTGTTAATATATTTTAAAAATAAATTTTTATGTTGTTCTTCAATTTGTTTACTATGACTAATTAATAAATCCTCCAATTCAGCCGATGTTACCATTTTTATTTTTAATAAATAGTAGTGATGATTATTAAGATTAGCGGATAACTAAATGAAATTTCTATATTTCTTTATTTAAATATAAATTAATAAAATTTCTAAATAAAATTACATTTTTTTCAGCACATATTTGATTAACAATATTATTATTATTATGATTTTTTTTACAAATATCTATATTAATATTATTTGAATATAAAGTTTTAATATTTGGACAATTTAAATCATTCAAATTTATTATATTTACAATTATTTTTTCGTTAATGATTTCTCTCAACAATTTAACTTTTTCAAGTCCTTTAACATAAACAATAGGATATTTTTTATTTCTTTTTCTCATATTTATTATTATGTATTTTGTTAATTCTTTTAATGTAGTATCGCCATTATCCCAATGTAAACCATGTAAGTTATTGTATAACCATTTATTTGTAATTTTATCTTTAATACTTAATTCTGTAAATCTTATTGGTGATTTAATAAGAAAAGTTTGCATTTCAAGATCATTAAATGAAATACAAACTTCTTTTGCATATAATTTATTATGTATACAAAATCCTTGAACATCGATGACTAAAAATGTATCCTGTTTTTCCATTATCCTTTTAATTACCGAAAATAATCACTATCATTTGTTGTGTTACCTTTCCCTTACCTATACATCACACCACTGATTATATGAATGAAAAACATTTTTATTTATAGTTTTCTTATTAATTATTTTTATTTAATTTTTATTGTTCAAATACAAATGAGTAGTATTGTCCATCTACTACTTTTTTGAAAAAGTATTTACCGGATGATAAGTCAGCAATGCCTTCGTCTGGTAAATGATCATATTTGCTTGGTAAAAAGACGACATTTTTTTGGAAAACTGTGAAAGCTTTAATGTTAATAATATAAAAGAAGATTCAGAATTAGGTTATATATTGGAAGTGGATTTAGAATATCCAACCACATTACACAACTATCATAATGACTTACCATTTTGTTCTGAAAATAAGAAGATGGAAAATATGAAAAATCAAAAGTGAATATTGGATTTAAGTGATAAAACCAATTATATAATACATTATCGAAATCTTCAACAATGTCTTCAACATGGTTTGATTTTAAAGAAAATTCATAGAATACTTGAATTTAAACAATCGAATTGGTTGAAAAAATATATAGATGTAAATAATCATCATAGAACATTGGCTAAGAACACATTTGAACAAAACTTTTTTAAATTACTCAATAATGCGGTGTATGGTAAGACAATGGAAAATGTTGATAAAAGAAAAGATGTAAAATTAGTATGTGAATGGGAGAGCAGAGGAAAACGATTAGGAGCTAGAGCTCTAATTGCTAGGACTAATTTTCATAGTTGTCTGAAAATTCATGAACAAATGGTTGCGATTCAAATGAAAAGAGTACGAACTGAATACAATAAACCCATTTACATTGGATTTTCTGTCTTAGAACTCTCGAAATGGAAAATGTATAATTTTCATTATGAATATATGAAACCGAAATATTGTGAAAATATTACTCTTAATTACATGGATACCGATTCCTTTATATATGACATTAAGACAAATGATTTATATTATGATATTAGAAATGAAATTAAAATACATTTTGATACATCTGGTTATCCAAAAGAAAATGTCTATAATTTTCCACAAATGAATAAAAAAGTATTAGGGATGATGAAAGATGAATGCAATGGTAAAGTTATTAAAGAGTTCATTGGTTTACGAGCTAAAATGTATTCTATAAAAATAGACAACTTAGACAAGGAAATCAAAAAAATAAAAGGTGTAAAAAAAAGTGTAACTAATAAACTAACAATAAATGATTTTAGAAAATGTTTGATAGAGAAAAAGCTGTACTATGATTCCATGTATATATTTAGATCTAAGATACATGAAGTGTATACACAATATATAAGTAAATTAGTATTAAGTTATTTAGATGATAAAAGATTTATATGTGAAAATAATATTGATACTTATGCCTGGGGACATTACAACATAAATAATAAATAATAAAGAAAAAAACAAAAACAATTTTTATTTTCATTTCAAATTATATTTATTGTATAGAAATTTTAAACATAAGTGACCACAATTAAAAGAATTAAACATTTGTTTTTGCTGATAATTATATTCAATGGGTGATTTTAAATAATTAATGATTTCAAGTGGTGGTTGTAAATTTCCAAAGCTATCAAAGTACTCTTTATAGTTATGATTTTTATAATATGCTACCCAATGTGTTCCAGAACCTTTTGAATCGTCTAAATTAACGATACCACATTCTTCTGTTAAAGGCTTCTTAGGTAAACAGTCACGCATAAAAACCCCTCTAAAATGTATGAGTTTTTTACCATATTTATTCAAATCCAAGTTAGTTAATGGTCGATTAGGTAGATTATTTAGAAGTTTTTTGGAGCTGGACTATAATAGAGACCGTAACCTGTTTTATATGGTTTTAGGTATAAGCCTTTACCCATAGCAATTGATTCCATATATCTATTGTGACGAGTAGCCTCTTTCAATAGTTCCTTTCCATTTTTTATGTCATTAACTGCCTTAACAATGGCGGAACTACCAGTTGCTAAACCTGCAAGTGCTGATAATGCTGTTAGAACAGGAATAAGTGGAATAAATCCTCCAATTTTCGGTACTGTTATAACTCTCGGTATACTAACGTTAGATCTTTTTTTCCTTTTAAGCTTGAATGAACAGCTTTTCGGGCAATTTCAACTGCCTCATTTATATTTTGTGGTTTTTCTTTTTTTAATAGTCTCAAGGTATCTCTGACAGTTGTTTTAAAAAATTTTCTATTACATTTGGTTTTTCTCTTCTTTTGTTTACTTTTTTTAATTTTACGACTTTGAGGATTCCTCAAACCTAATCCAAATTTCTCTTTGGCTTTCATTGCGTTTGCTACAAGCCAAGCGTTAGCTTTTTCCTTTAAATTGATATCTTTAGCTTTAACTCTTTGCCAAGCCTTTTCAGCCAAAACTCGATCTGCTTGATGTCTTTTATTTATATCATTTGATTGTGAATATGCAATATCATGGTCTCTGCAAGCTGCATCCAATAAATTTATTCCTTTATCACCTCTTGCTAAGCGACTTTGAAGTTTTGTACCCGGTCCACAAAATTGATATCCAGGTAAATGTAGTTCAACTGGTAATTTATTAATTAAGTTGTTTACAAATCCTCTTCCAATCTTACACTGGTTCGATTTTTTCTTTCGTTGATATTTTATATTCATTTTTATAATGTTTTTACGCATGTAACAAGATTGTTATCATGAATGATGTGTTTTACGCATGTAACAAGATTGTTATCATGAATGATGATAATTCTATATATAAAGAGCTCTTTATAGTTTATTTACCTGTTAGTATTGCACTAGTTAGTTAATATGCGATTAATTAAGCAAAAAAATCAAATTGTTATAAGAAACATTGATGAATCGCTATCATCAGCGAAAAATATGAATGAAATTGTTCATAACGCATTATTGCCAAATTCAATACGTGCATTAATTGTGGGACCATCAAATTGTGGAAAGACCAACGTGATGTTAAGTCTAATAGAAAGTCCTAACGGATTAAGATTCAAAAATATTTACATATATTCAAAATCATTATATCAATCAAAATACTGTTATTTGAAGGAATTAATTAAACCGATAAAAGAAATAAAACTTTTTACGTTTTCGGAAAATGAAAAAGTTTTAAGCCCAGCTAAAGCTTATTCACATTCTATAATAATATTTGATGATGTAATTTGTGAAAAACAAAGTACAATAAGAGATTACTTTTGTATGGGTAGACATAAGCATATTGATTGCTTTTATTTATGTCAAACATATACCAAAATTCCTAAACACCTAATATGTGATAATGCAAACATGATTATAATATTCAAACAGGATGAAATGAACTAAAAACATATATATAATGATCATGTTATTGGTGATATGTCGTTTAAACAATTTTGCAAAATTTGTACTGAATGTTGGAAAGATAAATATGGATTTCACGTTATAAGTAAGGATGATTTGATAGATAAAGGACGTTATCGAAAAGGATTTGATAATTTCATACAAATATAAGTATATAAAGCAGATTGTTAGCAGATAATAAGCAGATGGTTAGCAGATATAAAGCAGATTGTTACCAGTATCAAAGCAGTTCAAAATGAGTAAAAATAACAAATTACTTAAAGATCTTATAAAGACTAGAGCTGTGTTAAAGGAAAAAGTGAAAAATATTAAACTTAACGAAATAGATAGAGTAAATATGTTGGAAGATACATTTCAACCTATAACCAAACCTCTAAAACATATAATGAATAAACTTAATGATAAACAAAATGAAAACAATAAAACTTTATCATTATCAACGACTACTGTTAAAACTGACAATAAAGATGACGATAATACGGTTAAAACTGAGGATGATGATGATGATGATAGTGACGATGATAATATGTTTATTGATGAGTATGAGAATAATGATTCTAATACATATTTTAAGAACTCTATTGAACGTAATAACTATTTTAAGAATAAAAAAAGCTTAAAAAGAAAAATAACACAAAATCGTAACGATGATGATGGTGTTGATGATAGAAAAAAGATAAAAAGTTATGATAATAGTCTAACACAGTTTCCACACATAAACGCACCCGGAACTCCAACAACACATCAGAAATTTATAAGACCTTTAACATATAACAATAATACAAATTTTATAGAAACTAGTACCAAACGAAAAATATTTCAACCATCGAATAAAGAGAATAAAAGAAATAAAATTGAAACAGTTGAAACAAAATTACAACGTAAAAGGTCGTCATATCAATGTAATGATGAAGAGAATAAACGGCAAAAAATTGAAAGAAATTTAAAACGCAAGTGTAGTTCAGAGTCAACTAATGATCATAATAAACGAACAAGAACTGAACGAAACCTAAAGAGAAAACAGTATTCTTCTATTAATGATTATGATGAATTTAATAAATATAAGAAACAAAGTAAATTTAGCCATATATTTTCAAAACGTAAAAGTGAAACACAGCTAAACAATGATAAAAAACGTATTAAGTTGAACAGTGTCAACTATAATACAAATATGATATCATCACCATTATATAAAAATATGCAATTACTTATCAGTAATAGAAAGTTGGATAATGTTTATGGTTTTAATAAAGATGAAAACGGAAATTGGCGGTATGGAAGAGAAAAAATAATATTTAGTAGAGGAAACATTATGAGAATAGGAAATAAAAAATTGAAAATGACACCCCGATTGTTTGAATTAGTATTTCATTCCAAACCACTGCATTACACTAAAAATGATTTGGTTAAATACAAAGAGATTCTAATATATACAAATGCACACAAACGATGTTACCAACCTGAAGCCCAAGTAAAGGGAACAAAAGCATATAAATATCAACGAATAATTAAGCATTTATTCAGTCCAAAAATAAATGTTTTGACAAGAGGTGAAGGTTTAACACTAAAATCATTAGATAATCGTAAACCAAACTATATATATTGGGATAATCCCAACGAATTGGTTGACAGACTACGTTTACTTCTTTCATCGGAAAGTGTTGGTCATAATAATCATAAAAACGAAATAATTTCTATTATTGAAGAACTTAGAGAGTCTAATATAATACATTAAAAAATGAGTTATATTAATAAATTTGGAGAAAGTTCAGTTAAACAAAAATTTAACAAAATTTCAGTTACGATCGTTGCGGTTCAAGAGGCGGTGGTGTTGGTTTCTATATATCGAAAAACTTGAAGTTTAATGTTATTTTTAAAGTGAGTGTTGCCAATTCATGTGAATCACTGTTTTTGGAAATTTATTCGGATAATATAAAAATTTTACTTGGGGTAGTATATCTGCCATATGGTGATATTATCACTTTTGAAAATGAACACTTTGAATTTTTATCTAGACACCCCAATGTTATAATTCTTGGTGACTTTAACTATAATCTGTTTGATACTATTAAGAATATGCATTTTCGATCGTTGTGTATGAGGTTGAACTTGGATTTAGTTCATAACTGCAAGCCCACGCACTTTGATGTTTCTCATAGTTCTACATCGTTAATTGATTTTATGTTATATAGTGGCCATCCCAGACTGACTTTTTCTGAGCAATATCAATACCCTAGTCTATCTCATCATGCATTAATTTGCGCTTCTTTTGATATCAAGGTTGAAAGTATACCTGCTTTTATTGAGTTTCGAGATTATAAAAAGATGGATTGGTATGGAATATGTAATTTTTTATCTGAATATGACAGCTCTTGTATCTTCAACACTACTGATGTAGACTTACTATGTACATATATTTCTAATTTATTAACAGGTCTGATATCTTTTGTTCCGATTGTTAAGAAAAAAGTGAAATCAAATAACGAATGGATGAAATCAGGACGTATTACTCTTGCTAGATCTTTGAGAGACTTGGCTTTCTCAACATACAAATCTAACAAAACAGCAGGAAACTGGAGAATTTACTGCAAATATCGCAATAGAGCTAAAAGAATTATGCGTGATATGAAGAGACAATACTTTTCAAAATTATTTTATGGGCTTGACACTTCTGGCATTTGGAATGTTCTCAGGGATTCTGGCTGTACTAATCATGATGATCAGTTTTATGATATGGACGTTGATACCTTAAATGATTACTTTGCAAACGCGGGAGTGTCCAGAGTAAGCAGAGATGTTTATGATGAATTGAACTTTCCTGAGTCTGGGATTTCATTTCGATGTGTGAGTGAGTTCGAGATATTTGTGGCCCTAAACAAAGTTAAATCAAATTCTGTGGGTATTGATGATATTCCAATTAAATTTATAAAATTAATCTATCCATATGTTTCCAGTATGTTGATTCATCTGTTCAATTCTATAATAATGACGTCAAAATTTCCTACCGGTTGGAAAATTGCTCGCGTAGTTCCGATACCTAAGTCAAAAAATGTAAATGGCCCTGAAGATTTAAGACCGATCTGTATTCTTCCTGCGCTTTCTAAAGTAATGGAGCACATTCTGAAGGAGCAGATTTTATATGCTACATCTATGCTTATGCTTTTCGTCAAGGCCATAATACAACTTCACTTTTGCTTGATCTAACTGATTCAATCAGAACTGATATAAATAATAACAGACTTAGTGTTCTTGTTTCACTTGATCTTTCCAAGGCTTTTAATTCAATTGACTTCAATATGATGATAAAAAAACTTCAGTTTGGATTTGGTTTTTCTAAATCGGCGTGCATACTGATATCATCTTATCTAAATAACAGATCTCAGTTTACTGCTCTTCATGGCAAAAATTCTGATTGGGTAAGTCTTTTCTCAGGTGTTCCCCAGGGCTCAATATTGGGACCTCTGCTGTTTATCCTATACGTAAATGAACTTCCGTCCTTGGTTAATAGTTCTATATGCAAATCATTTATCTTTGCGGATGATATCGCATTGCTGTTTAGCTGTGATTCTGATTTTCCTGACGTTTTACAAAGTAATATTGATTATTGTCTTAATCTTGTTTCTGATTGGACTTCACGTAATTATTTGTCTATTAATGTAGCAAAGACTAAAGCAATTGTGTTCAGGCCGTATGACCGCTTTAATGTGAACTTAGATATTTTCATTAATGATGTTAGGGTTGAAATTCTAGAGCGAATAAGGTTTTTGGGTATTGTTCTGGATAAAAAACTAGATCTTGAGGCTCATATTGATTTAATGGTATGCAAAATATTGCAGACATTGCGAAAAATTTATTCTACTAACATTTTTTTACCTGTTCATATTAGGTATAAAATAGCTTTTTCTCTCCTCTTGCCTCAAGTTTTATATGGGCTTGAGGTTATTTCGGGGACTCGTTCTGTGGGAGTCGCTAGAATAACCCGGATAGTTAATACTATTGTTCGCTATGTTTTCAATATACCCTACAGAGAACATATCTCCGAATATGTTTCACAATTTCTTGGCTGTACTTTTTCAAATTTCGCTAAAATCCGCTGCTTGCTTATTTTTTACAAAACTTTAAGAACTGGTAAACCGTTATCATTGTATAGAAAATTTACTTTTAGCCATTCAATGAGAAACCCCCAAATACTTATTCCAAAAATTGCAAATTCGTTCTTTGAAAAATCCTTCTTAGTCAGAGTAGCTCGATGTTGGAATTACTTACCAATAGAACTACGTATCTTTTCGCAGTCCAACAATGCCTTCAGACTTAAACTTTTAAATTTTTTAAAATCTACTGGGTAATTTATTTTGCATACATATAATCAAGTTGACTTTTATTTCAAACAATTGTTATACATATATACATACATACTTATTAACTTAAGGAAAACTAGCCAAATTATGTGTACATGTGCAATAATTTATTTATCTTTTTTAGCGCTACTACTTAATTGGACCATAAAAAGAAAAAATTTTTGAATTTTTTTTCTTAGCAAACTTCTTGTAATGCTAAACATTATGGTTGGGGAACCATGTTATAATCATTATATACAAAGATGAAAATATAAATGTATATAAAAAACTTGTTGATAAAATTTATTCTTTCAATCTGTTATAGTAAGGTATTATTATGCTTAGTAATATGTTATTTGGCCTACAGGCTTTGTATTACTTCTATGAATTAATAAATAAATAAATAAATAAATAAATAAATTCATCTAATGAAAACATATTATTAAATACTGTCTATAAGAAGTTGAAAATATTTAAGAGAGCAAAGTTTAAAGTTGGTGATAGTGTACGAACTAGCAAATATAAAAATATATTTGAAAAAGGTTATACACCAAACTGGAGTACAGAAATATTTAAAGTTAAAATTATAAAGAATACAAATCCCAACACTTATATCTTAGAGGATTATCAAGGACATGAAATTAAAGGTGGATTTTATGAATATGAAATTATGAAAACTGAATATCCAGAAACATATTTAGTTGAAAAAGTTATAAAAAGAAGAGGAAATTCGTTATACGTTAAATGGTTATGATTTTCATCCGAACATAACTCTTGGATTAACGTTGAAGATACATCACTATAAAAGATAATATAAAAATAAAAAATCTGTTCATTAGAAATTAAAACGTTAAGATGTCAATAACATTAACAGTAAATGGATACTCATCGCTACTTGTTGCCAACTATTTTCCACCTATTGAACTTAAACAAAACTATGTTTGTGGATTAATAAGCTTCGATACATATCATTCAATTCCAAATGTTGATCAAGAAAACAATTTATTTCATATTGGAGAACATAAAATACAAATTCCTGAAGGATCTTATGAATTTTCTGACATAACTGATTATATTGTTAAAAAATATAATAAGTTGGATAATAAAGGAACTCTTGTTATTAAAGCAAATTATAATACACTACAAACTTTTATAAAAAGCTCTGATCCAATATACTTCAATGAAGAAAATTCGATTGGATCACTTCTTGGTTTTAGCAAGAAACAGTTATCCGCAAATGAACAACATTATTCAGATAAAACAATAGATATAACAAAAACAAATACTATTAATATTGAATGTAACATTGTTAATGGAACGTATATAAACAACCTTTCTGCACATAACCTTCATCAGTTTTCACTCGTCGTTAGTCCTGGTTATAAAATAACAGAAACACCGACTAACGTCATTTATTTACCTGTAAATACGAATACGATAAACACTCTTGTTCTGAAAGTAGTCGATCAGGACGGAAAACTAATAAATTTTCGTGGTGAAAAAATATCTATAAGAATTCATTTAAAACCGATTAAGGAATGATTGTATTTGATACAAATATTATAAAAAATCCATTAACATTAACAGCATCGTCAATACAACAACAACATCAACAACAACAACAACATACACCAAATCATATAGTTAAACCTTCTAAAAATAAGAAACCCCAATATAAAAAAATAAATTCAAAACAAATTAAAACTCTAAGTAAAATTAATCGGGAGTTTTTACAGACTTTGGGATATAAATTAAAATAATAAAATAAATTGAAAAAAGAAAAATCATTATGAGTAGAATAATTAACATACTAGAAAAACGAATATTTGACAATTCGATTATCAAAAAAGAACTCCACAGTTATACATCATATTTACAGTCGTATAATAATAATGATGAAATTCGTATATCAATTCAAAATCAAGATTTATACGTTCTACCAAGTGAAAGTTATATATATATTGAAGGACATGCAACAAAAGAAGATTCAACAATTTCTTCATCTATAAAGCTTCTAAACAATTGTATGGCACATCTTTTCGATGAAATTCGTTATGAATTAAATGGTATAGAGATAGATCGAACAAGACATCTAGGCATTACTACAGAAATAAAAAACTATGCATCATTAGATGAATTTGAGAGTAATGCATTACTAAATGCAGGATGGGCCTGGACAAATGACGATGATATTACACTTGTTAGTGGTTACTTCAATTTTTGTATACCATTAAAAATGTTAATGGGATTTGCTGAAGATTTCAACAAAATAATAGTTAATTCTAAACATGAATTAATTCTTCAAAGATCCAAAGATGATAGTAGGGTTGTTAAATCTACTTTAACAACTGAAAAAAATATAAAATTATCAATTTTAAATATTACATGGAAAGTACCGCAAATACAACTTTCAGATGTCTACAAGCTGGAAATGTTCAAAACAATCAATAATCGCATTCCTTTGAATATATCATTTAGAAGTTGGGATATGTATTACTATCCTTCTCTTCCAACAAGTACTACTGTTTTATGGAATGTTAAGCTTGCTAGTGAAAATGAAAGACCCCGTTTTTTGCTATTAGCCTTTCGAGATAAGAATAACAAGTTTATACATTGTGATTTAACTGATGTCAAAGTTCACCTCAACTCAGATATGTATCCTTACGATAATTTAAATCTGAAATTCGATCGAAATCGTTACGCTGTACTGTACGATATGTATTTAAAATTTCAACAGAGCTATTATTCACGCAACAAAACACATTCATTATTAACAAAAGAAAATTTTAAATCAACTGCACCAATAACTGTTTTAGATCTAACACATCAAAATGAAACAATTAAAACTGGACCGATTGATGTACGACTTGAAATAAAAACACTAAAAAACATACCATCGGATACATCGGCATATTGTTTAATTATACATGATAGAATGTTTGAATATATACCTCTCACAAATGAAGTTAGAAAAATATTATAAGCAACTACATACTATTTTTTTCTCTTGTTCCAAATAAATAAAAATAAAACACAACAATTTATATTATAATTTCACAATATTATGAATTTGTTTTTTTCCTAAAACATTGTTTACGGGTATGTATAAAATAGTAAGAGTATAATTTATCCTTAATCATTTGAGTTTAACTCGTCGTTGACAATACATCATACACAAAAATAAAGAATAGTAATTATGAAGTTTTTCATATTTAGTATTTTATTTTTTATTCTGTTAGTTTTTGGTAATGCGTTGCCAATATCTAATATTGAAAATCCGGTTATTACAGCAAATGCAAAGAGTATTGAGTTTAACTTTACTCTACCAAATAACGAGGTTCTAAAAATAAATATATCATTCGTAATGTTAAAAGAGAGTCAACCACAAGAAATAAAAGATTACGATATGCAATTAGATGAAGAGAAAAATGCAACATAATTAACAGAGATGCAAAGTAAAAATAATATTTATACAAAACCCTTTTATTCGTATTTTAATAACAATTTTTTGAAAACAGCAGCTAACTTTAGCAAAACTGAAGCGCCACAAATAGCACAAAGAGTATTTACAGTAGATGATGCAATAGAAGCATTTCGCAACGAACTCATAGAAAAAGAATCTAATATAGGTGGTATTTTAGATGCTAAACATGTATTTTATCGACATTTTAATCTTTTGTATGAAAATGTGGAAATACCTATAAGGTGTACCTATGACAGTATATTTGAAAAGCAATATTTAAAAATAGATTGTTATGAATACCGAGAATTCAAACAAGAAAGAATTTTAAGCAATGGTGAAATTGAGAAAGTTCGAATGGAGGACTTAACAAAAAAATTACATCACATTAAAATAATTAGTCTGGAAAATTATACCCAAACATATAAAATGACTATCGAATAAAAGTTTAAACATTAGTATATCATCGATCGTTTCAAATGTCCATTTTGTTTATTTCTTGGGATAATAATTTGAATATTTGTTCTACAGAATCATGTTTATTGCTTTGTTTATTCAGCTGCACATTTTTTGAGAATGAGTCATCATTTGAAATGTCCGTCTGATTATTTGTTTTGCAGAATCATGTTTATGACTTTGTTTATTCAGCTGCACATGTTTTGAGAATGAGTCATCATTTGAAATGTCTGTCTGATTATTTGTTTTGCAGAATCATGTTTATGACTTTGTTTATTCAGCTGCACATATGTTGAGAATGAGTCATCATTTGATAGCCGAATTTTATTAGTCATTATTTAGTTGTGTTGTATTTGAAATAAAAAAACAGTTGTTTTAATTTTTTTCTATGCATTTAATTTTTATTACATATATTTAAGTGATTAAAAAGTTTTAAAATTGTTAATTTTAAGACAATAATAATAATAATTTGTATATATAAATTATTTTAAACAAGATATTTCTTTTGTTAGTAAAAGAGCATTTCTTAATGCGCAAACACCATATGTATGATAATTACAATATAAATAATCGGGATATTTAATTTCCATTTGTTTAAAGTTGATGCATCCAAAGTCCTCGATGTTAAAAACTCTTTTTTAAAGTATTTTTTCTAGCCATTGTCTCTTTTCTTCTCCTTTAACATATATTTTAGAATAACGTACATTAGCTTTTAAAAACTTGCAGACGCTTTGAAATGTGACTGATCCATCGTTCCACTTTAGGTGATGATAGTTCTTTGTTAACCAGTTTACTTCTTTTCGCTTCTTTGGCGATAAACATTTAAAATCAAAGGGGGGTTCTATAATGAAATTTGTGGCTTCATTGTTGTTGTTGTTGTTGTTGTTGTTGTTGAAAACGATCGCTATTTCTTTTGCGATGAAATCATTTGAATCGCTTTTGAATCCTTGCATATCTATACAAACTATACTATCATCCATATTGTTTAATTTATAAGACTTTTCGGACTTGTCCTTTTATGGGTACATATTCAATTATGCGATCAGGAATAAGAATGCAGTAAGCTGATATCTTTGAGGCAATATTTGTAGCTGTTTCAAATTCAATTTTTATATCAATTGGTCCGTTATTGAGCGATTCATTTTGATGGCTGACATCTACTACAATAATCAGTGCATTATTTTTAAATTCTTGAGCCGTTAGAAGCGGTTGAGATTCTCTCATGTAATAGCTCTTAGATACATATCATATAGAATTGCATAGCGTTCATTCTTAAATTTGATATTTAGGTCATCATATGGATATGATACTGTATTTAAATGTACTTTTAAATTTATCAGGTCACAATGAACAAACTTATTTTCTTGTTGAAAAGCAATTAATACAAAACGGGGTCGTTCTCTACTTGCAGCTAATTTAACATTCCAGATATGACTTGTTCCTGTATTAAGTTGTGGATTAACATGACAATCCCAACTACGGAATGCCATCGGTGTAGAAGTACCATTGTTAATAATTTTTATCATATTCAACTTGCTAAAATCAGATAATTGTACATGTGGAATTCTCCATGAGATGAGTGAAATTGAAAGTTTTGCTTTTTCTGTGGAAACGCTCGAGTGTACAAGATCTTCATCGTTCTTATTACGCAAGAGTATCAATTCATGTTTCCCATTTAGTATGACTTTGTTGTAGTCTTCAGCGAAACCCAAAAGCATTTTTAAGGGTACATAAAAGTTAAAATATCCATTAACAAGTTTTAAATCATCAATTTTATTCCAGCCAGCATTCTGCATTCCATTGCTTTCCGTTGGTGATAAAGAAACCAAATTTTTTATGGTACTTGTACCTCCTAAATATCTTGTATGATCAATTTCAATACCATTAAGTTCATAACGAATTTCATCAAAGAGATATGCAACAAAGTTGTTTTTTAATTTAAAGTTGTCTGTAGATGTGGAGGTTTTCTCATCTACAACAGATCCCTCGACATATATATAACTTTCACTAGGTAACACATACAAATCTTGATTTTGAATTGAAATGCGAATTTCATCATTATTGTTGTAGGATTGTAGGTATGGCACATATGTATGATAGTCCTTTTTGATTATATTTTCATCAGATAAGGGTTTATCTAAGACATTTATTATTGAACTCATTTTGCCCTCAATTTAAAATTCAATGACTTGAGAAAATTTTTATTAGAGTTTTTTGATGAATTGACCTCTTTAATTGTGGTTTAGGTCGTGATAATATTTTAGGTTCGTATGCTGATGGTGTTGTTGGTGTTGTTGTTGCTATATTCTGTGATATACTCGAGTTGAATATTAGCATTATTTAGTTGGTCTTAAATGAATTCGTATTGTTATTTCCTCTCCTCGGAAATTAATTAAATCACCGTGCTGATCAACTACTCGTAGAGCTAGTGAACTTATCTCTCTGGAGTTCACTGGTAAATAGATGAGATTTCGAGGTATCTCATCTATTTTATAGCCTGGAGGCACATTAATCGGAAATTCATGTAGTGTATGCGCCTTGGAATTATTCATATATGTATTAACAGCGATACTACTTTCAATTCGCAACAGATTCACCTTGAAAATATTAACTGGAAGATCAGAATAATGATCAACGTTTGGAGTTAGGATTTTACTATTGAATCCCAAGAGTTTTCCAATTGTACTTTCTCTATTAAAATATATTGCATAATTAGAGCTGTTGACTTTAATTTGCATTGTATTGTTATTGGCTTCTATAAAAATTCTATTTTGTGGATTGTATCGTTTATATTGTTCCTCTATATAATCAACAATATCATTCAATTCATAAGATCCCATTGGTATTTCAATCACATTTTCACCTATATGAAACAAATTGTTGTAGACATCAACATTTGGGATGCTATTATATGAATGAAAATCGGTTAGAGCACACTCATATGCCCCATTTAAATCAATAGGTGGGAAGTAATTAGCAGATAACTCTGATGAGTTGGAGCTTAGACTAAGTGTTATTGACATTATGACTGTCTGATTACGAATAAATAAGTTCAACACAAAATTTTTTATAAAAAGGATTTACATTATAATCTTAAGTACTAAGTATGTATGTATAATAATTGCTGATAATGTTTCAACTATAATATTTCATCTTTACTTATCCAAGAATTACGATCGTTACTAAATCCTAGCCATTTAACAAATGCTTTGGCTGCTCTGGTTTTAATAATCTTTTCAACTAGATATGTATTAGGAAATCTGGTTTTTAAAAGTTCTTCATCATAAAATCCACCTTTAATAGGATTTCCACGATAATCTTCTAATATGTATGTTGTCGGATATGTATTTTGAATAGATTTAATTGTGAAATTTTCTGTTGTCCAGTTTGCAGTATAGCCTTTTTCAAAAATATGCTTATATTTGCTTATGCGCACATAATCACCAACATTAAATTTCGATATTTTATACATTTTCAAATGACTGTATACTGTATTCAATAATTTTTTCTCATTTGAAGAGTTGACTTTAATTGGAGCCATTTTAATGGTACGATGAACTTTTCTGTTATATGATTCCAACAGATCTTTGTAGATATCAAGCCAATTGTATGTACCATTAAAACTAAATTCTTTCCACATCATCCCTTTTAATGTTCTATTAAATCGTTCTACTATTGAAGCTTTCATTCTGCTATACGTTGAATAGTGATTAATTTTGTACTTATCCATCAATTTTCCAAAGTGTTTATTGAAAAATTCTTTACCATCATCTTTTTGTAGGTTTTTTGGTCCTCGTCCCAATTGAAAAATATCTGACATGGCTTGGGTTGTTTCAAGTGCAGTTTTTGTTTTAAGTGGTAGTGCCCATGCAAATTTGGAGAATGTGTCAATTACAGTTAACAAAAATCTATAATTTTTATTGTCCATAGAATAATTTCCCATTTCAACTAAATCAGCTTGCCAAAGATCATCTATTCCTTTCATCACAACTCTACGACGTAAAAAAGATTTTCGAGCTTGTTTATGGAGTTCATTTACTAAAATTCTTTTTGAAGCCATTTCTTAGTATTAAGAATTATTTTCGAAGTGTTGTGATCTATTTGATACACTTTTAGCTATTGACACAAACATATAATATTCAAATCTATAAATCTTCTCATTAACTTTTCTTTTGTATACTTTCAACAAATTTTTGTAGATATCCGTCTTCCAAAAATTGTTTGCTTTTGGAAATAGTTTCTTGCATTTTCTTATTCTCTTCCAACTGTAATATTATTGCATGTTGTATCATTTCGATTTGAGTTCTTAGAGTATCATGAATATTGTTGTTATCTTCCTTAAAGTATTTTAATAGCTTGTGTTCTATTTCTTCGATTTGAGTTTGCAGAAACAATTTATTGATAAAATCGTTTTCTTCCACAGCTTTTGCCACATTTTTGATTCTTTTGTTTTAGACATCGATGTTGTTGTTCGTATCCATAAAGAACCCCAACATTTTAGGGGCATTTTTCAATGAAATTATATTGCTTGTATCGTTTAGATAATGTCCAAACTTACCAACAGACATACTTTATACAGATTATTCTACTATATTAGCTTCGCGAAGTTCTTCAATAATTGATACAATTTCGTTATTATGATTAGTGTGACCTGCAGCTTGTGGTGATACCAGTAGTCGAAGGCGATCTACCATCTCATTTGGATCATCCCCGTATATATAGTTTGGTTTATGAGGGTTAAACTGCATCAATCCATCACCTTTATAATTAGATATTGTCTTATTTGGTATTGATTTTGATAAAGTCTGTTGGTTTTTCTCTTTAAACATCTTTTTAATAATATGTTTATATATAGGCTTTCGTTCCCTTGATTTGTCCATCAGGTTTATAGTCTCTTCTGTACGCATTTGTATTAATTAAAATTTTTTGTAGAGTTCTAGTTCATATTTATCATAGTTTTTTGGTATTTTATGAAACATTAGAGAAAATAGTCCTGGTGTTAGAGCCCATATTTGACTACCAACATGTATTTTGTTTTCATTTAATTTGAGTTTACTATCACCAAATTTCCATTCATTATTGAAATCTTTATGTGGACCATAGTTAGTATCTAATTCATTTCAAATTCAAATATTAAACACAAACATAATAGTAAGAGAAACAGGTAGCAGGTAGAGACACACAAAAGCATATAGAGGCGAGAGAGAGAGAGAGCGAAAGAGCGGGAGAGAGAAATAGGGAGCAGAGTACAAAAGGGATCAAGGAAGCAAGTTAGGTACACAAACGAATTATAAAAGAAACAACGTACAACAGAAAAACGATTTAGTATTCAATAGAACACTGAAGATGGCACATAGCCGAAACCGGTCTGTTTACAAACCAAATTTGACGTGGGATGACGGAAAATTGTTCCAAATTCATTTCTTCCTTCCAAAACAGATAAGTCAGTGTAACTCTCTTCAGCATTTGAATTTTGAGAGTAAAAATCTTCATCATTATCAATAGTACTTTCACCATTAGGATCAGCAAGTGAATTGCTGATATTTAATATTGATTCTTCTACAAGTTTCTTTGGTGTACTTGTCTCCAACTTAATTGATGGTTTCTTAAGATGATTAGAACTGTTATTATATTCAATTTCTGTTTTCATCTCATTCTTTTCTTTTTTGATAATTCCATTGATATTATTAGAATTATTTATAAATTTGTTTAAAGGATCTGTTATAGGTTTAAATGTATCTTTTAGTTGTTCACGTATGTCTATTTCGCCCGTTTTTATACTACGAAGCTTTTTCTTCAAGACATTTCTTGTCGCAACCAACTCCTTTAAAATTTTTTCATCCATTTTCCAGCTATCAGATCAGCTTATTAGGTATCTGATCAGGCTATCAGATCAGCTTATTAGGTATCTGATCGGGTTATCAGATCAGGTTATTAGGTACAAGATCAGCTTATTAGGTATCTGATCAGGTTATTAGGTATCAGATCAGGTTATTAGGTATCAGATCAGCTTATTAGGTATCAGATCAGCTTATTAGGTATCAGAGCAGGTTATCAGATCAGCTTATTAGGTATCTGATCAGGTTATCAGATCAGCTTATTAGGTATCTGATCAGGTTATCAGATCAGCTTATTAGGTATCTGATCAGCTTATTAGGTATCAGATCAGCTTATTAGGTATCAGATCAGCTTATTAGGTATCAGATCAGGTTATCAGATCAGCTTATTAGGTATCAGATAAGCTGAGGTATCAGATCAGCTTATTAGGTAGATAACTAGATCAAGTATACTTGTTATTTCAAGATCTATGTAGATGTATTATGGTTAAAGCCAGATTATATACTAAAGTTTTTCTTTTATGTAGAGCAATTTATATTGTTATGAAATAATCGAATAATTTCCTGTAGCGCCCATTGTTTAATTCATTATCTTTGCTTATCATCAAAAATCCATATTTATCCTTCCAGCACAATCGACAATTTCATGAAACTTTGCATAACTCATATCGCTGGCAACATGATCCCTATAAACATGTTTCATATTTGTCTCATCTTGTTTAAACATTATAATCATATTCGCATTGTCTCTTATTAAATGCTTGGGAATTCTGGTATAAGTTTGGCACAAGTAGAATGAATCAACATCCTTATGTCGTCCCATACAAAAATAAGCTCGTATATTATTCTGCTTCTCACATGCAACATCATCAAATATCATAATTGAATTAGTTCTAGCTTTGTCAGGGGGAATAACTGATTCATTTTCGGTGAATGTGTAATGTCCCATTCCTTTAATAGGTGTAATTAATCTCTTCAAGTATTCATATTTCGGCTGATATAGAGATTTTGAGTATAAATAGATGTTTTCAAACTTTAGTCCATTAGGACTTTCTAGTAAGCCAATCATAACATCAGTCTTTCCACAATTTGATAGTCCCACTATTAGAGCACGAATAGAATTTGGTAAGAGTGAACTATGTTTTATTTTTGAACTGATGTTCTATGAATCATCAATGTTTCGAACTAAAATATTTTTATGTTGCTTTACTAACTGCATTTTTATAACTAAATGCATTTCATGTTTGTTACCTTTTATTATAAAAAAAATAAATAAATAAAATGGTTATACATTATAAAAAGTCATTTAGTCATAAAAACACCTTCGTTGGAACAGGTTTACTAGATAATATAATAAACTCTCTTCCTGTTGAACTTCATCTTCCTGGATATCAACACTGTGGACCTGGACCTAAACTACAAAAACGTTTAAATTGAGGTGATAAAGGAATCAATTTATTGGACTCTGCCTGCAAAAATCACGACATAGCTTATCCCAAAAATAAAGATTTAAATATTAGACATCAAGCTGATAAAATTCTTGAAAATTCAGCTTGGGATCGAGTTTTATCCAAAGATAGCAGTCTTGCAGAAAAATCATTTGCATATATGGTTACTAACGCTATGAAAGCCAAAACACAATTTGGTATGGGTGTGGAGAAAAAGAAAAATGTTAAGAAACCTAAATTAAATGGTAAAAAATTTTTCAGTTCATCAATTAGAGCTGCAATAAAAATACTAAAGGAGAAAAAACCTTTAGACATTAACAATGCTATTAGAATAGCACGTAAAACGATAAACAAAACATTAAAAGGCAGAAAATCCCAAGTTATAATGCCTCGCATAATAAATGTACCAAAAATTGGTGGTTTTTTACCACTAATACCGATTTTAACTGCTCTGGGTGCAATTGGAAGTCTAACGACTGGAGGTGCTGCTATAGCTAAGGCTGTAAATGCGACAAAGAATGCAAAAAATCAGCTTGATGAAGCAACTCGCTATAATAAAGCGATGGAATCTATAGCTGTTGGGAAAGGACTTTACCTAAAACCATATAAAAAGGGTTATGGTTTAGTTTATAAAGAGCAGACAAAAAACTCTTAAAAATGCTACCTAATAGACCACTATCAGAAGTCAATTTGAGAAATGTTTCAAACAAAATTCCACATTTTAGAGCAGTTTTCATGTTGGACTCACTACCAAAACGACCAAAGAAAAAAAATGTGGCATAATCAATTTGGATATATCAACAGGACCTGGTACACATTGGGTAGCATATTATAAAAACATCAATGAAAAAGAATATTTCGATAGTTTTGGAAACTTACAACCGCCTTCGGAAGTACTCAAATATCTGGGCACAAATATAAAATACAACTATAATCAACATCAGAATTTTAATACATTTACCTGTGGTCATTTATGTCTTAAGTTTCTTTATGAAATAACTGAAAATATTAAATAAGAAACACAATTGTGTATGTATATATATATATATATATATATATATATATATATATATATATATATATATATATATATATATATATATATATATATATATATATATATATATATATATATATATATATATATATATATATATATATATATATATATATATATATATATATATATATATATATATATATATATATATATATATATATATATATATATATATATATATATATATATATATATATATATATATATATATATATATATATATATATATATATATATATAATATATATATATATGCAAAGTAGTTCGTATGGGGTTTAAAATAATCCTACCTTTTTTAAATGCAATATTATAAAACTAAAAAAAACATTAATATGCTATTTAATATTTTTGTTCTAGTTCTTTTAAAACCAGAGAAATCTAGCTTTGTTTATGCCGGCGTTCGATAGCAGTCGGCTTTTAGGTTAGCAGTTTCATTGTAGACGGGACTGCAAAGCGGTTGTGTTTTATACGATCATTTTTGTTGCCAGATTATCACTTATTTTCCTGCTTTTACACTGCCGCCGTTATGTTTTTATCTCTTCCGCAGAAGTGTGAGTTATAGTTAAAGCACATAAAGATCGATTAATTAGGTCCATGAAAGTAACCAGCTGCTCCTGTTGATGTTGTCAACCTTTTTTTTTCAAGAAATTAAAAATTTTTAAATGGCTTTATTTAGCGCACCGTATTTTTGTCGTGTTTGTGTCGTCGGGTACAATCTAGTAACTGAAAATTTACCCCCTTCCTGTTGACCGATTGATCTGAAATTTTGAAATCACCTTTTCTTTTGGTGAAAATACAATGTTGTTATTACAAAAGTAGATTGCGTCACTCCCATAAAAAGTTATATTTACTTTTACCCTCTTCTAATTTACCATTTGATTTGAAATATGGTAAGCACCTTTAGTTTTGATGACAATGAAATCGTATGACTAAAAATTGGGCAGGGGCACGTCCAGGCATTATTGTAAGTCAAAGATGACCGCCACGAAATGGGAAATTTTGTATTTGTTTACAAACACCTCAATATGGATATCAAATGAAAGGTTTTAAGTAGTTTTAGTAGTAGAATAAAGCACGCAATGAAAAGAAATATCAATTCCAAAATGGCGGCAAGTACAAAAGGGGGACATATTGTCAGCTCCCTTAATATGGATATTAAATGAAAGCGTTTGGCTACTATAGTGCAGCACACCGTAAAAAAGAGTCGCGAGTCGAAGGTATAGTCGGAAACAATCACCCGTATGATGTATGTCGAAGTCGAATTTGTGACTAAGACAAATTATCATAGAATAAATATAAGTTTTAATAGTTCTCTTTTTTCTAGGACATTTCGTCGTAGTCACATATTAGACTTCGGACATAGGACATAGGACATCAAATAAAAATCTTAAAAATAAAATAAGTAAAAAATGTTAAGGTAAATGGTTTTATTGTAATGAAACAATAATGATGAGGATAATATAATAAAAGCAAAAAAATGCTAGGTACGTCACAATACCACACTCACAACCACTCTGCATGGCATGGATCTGAGAACCGATATAGATTCACGGGGCTTATTCCAGTTTTCTAGTTGTTGTTCGATGTTTTTACAGCATAGTTTTCAGTTATTTATTTAATATCGTTTTTGTGTCTCAGTAATTCTCATGTAGTAGTATATTCAACATTTTATTTGTATAATAAAAATTTTATTTGTATAATAAATATGTAATTATTCGCATTCGCAAAAATTTAAATTTATAGCATTCGCTAAACTGGTATTCGCTACGCCCGTAATCCATAGTCAACAACGCGCTACGACTTTCTTGTACTCTATATGTTTTTATAGTAACCATTTAACTTGAAAATTTTTTTCTCATTTTATTTAAAATTATATGGATTTTTTAGAAAGTTTCACAAAGAAGGAGTTTTTAGCGTGAAAACAAAAACGATTATATAGTTTTGGCCACGGAATACTCTCTTTTGACAGCCAAAAAAGGCTGTTATCATGTGTTATGGAGTTTTACATGCAAAATGTTCTTACTAAGATGGTATGAAAGCGATAGTTAAATTAGAAACCACGTTAGAAAATAAGATTTGCTTCCTCTTTCATACAATCTTCGTAATGTTGATGTACAATGACGGGTCTGGTTAGTTGTACATGGTTTTGGCGGTAAATTAAAAAATATAATCTGGAAAAAAGCTTTATAATGCATTTACATTTGAGCAAAATCTAGTACTTACTACGTTCGCTACGTTGATACAGACAATTTACTTTATAAGGTGTGCGCATTAGTTGCATTGCATTTGGAGGCTCTTTTTTCTATGTAGTTTGACATAAGAAAATAATAAATCGTAATCAGCTCTCTTTGATATGGAAACGAAAACTTGATGTCAAAAATCTTTGTGAAAACGGTATAGATATCGATAAGAATTTCAATTAAAATATACTAGATTACGCTCTGGTGTAAATGTAGTATGTATAACAAAATCTAAAGCGTTTACATCAAGTTTTATTGTCATATATCAGCATTTCGTACAAAATACAATATCCACAGCATTGAATACCTACTACTGTGTATTGAATACTGCACAATATGTTCGGTAGTAAGTACTCGGTACTGAAATACTCAGCACTTTCATAAAACTACATCCAAGTCTAACCTGCCGTTACACAAGCAAATGATTACTTAGATGTCGTCTACACGCAACAATGTCTAACATGAGAACGTCAAAATAAATCCGACTTATGTTGCGTATAGAGTTCAAATTAGTACTTGTCATGGATTACACAATTTGTACCGAACATTTTGTAAAAAGGGGGTATAAAAACTCAAAAAATAGCGTCACGTAATATCCGAATAAATTATGGTGGTTTAAGTGTAAAATAACCATTTTTTCAATAAAATTTTACTTTCCGCCAGCTCTAAGTTGTTTATGAGATACTAAACTACTATACAAATTAGCTTTTGTGAAAAGCAATATTAAAATAGCTTTCCAAAACGCGTAATTACATTAAAATCGGTTAAAAATCAATGACTTGTGGTATGTTTTTTGTTTTTTATTTTGAAAAAGCAGTCACGATAATATATTTCATCATAATTCGACAACAATTAACACGATAGTAATAATATAAACAGCAAAAGATGCGAAATAAAATTACCATCAAGTCATCCATACAAAAGTTTTTTTTTACTTCCCATTGTTTCGGAGTTATTCCAAAGCAAACTCACACCATGTAATCGCAAGAGAATTCGCCGTGAACAATTGACATTTGGGCTGTCAAAAAAGCTGATACATTAACATAGTTGACAGTTAAAATATGTAAGCCAAGGCGAATTAATTTTACAGGTGGTGGTAATAATACAAAAAACTCAATATCAATTCGCTTGATTTGCCGTATCTGTGAAATACAGAAGACTAAACTTTATTTAAAATGTACTTTTAAGAACTGTGACTACAATTTATATGCCTAAAATAAATACCTTCTTCTGTTTATTGCCACATAAAAGTGTATATGTCTTGCTAATCATTTAAAAACACACGATTAAAAAACAATTGACAGACACAGCCAACGCGGCGAAATAGTCATATGTGCCTCAACACGACCTGTATTATTGGATCATGATGTAAAGATTTACTCAGTGCTAGTTAATCTCTCTTTTTCGTTTAAAATATGTTTAACATCCCGTCTTCACGACACATAATTTTATTCTAACATTTGTCAAATTTCATACATAAAAACATCAGAACAATTTTAGTGCTATTTTTCATATCGACTTTGACTTTTGTCAAGACTAATGAATGGCTCGTAAATACGCTATGTAAACCAGCAAATCTATAAATCAGTAAACATATAAACCATATGTTAAACGCATAAAATTTGGCGTTTAAACTACCGATACAAACCATATGTTTTTGATCGGTTTTCCACCTCAAAACCAGTTATTTTTGAAATTTATCGCTTAAACTAGGCATAATACATGGGGAAGTGATATCCAGCTGTTGAGTTTAAATTGCATATAAATTTTAGGTAAGTTTACCAAAACAAACGCTAGTTTTCACTGATTTATTAGACATTAGTCAGCTGAGCTCTCGAGAGCACCTGGTATGAAATTGACTTAGAGCATGGTGAAATAAGTATACAGGTGGCAGCATAACGTCAGCTGATTATTTTTTGCTCTGCTAGTTTTGTGCATAGTCCACGTCCAGCACGTATATATTTTTGACAAGCATCATCTAGTGTTTTGTTGTATTTGTTTCCCTTATGCGGCCACCTGTGTACTTATTTCACCATGACTTGGAGTTATTAAAAATTTAACGGCGAAAAACTAGACATTTCTTGTTTCTTTTTATTACTTTTTGCTATTTTCTTCATGGTGATTCATATGATTTTTCTCATTTCAGCTACAAAATGTATGCTTTATGTGTATGCATGTAGCAAGCGAGAATATGAATTAAACAAACTATAAAATTTCTGTCTATCTATTAATTTCCAATATGTAAAATCTACTGGCAAGTTCAAAAGAGAATCGAAAAAATGTCTGGCGAGAAATGTCTTATGTGTAAAAGGGGATTTAAGGGCCAAATAAACTACGCAAGCGGCTTTCCAAACATGACAGAATTTACCTCTGTACAAGCCTGTTGTGTAATATATGGTTTTTTGTGTTTGACAATCAGCTTGGCAAGCGGTTTGTAGAAAAATCAAAAAATGTAGATATTTTGACTGCCATGTCGAATTTGTAGGAAGATGCTTGTGTAGTTAATTGTGAAATTGGTTCATTTGCAATAAAATTTGAATAGTGAGGTCTTCGTGGAAAATTAAAATATAAATTAGTAATTAAAGTGAAAAATCTATGCTTGTATGGGCCAGTTTTGTGTAGTCTGTGCGCAATGAAATAAGTATGTTTGACAAGCTTCTTGCTTATAGTACTTCGCCATATGCCTGTTTTGGGCCAAAATGCGTGTTTTGCGTAAAATGCATGTTTTCTTACATGTTTCCCATACAACTGTCATGCGAGCAAAACACCTCACAGAGCCTGTTTTGCTACAAAATGTGTCGATATTTGTTAGTGCAACATTGCGTTGCCTGTATAATTACAAGTACAACTTTGGGTCATCCATTTACTGTGATTGAAAAATGCGAAAAAGTGACACTGACATGGAAAGAAATATTGCGCGCACATGATTTTCGAAGAAGAATGTAAGCAAAACAATGAAAACTTCAAATTTATTACGAAAATTTGAGCTTAAAAACACATACAACATTATGGAAACGTTTCGACATATATTGCTCAAAACGACCTGTTTTGCTCATAATGAAAACGTAAATGCATGGTTAGGTATATTCCGCTAGATGGAATTAGCGGCTATCATTGAGCCGCCGACTCCGACAGGTTGCGGCGGATATGTATAAAAATTAAGCGGCATATGCTTTTCCTTTTTTTGTCTTGCATTCAGTGACCTGCGCCTAAGGATTTTCATCGGCGGCGGCGGCTGGCACGAAAATCGTCGGCGGCGGCTTAAATTCGGCTGTCTCCCGAAAGCTACATCTGCTTTCCGTTTTTTTGCACTGCTCTTACAAAAAGACGGCTAAGCCGGCTTAAATGCAGATAATTTTAATTTACTTACGGTATAGGTAGTTTTTAAGTATTTATCTATTTTAACTAAATATATATGTATGTTGATAAATAATATGCAGAGTTGTCATGCGAATAAGAATTATTCGAATATCCGAACATCCTTTTTCCATTTTTATTTGAACGAACAAAATTTTTCAATTTAGAATAAAATAATATTCCAACAGTTTTTGCCGAATATTCGAACAACATTTTTAAACTGAATTTTATAAAAAGTATTTTATATTTACGAATGTAAAATAGTGTATTTTTTATGTTTGTAGACGCATTACTCTGTCATTATTGAACCGATTGTAAATTTTTTTTGGTTCGAAAGGGTTTGCCAACAGTTTGGTCCCATAATTTTTTTCCCGAAATCGGAGAGGAAATTTGCGGAGAGGAAATCATTCATATATCTATCAAAAATAATTTTGAAAATCGTTTCCCAAGATTTTCAAAATTATTTTTTTGCTCGAAAGGGTTTGCGCAAGTTGGTCCCATATTTTTTGTCCAAAGCCCCTTTCTAGAGCTAAGGCAAGTATCCCACCCGTATTAAATCGAAATTATTGAAGAGATGTAGTAGTAGTAGTAGTAGTAATTTTCTTCTCCTGAAAATTCTTCAGGAGAAGCAAAAAACATGTTAAAATTAAAAATATAGAGATTTTCAATGCGAATTTCTCCAATATAATAAAAAGCCCCACGAAGAGTTCATTTCTGCATGATTGTTGTATATATTTGTAATATTTTAAGAGTTATGTTAGTTAGGGCTTTTTGCTTCATGTTTTTCTGAAACCAATAGCCCTATCTTCACTGAAAGTGTATGAAATGTAATGTTTTAATAGCAAAAAAACCCCCAAAAGCAAAAAAGTGTGCTTCAAATGTATATAAAAAAATGACGGTTTTAATGTACATTTCAATCAAATTTTTTTTTAATTTTTTTTTTGCATATGGAGGAGAATTTTTCACATCGCTCTATCTTGCCAACCGCTTTAACAGCAAATACTAAAAAGAATAAATTTAAAAAATCAAAAAACTCGAGTGCGTAAAAAATAAAAGAAAACAAGACCTAAATTTAAAAAAAAAAAACCCGACTGCGTAAAAAAACTAAATGAAAAACAAAACAAGTCCAGTGTGCGGAACAGAGCGACTTGTACAGACGGAAAGCATTAATAATCGAATCTTCGAATCTTCGCAATAATGGTTCATTGACGTAAAAACTGCTGTGTTCCGCACACTGGACTTGTTTTTTTTTCATTTAGTTCTTTTACGCAGTCAGGTTTTTTGTTTTTTTAAATTTATGTCATCAAAATCGGTTCACGCGTTCGGTTTATATAGTACCGCATAATGTGTGCTTCATAAGGTATGGTGGTTGTTTTGCATTTGACGGATCTTTTTTTTCTATGCAGTTTGACATTTCAAAATAAAAAAGGTATGGAAACGAAATCTTGATAAATGTCAAAAAGCATTGTGTAAAGGGTATAGATTTCAATTGAAATCTACCAGATTTCGCTCTGGTGTAAATGCAGTATTATTGATTTATTATATTAACCATATGAGAACAGGTGGCACAATGCAATATAATGCATTTTTAACAAATCAGTTGTATTTTTGTTTCTTATCCACAAAGTAATTTTGGAAAAATGATTTTCTACATAAAATGTTCCCAATATTATTTATTATTTCATTATTTTATTAATTTCATTCATTTCATCAAAACGTCAAACGCAGTACAAAAATGTGGAGCACAAATTACTATGAAAGTTTACAGTTTATGTTTGCACTAATTGTCAACAAAAATTCGTTGAAAATTATTGCAACATATATTGCAAACACCTGCAATGAACTGTCTCCACTAGCAATAACATAGTTTTCACAATTGCTGCAATATATGTTAACATATTTATTGCTATTCGAGAGTCCCGACTCGTAACGGGGGCTATTGCACCATATGTATATTGATAATCTCCATATACACCAATATAATTTTTAAATTTTTGCAATATGTTTTGACATATTTCTGGTTAGTATGTAGCTATTTTTGTTTTAATCATTCTCCGAAATTGGTTTTATTTTGGTAACTAAGAGCTTTGTAGTGAAATTCACAAAGTTTTAACACTTAAATAAAAGCTGATTTTGTCTCCTTTGTTAAAATTTTATATCACTTCCCAACACGATTAAAATAAACGAAAATAAAAAAGAGGAATAAAAAAACGAATTTATAGTTGCACACAAACATATTTTCATGAATTTCTTTAATTTAGAGATGTAAAAGTTGAACTAAATGTTTAAATAATATAAATATTGTTATTTATATATTAAAGATTTAATATGTGTGTATATTGTCGATAAATTATATGAGTTTTGCCAAAAGACGACGTGCTTTACCTGAACAGCTGGCTGATGTCTACATATTCAATAACACCACTAAATTACTGCCGTTTAGTTAATGCAGCTAATATTGTTTAATGCTAGAGTTAATGTCGACGTCGTTGACGGCGTCTTAACGCCGAAATTCGGATGTTCGGCGTAAAATTTCATTTTGCTGTTAATGTTAACGCCGTCGACTCTCTTCTCTTTTGACTTTTTCTCCCGCATATATTTATCCCTCAGGCTTTCCCACCTAGTGGTGCATTCATGTTCTTAAAAACAATAAACAAATTAAACATAAATAATTGAAATATGTGGTTTATTAATGTTTTTACCTGATATCCCCAAAGCTGTCCCTATTTTTTTCCAAACCTCCCCTTTAAGAGCTATATTCTTATAGCTCTTGGAAAATTTGTTATAAAGTACTTCATTTTCACGAACAGCATTTATAAGCTGCTCATTTAATGTGAGATTCGAACTCATTTTATTTAAAAAACGTAAAAATTAGACAAAAGTTTTAAAAAACTGTAACCAACAGAAAATTATATTTGTTTTATTTCCTCCTTTTTGACGTTTCATCATATGTTTTTGTCTGAGCAACACCGCAACGACGCCGAAAAATTTGAAACAGATTGAACTTTTTCGGCGCCAAATTTCTTACGGCGTTGAGATTAACTGCTCTCATACAATTTCATACGATTCAACTTTTTTTTGACATTTGACGCCATCAACGACGTCGACATTAACTCTAGCATAAAAGTGTTAACGAATAGTAAAAACAATTATATTGATGTAAACTTATTTAAATGACTTGATTAGCGTGAAAACAAGTTTGTGAATTGCACTACTGACTGGAAGTCGAATACATTGGAAACTGATATATAATAGTGCATTTACACCAGAGCGAAATCTAGTACTTAGATGTGGAGCTAAATCTAGTTGTTTTTACTAGATTTCCCATACAAAACGAAATCTTCCACGCCACTAGATTTTGACAAAATCTACTAAAATCTAGTAGTACTTGGTTATACAACCGTGGTTTTGCTCATATAGTACTTAAAAATACTACGCTGTTCCAGAATATGTTCGCAATATTATTTATTATTTCATTATATTTTTTAATTTCATTCATTTCATCAAAACATCAAACGCAGTACAAAAATGTGGAGCACAAATTACTATGAAATTTTACATTTTATGTTTGCACTAATTGTCAACAAAAATTCGTTGACAATTATTGCAACATATATTGCAAACACCTGCAATGAACTGTCTCCACTAGCAATAACATAATTTTCACAATTGCTGCAATATATGTTAACATATTTATTGCTATTCAAGAGTCTCGACTCGTAACGGGGGCTAATGCACCATATGTATATTGCTAATCTCCATATACACCAATATAATTTTGAAATTTTTGCAATATGTTTTGACATATTTCTGGTTAGTATGTAGCTATTTTTGTTTTAATCATTCTCCGAAATTGGTTTTATTTTGGTAACTAAGAGCTTTGTAGTGAAACTCACAAAGTTTTAACGCTGAAATAAAGGCTGATTTTGTCTCCAATAATTACTGTTTGTATTAACGATAATTTGATGTATTTAACGCCTTTGTTAAAATTTTATATCACTTCCCAACACGATTAAAATAAACGAAAATCAAAAAGAGGAATAAAAAAAACGAATTTATTGTTGCACACAAACATATTTTCATGAATTTTTTAATTTAGAGATGTAAAAGTTGAACTAAACGTTTAAATAATATAAATATTGCTATTTATATATAAAAAATTTAATATGTGTGTATACTGCCGATAAATTATATGAGTTTTGGCAAAAGACAATGTGCTTTACCTGAACAGCTGGCTGATGTCTACATATTCAATAACACCATTAAAATTTTTTGCCGTTTAGTTAACACAGCTAATATTGTTTAAAAGTGTTAACGAATAGTAAAAACAATAAGTTTGATGTAAACTTATTTAAATGACTTGATTAGCGTGAAAACAAGTTTGTGAATTGCACTACTGACTGAAAGTCGAATACATTGGAAACTTATATACAACCGTGGTTTTGTCATATAGTACTTAAAAATACTACGCTGTTCCAGAATATGAATTTTATAAGGTGTGCGCAGTAGTTGTTTTGGATTTGACGGATCTTCTTTTCTATGCAGTTTGATATTTCAAAATAAAAAAGGTTAAGCAACTATCTCTGCTATGGAAACGAAATCTTGATAAATGGCAAAAAGCCGTGTGTAAACGGTATAGATTTCGACACAGATTTGAATTGAAATCTACCAGATTTCGCTCTGGTGTAAATGTAGTATAATTGGCAATGTTTTCCGTTTATATGCAAATTCTTTCGTTAATTGTTGATAATTTCCATGAGTTTGCTAATTGCAAATAAAAAATTAAATCACCGTTTATGACAAGAAATGAAAATAAGTCATGCGGATAATCATACTATGCGAAAATATTGAAAACACTTGCAAAAAAGCATTAAAAACGTTGTTGATTACATATATAAGAACTGTTACCACAGTCTAACCAGACGCGACACGAGCCGGAAGATATTTCCGTCTCAGCCGAAGTGGCCGGCATCACAAAAGAGAAATAAGAAAGTATTAATGTTTCTGTTTGTTTTGTTTTACGCATACTTTTGACAGATCTGCAACACTTTTAATTGGATAATATGAAACACCAACACGTAATTGTTGTCTCTTTCCCAACTAGCCGGCATAAAAACCTGATTTGGGCAATTTTCAACTGTCCAAGTTGACGTGTCTGGTTAGACTGTCCTATTACCATGTGTAAACGCATGGTTATTTATATTGCTTATTTATATTGCCCACTCCAGCTAGTGGCGACGGTGACATAACAAAATTCAGCGGCAGCTAAAAGAAAATCTAATACGATGCCGGTCAACTTCATTTTTATTACGCCGTTAAACTCGGGAAATTTATAGAATAAGTATGGTAGCGCGAAATGCAAAAATGTTTGTTTAAAACGAGATATATTGATATATTAAAGGTTTATATCAATATAAGACTACCGCTATATCAAACATAGCGGAATCTATTAACATAAAAAAAAATGAAAAAAATTGACTGCAATCGAACAAGACTGCATAGAAGCCGCTGCGAATATGAAATAGTGCGGTCCGTCTGCATATGATCAAAATGACGGCATACAAACTGTTAGCATGAAAAACAGACTGCAATCAAATCACTGTGCATATATATATATATATATATATATATATATATATATATATATATATATATATATATATATATATATATATATATATATATATATATATATATATATATATATATATATATATATATATATATATATATATGTATATATATATATATATATATATATATATATATATATATATATAGTAGTATGTTTATGGGGCTTCTGGATAGTATTTTCAGTACAAAAAGTGGCTCATGCCCACGCTACGCCCGGCATTTAAGTTTGTTGATCGGTACGCTACACTAAACATAGTATTGATGTTTCCAGCCCTGGAAGAGAATACGTGTGTGTGTGTGTGTGTGTGTTTAAGTTGTCTGATAAGGATTGACTAATTAGGTGTGTGATGCAGAGTTGACTGATAATGAGTAACCAATCAGGTAATTCGCTACACTAAACATAGTATTGATGTTTCCAGCCCTGGAAGAGAATACGTGTGTGTGTTTGGGTAGTCTGATAAGGATTGACTAATTAGGTGTGTGATAGAGAGTTGACTGATGATGAGCAACCAATCAGGTAATTGTATTATATTTGTGGGTTTGTGTGTGAGAGCCGGCGATTTTAGTTTGTATTATTAATAAAAAGAATAAACATTTTTTTAACAAAGAAAAAATGTAATACTTGTTTATTTTATTACATTGTATGATGATGATTGACAGATATGGTGATAATATATATTTTTTCAAATAACTAATACCAATTAGAACAATTGATGATTTTAATATTTTAAATAATAATATTTTTTATTAAAATATTTTTCAAATATTTAATACAAAGTAGTGCACTATTAAGAAAAAATGTAATACTTGTTTATTTGATTACATTGTATGATGATGATGATTGACAGATATGGTGATAATATATATTTTTTATTCAAATATTTTTCAAATATTTAATACAAATTAGTGCACGCACTATTAAGAAAAAGAAATACATTTTTTAATAAAGAAAAAATGTAATACTTGTTTATTTTATTACATTGTATGATGATGATGATTGACAGATATGGTGATAATATATATTTTTTATTCAAATATTTTTCAAATATTTAATACAAATTAGTGCACTATTAAGAAAAAGAAATACATTTTTTAATAAAGAAAAAAATGCAATACTTGTTTATTTTATTTCATTGTATGATAATGATGATTGATAGATATGGTGATAATATATATTTTTTCAAATAACTAATACCAATTTGTATTATTAATAAAAAGAAATACATTTTTTAGCAAAGAAAAAATGTAATACTTCTTTATTTTATTACATTGTATGATGATGATGATTGACAGATATGGTGATAATATATTTTTTCAAATAACTAATTAGAACAATTGGTGATTTTAATATTTTAAATATTTAATACAAATTAGTGCACTATTAAGAAAAAGAAATACATTTTTGTTTATTTTATTACATTGCATATTGATGATTGACAGATATGATGATTATATTTTTTTTATTAAAATATTTTTCAAATATTTAATACTAATTAGTGTACTATTATTTTTATTTTATTACATTGTATGATGATGATTATAATTTCTTTATTAAAATATAATGCTTTTAATGCATTAAATTTTATATAAAAAAAGAAAAAACCCCATGCTTTAGATTAATATAAACATTTACTGAGCCAGAATATCAACAAAATGCCAGGTAGAGGAGACCCAATGAAATTTTTTTAACTCATCGAGAGGATAAGGATGATGCCGAATAGCGTACTGCAACCAACACCATCGACGTCAGCAGCAGCACAACAACAACAATTAATGATGAATTCCCAAGAACCAACACCATCAACGTCAACAGCAGCACAACAACAATTAATGATGGATTCGCAAGAACCAACACCATCAACGTCAACAGCAGCACAACAGCAATTGATGATGGATTCGCAAGAACCAACACCATCAACGTCAACAGCAGCACAACAACAATTAATGATGGATTCGCAAGAAACGGTATGGCTGTCAGATGACGACAACATGGCAGAAACATCACCACCAGCACTACATCAAACATTGGGAAGATCACTACCATCATCATCATCATCACGTCCTACAACTACCAATACACCGCAGTTGGTTATTGATGATGATGATGATGATGATGATGATAATTTTGAGGCACGATTAAGTGCCTTACAGCATGAGAGAAAGCAAAAACTAGAAATATTATTAAGATTAGAAAAATTTAACACAGAAAAAATTAAACAATTTAAAAATAAAAGGGCGGGAATTAGAAAGGCAATATTGAATCTTTATAAAGATGAACCAAAAAAAGTCAGTCTAGAGGACTTCTGCATGAGTTCTCTAGATTGTGCGATATGCTTTGAGGAAAAGAGTGTGCAAGTTTTCTATTTTCTCCCGTGTTCCCATAATATTTGCTTTATATGTTTGAATACCTGGCAAAAAAATATTTGTCCTGTTTGTAAACAAACATTTGAAGCAGTTACGGAAATTTTAAAAAAAGGAAGCCGATACTGCTTTAATTCCAAAAATTTTAGAACAGCTCTTACCGACCTATATTCATATAGTGATGTTGGTGAAAGCTCAGAGGAGTGGTGATAAATTTTGCTAATTTCATTTAACTTTATTATATTAAAATAAAAAAATTATTTAATTTTTACTAAAAACAAAAAAAAGTGTTTTTCATTTTAATTGTTATTTATTAAACATTCGTTTGTATAAATTAAAAAGCTTTTGTTTATTTAATTTAACTTTATTATATTAAAATAAAAAAATCATTTAATTTTTACTAAAAATAAAAAAAAAGTGTTTTTCATTTTAATTGTTATTTATTAAACATTCGTTTGTATAAATTAAAAAGCTTTTGTGCTAATAAATATTCCTCGTAAAAAGATTGACATCGACAAATATTTACATTATTAATTTCACAATAATATGTATGTATAATATTATTTCTATATAAAAATGGTTGACTTATATTTCTAAATATCCTTAGTTTGTTAATATATTTTAAAAATAAATTTTTATGTTGTTCTTCAATTTGTTTACTATGACTAATTAATAAATCCTCCAATTCAGCCGATGTTACCATTTTTATTTTTAATAAATAGTAGTGATGATTATTAAGATTTGAAATTTCTATATTTCTTTATTTAAATATAAATTAATAAAATTTCTAAATAAAATTACATTTTTTTCAGCACATATTTGATTAACAATATTATTATTATGATTTTTTTACAAATATCTATATTAATATTATTTGAATATAAAGTTTTAATATTTGGACAATTTAAATCATTCAAATTTATTATATTTACAATTATTTTTTCGTTAATGATTTCTCTCAACAATTTAACTTTTTCAAGTCCTTTAACATAAACAATAGGATATTTTTTATTTCTTTTTCTCATATTTATTATTATGTATTTTGTTAATTCTTTTAATGTAGTATCGCCATTATCCCAATGTAAACCATGTAAGTTATTGTATAACCATTTATTTGTAATTTTATCTTTAATACTTAATTCTGTAAATCTTATTGGTGATTTAATAAGAAAAGTTTGCATTTCAAGATCATTAAATGAAATACAAACTTCTTTTGCATATAATTTATTATGTATACAAAATCCTTGAACAGCGATGACTAAAAATGTATCCTGTTTTTCCATTATCCTTTTAATTACCGAAAATAATCACTATCATTTGTTGTGTTACCTTTCCCTTACCTATACATCACACCACTGATTATATGAATGAAAAACATTTTTATTTATAGTTTTCTTATTAATTATTTTTATTTAATTTTTATTGTTCAAATACAAATGAGTACTATTGTCCATCTACTACTTTTTTGAAAAAGTATTTACCGGATGATAAGTCAGCAATGCCTTCGTCTGGTAAATGATCATATTTGCTTGGTAAAAAGACGACATTTTTTTGGAAAACTGTGAAAGCTTTAATGTTAATAATATAAAAGAAGATTCAGAATTAGGTTATATATTGGAAGTGGATTTAGAATATCCAACCACATTACACAACTATCATAATGACTTACCATTTTGTTCTGAAAATAAGAAGATGGAAAATATGAAAAATCAAAAGTGAATATTGGATTTAAGTGATAAAACCAATTATATAATACATTATCGAAATCTTCAACAATGTCTTCAACATGGTTTGATTTTAAAGAAAATTCATAGAATACTTGAATTTAAACAATCGAATTGGTTGAAAAAATATATAGATGTAAATAATCATCATAGAACATTGGCTAAGAACACATTTGAACAAAACTTTTTTAAATTACTCAATAATGCGGTGTATGGTAAGACAATGGAAAATGTTGATAAAACAAAAGATGTAAAATTAGTATGTGAATGGGAGAGCAGTGGAAAACGATTAGGAGCTAGAGCTCTAATTGCTAGGACTAATTTTCATAGTTGTCTGAAAATTCATGAACAAATGGTTGCGATTCAAATGAAAAGAGTACGAACTGAATACAATAAACCCATTTACATTGGATTTTCTGTCTTAGAACTCTCGAAATGGAAAATGTATAATTTTCATTATGAATATATGAAACCGAAATATTGTGAAAATATTACTCTTAATTACATGGATACCGATTCCTTTATATATGACATTAAGACAAATGATTTATATTATGATATTAGAAATGAAATTAAAATACATTTTGATACATCTGGTTATCCAAAAGAAAATGTCTATAATTTTCCACAAATGAATAAAAAAGTATTAGGGATGATGAAAGATGAATGCAATGGTAAAGTTATTAAAGAGTTCATTGGCTTACGAGCTAAAATGTATTCTATAAAAATAGACAACTTAGACAAGGAAATCAAAAAAATAAAAGGTGTAAAAAAAAGTGTAACTAATAAACTAACAATAAATGATTTTAGAAAATGTTTGATAGAGAAAAAGCTGTACTATGATTCCATGTATATATTTAGATCTAAGATACATGAAGTGTATACACAATATATAAGTAAATTAGTATTAAGTTATTTAGATGATAAAAGATTTATATGTGAAAATAATATTGATACTTATGCCTGGGGACATTACAACATAAATAATAAATAATAAAGAAAAAAACAAAAACAATTTTTATTTTCATTTCAAATTATATTTATTGTATAGAAATTTTAAACATAAGTGACCACAATTAAAAGAATTAAACATTTGTTTTTGCTGATAATTATATTCAATGGGTGATTTTAAATAATTAATGATTTCAAGTGGTGGTTGTAAATTTCCAAAGCTATCAAAGTACTCTTTATAGTTATGATTTTTATAATATGCTACCCAATGTGTTCCAGAACCTTTTGAATCGTCTAAATTAACGATACCACATTCTTCTGTTAAAGGCTTCTTAGGTAAACAGTCACGCATAAAAACCCCTCTAAAATGTATGAGTTTTTTACCATATTTATTCAAATCCAAGTTAGTTAATGGTCGATTAGGTAGATTATTTAGAAGTTTTTTGGAGCTGGACTATAATAGAGACCGTAACCTGTTTTATATGGTTTTAGGTATAAGCCTTTACCCATAGCAATTGATTCCATATATCTATTGTGACGAGTAGCCTCTTTCAATAGTTCCTTTTCATTTTTTATGTCATTAACTGCCTTAACAATGGCGGAACTACCCGTTGCTAAACCTGCAAGTGCTGATAATGCTGTTAGAACAGGAATAAGTGGAAGAAATCCTCCAATTTTCGGTACTGTTATAACTCTCGGTATACTAATGTTAGATCTTTTTTTTCCTTTTAAGCTTGAATGAACAGCTTTTCGGGCAATTTCAACTGCCTCATTTATATTTTGTGGTTTTTCTTTTTTTTAATAGTCTCAAGGTATCTCTGACAGTTGTTTTAAAAAATTTTCTATTACATTTGGTTTTTCTCTTCTTTTGTTTACTTTTTTTAATTTTACGACTTTGAGGATTCCTCAAACCTAATCCAAATTTCTCTTTGGCTTTCATTGCGTTTGCTACAAGCCAAGCGTTAGCTTTTTCCTTTAAATTGATATCTTTAGCTTTAACTCTTTGCCAAGCCTTTTCAGCCAAAACTCGATCTGCTTGATGTCTTTTATTTATATCATTTGATTGTGAATATGCAATATCATGGTCTCTGCAAGCTGCATCCAATAAATTTATTCCTTTATCACCTCTTGCTAAGCGACTTTGAAGTTTTGTACCCGGTCCACAAAATTGATATCCAGGTAAATGTAGTTCAACTGGTAATTTATTAATTAAGTTGTTTACAAATCCTCTTCCAATCTTACACTGGTTCGATTTTTTCTTTCGTTGATATTTTATATTCATTTTTATAATGTCTTTACGCATGTAACAAGATTGTTATCATGAATGATGTGTTTTACGCATGTAACAAGATTGTTATCATGAATGATGATAATTCTATATATAAAGAGCTCTTTATAGTTTATTTACCTGTTAGTATTGCACTAGTTAGTTAATATGCGATTAATTAAGCAAAAAAATCAAATTGTTATAAGAAACATTGATGAATCGCTATCATCAGCGAAAAATATGAATGAAATTGTTCATAACGCATTATTGCCAAATTCAATACGTGCATTAATTGTGGGACCATCAAATTGTGGAAAGACCAACGTGATGTTAAGTCTAATAGAAAGTCCTAACGGATTAAGATTCAAAAATATTTACATATATTCAAAATCATTATATCAATCAAAATACTGTTATTTGAAGGAATTAATTAAACCGATAAAAGAAATAAAACTTTTTACGTTTTCGGAAAATGAAAAAGTTTTAAGCCCAGCTAAAGCTTATTCACATTCTATAATAATATTTGATGATGTAATTTGTGAAAAACAAAGTACAATAAGAGATTACTTTTGTATGGGTAGACATAAACATATTGATTGCTTTTATTTATGTCAAACATATACCAAAATTCCTAAACACCTAATACGTGATAATGCAAACATGATTATAATATTCAAACAGGATGAAATGAACTAAAAACATATATATAATGATCATGTTATTGGTGATATGTCGTTTAAACAATTTTGCAAAATTGTACTGAATGTTGGAAAGATAAATATGGATTTCACGTTATAAGTAAGGATGATTTGATAGATAAAGGACGTTATCGAAAAGGATTTGATAATTTCATACAAATATAAGTATATAAAGCAGATTGTTAGCAGATAATAAGCAGATGGTTAGCAGATATAAAGCAGATTGTTACCAGTATCAAAGCAGTTCAAAATGAGTAAAAATAACAAATTACTTAAAGATCTTATAAAGACTAGAGCTGTGTTAAAGGAAAAAGTGAAAAATATTAAACTTAACGAAATAGATAGAGTAAATATGTTGGAAGATACATTTCAACCTATAACCAAACCTCTAAAACATATAATGAATAAACTTAATGATAAACAAAATGAAAACAATAAAACTTTATCATTATCAACGACTACTGTTAAAACTGACAATAAAGATGACGATAATACGGTTAAAACTGAGGATGATGATGATGATGATAGTGACGATGATAATATGTTTATTGATGAGTATGAGAATAATGATTCTAATACATATTTTAAGAACTCTATTGAACGTAATAACTATTTTAAGAATAAAAAAAGCTTAAAAAGAAAAATAACACAAAATCGTAAGGATGATGATGGTGTTGATGATAGAAAAAAGATAAAAAGTTATGATAATAGTCTAACACAGTTTCCACACATAAACGCACCCGGAACTCCAACAACACATCAGAAATTTATAAGACCTTTAACATATAACAATAATACAAATTTTATAGAAACTAGTACCAAACGAAAAATATTTCAACCATCGAATAAAGAGAATAAAAGAAATAAAATTGAAACAGTTGAAACAAAATTACAACGTAAAAGGTCGTCATATGTAATGATGAAGAGAATAAACGGCAAAAAATTGAAAGAAATTTAAAACGCAAGTGTAGTTCAGAGTCAACTAATGATCATAATAAACGAACAAGAACTGAACGAAACCTAAAGAGAAAACAGTATTCTTCTATTAATGATTATGATGAATTTAATAAATATAAGAAACAAAGTAAATTTAGCCATATATTTTCAAAACGTAAAAGTGAAACACAGCTAAACAATGATAAAAAACGTATTAAGTTGAACAGTGTCAACTATAATACAAATATGATATCATCACCATTATATAAAAATATGCAATTACTTATCAGTAATAGAAAGTTGGATAATGTTTATGGTTTTAATAAAGATGAAAACGGAAATTGGCGGTATGGAAGAGAAAAAATAATATTTAGTAGAGGAAACATTATGAGAATAGGAAATAAAAAATTGAAAATGACACCCCGATTGTTTGAATTAGTATTTCATTCCAAACCACTGCATTACACTAAAAATGATTTGGTTAAATACAAAGAGATTCTAATATATACAAATGCACACAAACGATGTTACCAACCTGAAGCCCAAGTAAAGGGAACAAAAGCATATAAATATCAACGAATAATTAAGCATTTATTCAGTCCAAAAATAAATGTTTTGACAAGAGGTGAAGGTTTAACACTAAAATCATTAGATAATCGTAAACCAAACTATATATATTGGGATAATCCCAACGAATTGGTTGACAGACTACGTTTACTTCTTTCATCGGAAAGTGTTGGTCATAATAATCATAAAAACGAAATAATTTCTATTATTGAAGAACTTAGAGAGTCTAATATAATACATTAAAAAATGAGTTATATTAATAAATTTGGAGAAAGTTCAGTTAAACAAAAATTTAACAAAATTTCAGTTACGAAGGAATATTTTAATAGAACATATAATATATACTAACTGATAAAATAACTAATATAAAAACAGATATAGATAACAATGCTATAAAAAATGAAAATCTTATAAAACAATTTCAAAAGAATCATACTGAACTTGTATTAAAGGTTGAACAAATAACAACTGATGTGGAAAAGATGAATCATGCTATTCAAAATCATATTGAAAATTCTTCAAGTACTCTTAAAAAACAAATACACAATGAAATTAATAAATATGGCAGTAAAAATGAAGAAAGATTTAATAAAATTGAAGAATATATTTTCAAATGGGTTGCAATGGAAGAACTACATAAGCAATACAGTAATCAATTAAATTATGTTAAAAATGAAATAACAGTAATTAAGGAAGCCACTGAAAAAATAATTGAAAAAAATGAAAAAAAATCTTATTGTTTATAAAAACAGAATAGATAATATTGAAGAATATCTGTACAAGATAATTAATTTACAAAAAGAAGAAAAAAAAAACCTAATAACTCAATCGATATACATAGCTAGTCCGATTAACGAAGCAAAAGATTGATAAAATAATCGATGTAGAAAGTATAAAAGAAATAAAGAAAAAAACATACATTGAAATACAAGATCTACGCATCAAACAATAACATTTAATGTTAACTATTGTTCGAAGAACTATACTAGATTATACTACAACGAAATGAATTACAATATAGATAAAAGAGAAATAGTGGAAGAGCTACACAAACAAGTTAGAAAAAATTTTAAAAGAAGACGAGTTGTAATGAAAGGAATTGATGATTTATGGCAAGCTGATCTAGTTGATATGAGTAACTATAAAGCAGATAATAAGGGTTTTAGTTATCTTCTAACAGTAATAGATACATTCTCTAAAAAGGCCTGGGCTCTTGCATTAAAACATAAAACTTCCCAAGATGTAACGAATGCTATAAAAAGTATATTCAATAGATATCATCGAAAACCAAAAAACTTACATACAGATGACGGTAAAGAGTTCTTTAATAATAAATTTCAACAGTTAATGCAGTCAAATCAAATTAATCATTACTCAACATATAGTGGACTAAAAGCATCTATAGTTGAACGATTTAATAGGACATTAAAAGGAATGATGTGGAAAGAGTTTAGCTATCAAGGATCATATAAATGGATAAACAGATATCAAGATCTTGTAAATAAATATAATGATACTTTTCATACAACAATAAAAATGAGACCTAATGAAGTAAATTCATCTAATGAAAACATATTATTAAATACTGTCTATAAAAAGTTGAAAATATTTAAGAGAGCAAAGTTTAAAGTTGGTGATAGTGTACGAATTAGCAAATATAAAAATATATTTGAAAAAGGTTATACACCAAACTGGAGTACAGAAATATTTAAAGTTAAAATTATAAAGAATACAAATCCCAACACTTATATCTTAGAGGATTATCAAGGACATGAAATTAAAGGTGGATTTTATGAATATGAAATTATGAAAACTGAATATCCAGAAACATATTTAGTTGAAAAAGTTATAAAAAGAAGAGGAAATTCGTTATACGTTAAATGGTTAGGATTTTCATCCGAACATAACTCTTGGATTAACGTTGAAGATACATCACTATAAAAGATAATATAAAAATAAAAAATCTGTTCATTAGAAATTAAAACGTTAAGATGTCAATAACATTAACAGTAAATGGATACTCATCGCTACTTGTTGCCAACTATTTTCCACCTATTGAACTTAAACAAAACTATGTTTGTGGATTAATAAGCTTCGATACATATCATTCAATTCCAAATGTTGATCAAGAAAACAATTTATTTCATATTGGAGAACATAAAATACAAATTCCTGAAGGATCTTATGAATTTTCTGACATAACTGATTATATTGTTAAAAAATATAATAAGTTGGACAATAAAGGAACTCTTGTTATTAAAGCAAATTATAATACACTACAAACTTTTATAAAAAGCTCTGATCCAATATACTTCAATGAAGAAAATTCGATTGGATCACTTCTTGGTTTTAGCAAGAAACAGTTATCCGCAAATGAACAACATTATTCAGATAAAACAATAGATATAACAAAAACAAATACTATTAATATTGAATGTAACATTGTTAATGGAACGTATATAAACAACCTTTCTGCACATAACCTTCATCAGTTTTCACTCGTCGTTAGTCCTGGTTATAAAATAACAGAAACACCGACTAACGTCATTTATTTACCTGTAAATACGAATACGATAAACACTCTTGTTCTGAAAGTAGTCGATCAGGACGGAAAACTAATAAATTTTCGTGGTGAAAAAATATCTATAAGAATTCATTTAAAACCGATTAAGGAATGATTGTATTTGATACAAATATTATAAAAAATCCATTAACATTAACAGCATCGTCAATACAACAACAACATCAACAACAACAACAACATACACCAAATCATATAGTTAAACCTTCTAAAAATAAGAAACCCCAATATAAAAAAATAAATTCAAAACAAATTAAAACTCTAAGTAAAATTAATCGGGAGTTTTTACAGACTTTGGGATATAAATTAAAATAATAAAATAAATTGAAAAAAGAAAAATCATTATGAGTAGAATAATTAACATACTAGAAAAACGAATATTTGACAATTCGATTATCAAAAAAGAACTCCACAGTTATACATCATATTTACAGTCGTATAATAATAATGATGAAATTCGTATATCAATTCAAAATCAAGATTTATACGTTCTACCAAGTGAAAGTTATATATATATTGAAGGACATGCAACAAAAGAAGATTCAACAATTTCTTCATCTATAAAGCTTCTAAACAATTGTATGGCACATCTTTTCGATGAAATTCGTTATGAATTAAATGGTATAGAGATAGATCGAACAAGACATCTAGGCATTACTACAGAAATAAAAAACTATGCATCATTAGATGAATTTGAGAGTAATGCATTACTAAATGCAGGATGGGCCTGGACAAATGACGATGATATTACACTTGTTAGTGGTTACTTCAATTTTTGTATACCATTAAAAATGTTAATGGGATTTGCTGAAGATTTCAACAAAATAATAGTTAATTCTAAACATGAATTAATTCTTCAAAGATCCAAAGATGATAGTAGGGTTGTTAAATCTACTTTAACAACTGAAAAAAATATAAAATTATCAATTTTAAATATTACATGGAAAGTACCGCAAATACAACTTTCAGATGTCTACAAGCTGGAAATGTTCAAAACAATCAATAATCGCATTCCTTTGAATATATCATTTAGAAGTTGGGATATGTATTACTATCCTTCTCTTCCAACAAGTACTACTGTTTTATGGAATGTTAAGCTTGCTAGTGAAAATGAAAGACCCCGTTTTTTGCTATTAGCCTTTCGAGATAAGAATAACAAGTTTATACATTGTGATTTAACTGATGTCAAAGTTCACCTCAACTCAGATATGTATCCTTACGATAATTTAAATCTGAAATTCGATCGAAATCGTTACGCTGTACTGTACGATATGTATTTAAAATTTCAACAGAGCTATTATTCACGCAACAAAACACATTCATTATTAACAAAAGAAAATTTTAAATCAACTGCACCAATAACTGTTTTAGATCTAACACATCAAAATGAAACAATTAAAACTGGACCGATTGATGTACGACTTGAAATAAAAACACTAAAAAACATACCATCGGATACATCGGCATATTGTTTAATTATACATGATAGAATGTTTGAATATATACCTCTCACAAATGAAGTTAGAAAAATATTATAAGCAACTACATACTATTTTTTTCTCTTGTTCCAAATAAATAAAAATAAAACACAACAATTTATATTATAATTTCACAATATTATGAATTTGTTTTTTTCCTAAAACATTGTTTACGGGTATGTATAAAATAGTAAGAGTATAATTTATCCTTAATCATTTGAGTTTAACTCGTCGTTGACAATACATCATACACAAAAATAAAGAATAGTAATTATGAAGTTTTTCATATTTAGTATTTTATTTTTTATTCTGTTAGTTTTTGGTAATGCGTTGCCAATATCTAATATTGAAAATCCGGTTATTACAGCAAATGCAAAGAGTATTGAGTTTAACTTTACTCTACCAAATAACGAGGTTCTAAAAATAAATATATCATTCGTAATGTTAAAAGAGAGTCAACCACAAGAAATAAAAGATTACGATATGCAATTAGATGAAGAGAAAAATGCAACATAATTAACAGAGATGCAAAGTAAAAATAATATTTATACAAAACCCTTTTATTCGTATTTTAATAACAATTTTTTGAAAACAGCAGCTAACTTTAGCAAAACTGAAGCGCCACAAATAGCACAAAGAGTATTTACAGTAGATGATGCAATAGAAGCATTTCGCAACGAACTCATAGAAAAAGAATCTAATATAGGTGGTATTTTAGATGCTAAACATGTATTTTATCGACATTTTAATCTTTTGTATGAAAATGTGGAAATACCTATAAGGTGTACCTATGACAGTATATTTGAAAAGCAATATTTAAAAATAGATTGTTATGAATACCGAGAATTCAAACAAGAAAGAATTTTAAGCAATGGTGAAATTGAGAAAGTTCGAATGGAGGACTTAACAAAAAAATTACATCACATTAAAATAATTAGTCTGGAAAATTATACCCAAACATATAAAATGACTATCGAATAAAAGTTTAAACATTAGTATATCATCGATCGTTTCAAATGTCCATTTTGTTTATTTCTTGGGATAATAATTTGAATATTTGTTCTACAGAATCATGTTTATTGCTTTGTTTATTCAGCTGCACATTTTTTGAGAATGAGTCATCATTTGAAATGTCCGTCTGATTATTTGTTTTGCAGAATCATGTTTATGACTTTGTTTATTCAGCTGCACATGTTTTGAGAATGAGTCATCATTTGAAATGTCTGTCTGATTATTTGTTTTGCAGAATCATGTTTATGACTTTGTTTATTCAGCTGCACATATGTTGAGAATGAGTCATCATTTGATAGCCGAATTTTATTAGTCATTATTTAGTTGTGTTGTATTTGAAATAAAAAAACAGTTGTTTTAATTTTTTTCTATGCATTTAATTTTTATTACATATATTTAAGTGATTAAAAAGTTTTAAAATTGTTAATTTTAAGACAATAATAATAATAATTTGTATATATAAATTATTTTAAACAAGATATTTCTTTTGTTAGTAAAAGAGCATTTCTTAATGCGCAAACACCATATGTATGATAATTACAATATAAATAATCGGGATATTTAATTTCCATTTGTTTAAAGTTGATGCATCCAAAGTCCTCGATGTTAAAAACTCTTTTTTAAAGTATTTTTTCTAGCCATTGTCTCTTTTCTTCTCCTTTAACATATATTTTAGAATAACGTACATTAGCTTTTAAAAACTTGCAGACGCTTTGAAATGTGACTGATCCATCGTTCCACTTTAGGTGATGATAGTTCTTTGTTAACCAGTTTACTTCTTTTCGCTTCTTTGGCGATAAACATTTAAAATCAAAGGGGGGTTCTATAATGAAATTTGTGGCTTCATTGTTGTTGTTGTTGTTGTTGAAAACGATCGCTATTTCTTTTGCGATGAAATCATTTGAATCGCTTTTGAATCCTTGCATATCTATACAAACTATACTATCATCCATATTGTTTAATTTATAAGACTTTTCGGACTTGTCCTTTTATGGGTACATATTCAATTATGCGATCAGGAATAAGAATGCAGTAAGCTGATATCTTTGAGGCAATATTTGTAGCTGTTTCAAATTCAATTTTTATATCAATTGGTCCGTTATTGAGCGATTCATTTTGATGGCTGACATCTACTACAATAATCAGTGCATTATTTTTAAATTCTTGAGCCGTTAGAAGCGGTTGAGATTCTCTCATGTAATAGCTCTTAGATACATATCATATAGAATTGCATAGCGTTCATTCTTAAATTTGATATTTAGGTCATCATATGGATATGATACTGTATTTAAATGTACTTTTAAATTTATCAGGTCACAATGAACAAACTTATTTTCTTGTTGAAAAGCAATTAATACAAAACGGGGTCGTTCTCTACTTGCAGCTAATTTAACATTCCAGATATGACTTGTTCCTGTATTAAGTTGTGGATTAACATGACAATCCCAACTACGGAATGCCATCGGTGTAGAAGTACCATTGTTAATAATTTTTATCATATTCAACTTGCTAAAATCAGATAATTGTACATGTGGAATTCTCCATGAGATGAGTGAAATTGAAAGTTTTGCTTTTTCTGTGGAAACGCTCGAGTGTACAAGATCTTCATCGTTCTTATTACGCAAGAGTATCAATTCATGTTTCCCATTTAGTATGACTTTGTTGTAGTCTTCAGCGAAACCCAAAAGCATTTTTAAGGGTACATAAAAGTTAAAATATCCATTAACAAGTTTTAAATCATCAATTTTATTCCAGCCAGCATTCTGCATTCCATTGCTTTCCGTTGGTGATAAAGAAACCAAATTTTTTATGGTACTTGTACCTCCTAAATATCTTGTATGATCAATTTCAATACCATTAAGTTCATAACGAATTTCATCAAAGAGATATGCAACAAAGTTGTTTTTTAATTTAAAGTTGTCTGTAGATGTGGAGGTTTTCTCATCTACAACAGATCCCTCGACATATATATAACTTTCACTAGGTAACACATACAAATCTTGATTTTGAATTGAAATTTTCATCAGATAAGGGTTTATCTAAGACATTTATTATTGAACTCATTTTGCCCTCAATTTAAAATTCAATGACTTGAGAAAATTTTTATTAGAGTTTTTTGATGAATTGACCTCTTTAATTGTGGTTTAGGTCGTGATAATATTTTAGGTTCGTATGCTGATGGTGTTGTTGGTGTTGTTGTTGCTATATTCTGTGATATACTCGAGTTGAATATTAGCATTATTTAGTTGGTCTTAAATGAATTCGTATTGTTATTTCCTCTCCTCGGAAATTAATTAAATCACCGTGCTGATCAACTACTCGTAGAGCTAGTGAACTTATCTCTCTGGAGTTCACTGGTAAATAGATGAGATTTCGAGGTATCTCATCTATTTTATAGCCTGGAGGCACATTAATCGGAAATTCATGTAGTGTATGCGCCTTGGAATTATTCATATATGTATTAACAGCGATACTACTTTCAATTCGCAACAGATTCACCTTGAAAATATTAACTGGAAGATCAGAATAATGATCAACGTTTGGAGTTAGGATTTTACTATTGAATCCCAAGAGTTTTCCAATTGTACTTTCTCTATTAAAATATATTGCATAATTAGAGCTGTTGACTTTAATTTGCATTGTATTGTTATTGGCTTCTATAAAAATTCTATTTTGTGGATTGTATCGTTTATATTGTTCCTCTATATAATCAACAATATCATTCAATTCATAAGATCCCATTGGTATTTCAATCACATTTTCACCTATATGAAACAAATTGTTGTAGACATCAACATTTGGGATGCTATTATATGAATGAAAATCGGTTAGAGCACACTCATATGCCCCATTTAAATCAATAGGTGGGAAGTAATTAGCAGATAACTCTGATGAGTTGGAGCTTAGACTAAGTGTTATTGACATTATGACTGTCTGATTACGAATAAATAAGTTCAACACAAAATTTTTTATAAAAAGGATTTACATTATAATCTTAAGTACTAAGTATGTATGTATAATAATTGCTGATAATGTTTCAACTATAATATTTCATCTTTACTTATCCAAGAATTACGATCGTTACTAAATCCTAGCCATTTAACAAATGCTTTGGCTGCTCTGGTTTTAATAATCTTTTCAACTAGATATGTATTAGGAAATCTGGTTTTTAAAAGTTCTTCATCATAAAATCCACCTTTAATAGGATTTCCACGATAATCTTCTAATATGTATGTTGTCGGATATGTATTTTGAATAGATTTAATTGTGAAATTTTCTGTTGTCCAGTTTGCAGTATAGCCTTTTTCAAAAATATGCTTATATTTGCTTATGCGCACATAATCACCAACATTAAATTTCGATATTTTATACATTTTCAAATGACTGTATACTGTATTCAATAATTTTTTCTCATTTGAAGAGTTGACTTTAATTGGAGCCATTTTAATGGTACGATGAACTTTTCTGTTATATGATTCCAACAGATCTTTGTAGATATCAAGCCAATTGTATGTACCATTAAAACTAAATTCTTTCCACATCATCCCTTTTAATGTTCTATTAAATCGTTCTACTATTGAAGCTTTCATTCTGCTATACGTTGAATAGTGATTAATTTTGTACTTATCCATCAATTTTCCAAAGTGTTTATTGAAAAATTCTTTACCATCATCTTTTTGTAGGTTTTTTGGTCCTCGTCCCAATTGAAAAATATCTGACATGGCTTGGGTTGTTTCAAGTGCAGTTTTTGTTTTAAGTGGTAGTGCCCATGCAAATTTGGAGAATGTGTCAATTACAGTTAACAAAAATCTATAATTTTTATTGTCCATAGAATAATTTCCCATTTCAACTAAATCAGCTTGCCAAAGATCATCTATTCCTTTCATCACAACTCTACGACGTAAAAAAGATTTTCGAGCTTGTTTATGGAGTTCATTTACTAAAATTCTTTTTGAAGCCATTTCTTAGTATTAAGAATTATTTTCGAAGTGTTGTGATCTATTTGATACACTTTTAGCTATTGACACAAACATATAATATTCAAATCTATAAATCTTCTCATTAACTTTTCTTTTGTATACTTTCAACAAATTTTTGTAGATATCCGTCTTCCAAAAATTGTTTGCTTTTGGAAATAGTTTCTTGCATTTTCTTATTCTCTTCCAACTGTAATATTATTGCATGTTGTATCATTTCGATTTGAGTTCTTAGAGTATCATGAATATTGTTGTTATCTTCCTTAAAGTATTTTAATAGCTTGTGTTCTATTTCTTCGATTTGAGTTTGCAGAAACAATTTATTGATAAAATCGTTTTCTTCCACAGCTTTTGCCACATTTTTGATTCTTTTGTTTTAGACATCGATGTTGTTGTTCGTATCCATAAAGAACCCCAACATTTTAGGGGCATTTTTCAATGAAATTATATTGCTTGTATCGTTTAGATAATGTCCAAACTTACCAACAGACATACTTTATACAGATTATTCTACTATATTAGCTTCGCGAAGTTCTTCAATAATTGATACAATTTCGTTATTATGATTAGTGTGACCTGCAGCTTGTGGTGATACCAGTAGTCGAAGTCGATCTACCATCTCATTTGGATCATCCCCGTATATATAGTTTGGTTTATGAGGGTTAAACTGCATCAATCCATCACCTTTATAATTAGATATTGTCTTATTTGGTATTGATTTTGATAAAGTCTGTTGGTTTTTCTCTTTAAACATCTTTTTAATAATATGTTTATATATATAGGCTTTCGTTCCCTTGATTTGTCCATCAGGTTTATAGTCTCTTCTGTACGCATTTGTATTAATTAAAATTTTTTGTAGAGTTCTAGTTCATATTTATCATAGTTTTTTGGTATTTTATGAAACATTAGAGAAAATAGTCCTGGTGTTAGAGCCCATATTTGACTACCAACATGTATTTTGTTTTCATTTAATTTGAGTTTACTATCACCAAATTTCCATTCATTATTGAAATCTTTATGTGGACCATAGTTAGTATCTAATTCATTTCAAATTCAAATATTAAACACAAACATAATAGTAAGAGAAACAGGTAGCAGGTAGAGACACACAAAAGCATATAGAGGCGAGAGAGAGAGAGCGAAAGAGCGGGAGAGAGAAATAGGGAGCAGAATACAAAAGGGATCAAGGAAGCAAGTTAGGTACACAAACGAATTATAAAAGAAACAACGTACAACAGAAAAACGATTTAGTATTCAATAGAATACTGAAGATGGCACATAGCCGAAACCGGTCTGTTTACAAACCAAATTTGACGTGGGATGACGGAAAATTGTTCCAAATTCATTTCTTCCTTCCAAAACAGATAAGTCAGTGTAACTCTCTTCAGCATTTGAATTTTGAGAGTAAAAATCTTCATCATTATCAATAGTACTTTCACCATTAGGATCAGCAAGTGAATTGCTGATATTTAATATTGATTCTTCTACAAGTTTCTTTGGTGTACTTGTCTCCAACTTAATTGATGGTTTCTTAAGATGATTAGAACTGTTATTATATTCAATTTCTGTTTTCATCTCATTCTTTTTTGATAATTCCATTGATATTATTAGAATTATTTATAAATTTGTTTAAAGGATCTGTTATAGGTTTAAATGTATCTTTTAGTTGTTCACGTATGTCTATTTCGCCCGTTTTTATACTACGAAGCTTTTTCTTCAAGACATTTCTTGTCGCAACCAACTCCTTTAAAATTTTTTCATCCATTTTCCAGCTATCAGATCAGCTTATTAGGTATCTGATCAGGCTATCAGATCAGCTTATTAGGTATCTGATCGGGTTATCAGATCAGGTTATTAGGTATAAGATCAGCTTATTAGGTATCTGATCAGGTTATTAGGTATCAGATCAGGTTATTAGGTATCAGATCAGCTTATTAGGTATCAGATCAGCTTATTAGGTATGAGAGCAGGTTATCAGATCAGCTTATTAGGTATCTGATCAGGTTATCAGATCAGCTTATTAGGTATCTGATCAGGTTATCAGATCAGCTTATTAGGTATCTGATCAGCTTATTAGGTATCAGATCAGCTTATTAGGTATCAGATCAGCTTATTAGGTATCAGATCAGGTTATCAGATCAGCTTATTAGGTATCAGATAAGCTGAGGTATCAGATCAGCTTATTAGGTAGATAACTAGATCAAGTATACTTGTTATTTCAAGATCTATGTAGATGTATTATGGTTAAAGCCAGATTATATACTAAAGTTTTTCTTTTATGTAGAGCAATTTATATTGTTATGAAATAATCGAATAATTTCCTGTAGCGCCCATTGTTTAATTCATTATCTTTGCTTATCATCAAAAATCCATATTTATCCTTCCAGCACAATCGACAATTTCATGAAACTTTGCATAACTCATATCGCTGGCAACATGATCCCTATAAACATGTTTCATATTTGTCTCATCTTGTTTAAACATTATAATCATATTCGCATTGTCTCTTATTAAATGCTTGGGAATTCTGGTATAAGTTTGGCACAAGTAGAATGAATCAACATCCTTATGTCGTCCCATACAAAAATAAGCTCGTATATTATTCTGCTTCTCACATGCAACATCATCAAATATCATAATTGAATTAGTTCTAGCTTTGTCAGGGGGAATAACTGATTCATTTTCGGTGAATGTGTAATGTCCCATTCCTTTAATAGGTGTAATTAATCTCTTCAAGTATTCATATTTCGGCTGATATAGAGATTTTGAGTATAAATAGATGTTTTCAAACTTTAGTCCATTAGGACTTTCTAGTAAGCCAATCATAACATCAGTCTTTCCACAATTTGATAGTCCCACTATTAGAGCACGAATAGAATTTGGTAAGAGTGAACTATGTTTTATTTTTGAACTGATGTTCTATGAATCATCAATGTTTCGAACTAAAATATTTTTATGTTGCTTTACTAACTGCATTTTTATAACTAAATGCATTTCATGTTTGTTACCTTTTATTATAAAAAAAATAAATAAATAAAATGGTTATACATTATAAAAAGTCATTTAGTCATAAAAACACCTTCGTTGGAACAGGTTTACTAGATAATATAATAAACTCTCTTCCTGTTGAACTTCATCTTCCTGGATATCAACACTGTGGACCTGGACCTAAACTACAAAAACGTTTAAATTGAGGTGATAAAGGAATCAATTTATTGGACTCTGCCTGCAAAAATCACGACATAGCTTATCCCAAAAATAAAGATTTAAATATTAGACATCAAGCTGATAAAATTCTTGAAAATTCAGCTTGGGATCGAGTTTTATCAAAAGATAGCAGTCTTGCAGAAAAATCATTTGCATATATGGTTACTAACGCTATGAAAGCCAAAACACAATTTGGTATGGGTGTGGAGAAAAAGAAAAATGTTAAGAAACCTAAATTAAATGGTAAAAAATTTTTCAGTTCATCAATTAGAGCTGCAATAAAAATACTAAAGGAGAAAAAACCTTTAGACATTAACAATGCTATTAGAATAGCACGTAAAACGATAAACAAAACATTAAAAGGCTAAAAATTCCAAGTTATAATGCCTCGCATAATAAATGTACCAAAAATTGGTGGTTTTTTACCACTAATACCGATTTTAACTGCTCTGGGTGCCATTGGAAGTCTAACGACTGGAGGTGCTGCTATAGCTAAGGCTGTAAATGCGACAAAGAATGCAAAAAATCAGCTTCATGAAGCAACTCGCTATAATAAAGCGATGGAATCTATAGCTGTTGGGAAAGGACTTTACCTAAAACCATATAAAAAGGGTTATGGTTTAGTTTATAAAGAGCAGACAAAAAACTCTTAAAAATGCTACCTAATAGACCACTATCAGAAGTCAATTTGAGAAATGTTTCAAACAAAATTCCACATTTTAGAGGAGTTTTCATGTTGGACTCACTACCAAAACGACCAAAGAAAAAAAAAATGTGGCATAATCAATTTGGATATATCAACAGGACCTGGTACACATTGGGTAGCATATTATAAAAACATCAATGAAAAAGAATATTTCGATAGTTTTGGAAACTTACAACCGCCTTCGGAAGTACTCAAATATCTGGGCACAAATATAAAATACAACTATAATCAACATCAGAATTTTAATACATTTACCTGTGGTCATTTATGTCTTAAGTTTCTTTATGAAATAACTGAAAATATTAAATAAGAAACACAATTGTGTATGTATATATATATATATATATATATATATATATATATATATATATATATATATATATATATATATATATATATATATATATATATATATATATATATATATATATATATATATATATATATATATATATATATATATATATATATATATATATATATATATATATATATATATATATATATATATATATATATATATATATATATATATATATATATATATATATATATATATATATATATATATATATATATATATATATATATATATATATATATATATATATATATATATATATATATATATATATATATATATATATATATATATATATATATATATATATATATATATATATATATATATATATATATATATATATATATATATATATATAATATATATATATATATGCAAAGTAGTTCGTATGGAGTTTAAAATAATCCTACCTTTTTTAAATGCAATATTATAAAACTAAAAAAAACATTAATATGCTATTTAATATTTTTGTTCTAGTTCTTTTAAAACCAGAGAAATCTAGCTTTGTTTATGCCGGCGTTCGATAGCAGTCGGCTTTTAGGTTAGCAGTTTCATTGTAGACGGGACTGCAAAGCGGTTGTGTTTTATACGATCATTTTTGTTGCCAGACTATCACTTGTTTCCCTGCTTTTACACTGCCGCCGTTATGTTTTTATCTCTTCCGCAGAAGTGTGAGTTATAGTTAAAGCACATAAAGATCGATTAATTAGGTCCATGAAAGTAACCAGCTGCTCCTGTTGATGTTGTCAACCTTTTTTTTCAAGAAATTAAAAATTTTTAAATGGCTTTATTTAGCGCACCGTATTTTTGTCGTGTTTGTGTCGTCGGGTACAATCTAGTAACTGAAAATTTACCCCCTTCCTGTTGACCGATTGATCTGAAATTTTGAAATCACCTTTTCTTTTGGTGAAAATACAATGTTGTTATTACAAAAGTAGATTGCGTCACTCCCATAAAAAGTTATATTTACTTTTACCCTCTTCTAATTTACCATTTGATTTGAAATATGGTAAGCACCTTTAGTTTTGATGACAATGAAATCGTATGACTAAAAATTGGGCAGGGGCACGTCCAGGCATTATTGTAAGTCAAAGATGACCGCCACGAAATGGGAAATTTTGTATTTGTTTACAAACACCTCAATATGGATATCAAATGAAAGGTTTTAAGTAGTTTTAGTAGTAGAATAAAGCACGCAATGAAAAGAAATATCAATTCCAAAATGGCGGCAAGTACAAAAGGGGGACATATTGTCAGCTCCCTTAATATGGATATTAAATGAAAGCGTTTGGCTACTATAGTGCAGCACACCGTAAAAAAGAGTCGCGAGTCGAAGGTATAGTCTGAAACAATCACCCGTATGATGTATGTCGAAGTCGAATTTGTGACTACGACAAATTATCATAGAATAAATATAAGTTTTAATAGTTCTCTTTTTTCTAGGACATTTCGTCGTAGTCACATATTAGACTTCGGGATACAAAATAATATCATGGAGTTTGTACAGGACATCAAATAAAAATCTTAAAAATAAAATAAGTAAAAAATGTTAAGGTAAATGGTTCTATTGTAATGAAACAATAATGATGAGGATACTATAATAAAAGCAAAAAAATGCTAGGTACGTCACAATACCACACTCACAACCACTCTGCATGGCATGGATCTGAGAACCGATATAGATTCACGGGGCTTATTCCAGTTTTCTAGTTGTTGTTCGATGTTTTTACAGCATAGTTTTCAGTTATTTATTTAATATCGTTTTTGTGTCTCAGTAATTCTCATGTAGTAGTATATTCAACATTTTATTTGTATAATAAAAATTTTATTTGTATAATAAATATGTAATTATTCGCATTCGCAAAAATTTAAATTTATAGCATTCGCTAAACTGGTATTCGCTACGCCCGTAATCCATAGTCAACAACGCGCTACGACTTTCTTGTACTCTATATGTTTTTATAGTAACCATTTAACTTGAAAATTTTTTTCTCATTTTATTTAAAATTATATGGATTTTTTAGAAAGTTTCACAAAGAAGGAGTTTTTAGCGTGAAAACAAAAACGATTATATAGTTTTGGCCACGGAATACTCTCTTTTGACAGCCAAAAAAGGCTGTTATCATGTGTTATGGAGTTTTACATGCAAAATGTTCTTACTAAGATGGTATGAAAGCGATAGTTAAATTAGAAACCACGTTAGAAAATAAGATTTGCTTCCTCTTTCATACAATCTTCGTAATGTTGATGTACAATGACGGGTCTGGTTAGTTGTACATGGTTTTGGCGGTAAATTAAAAAATATAATCTGGAAAAAAGCTTTATAATGCATTTACATTTAAGCAAAATCTAGTACTTACTACGTTCGCTACGTTGATACAGACAATTTACTTTATAAGGTGTGCGCATTAGTTGCATTGCATTTGGAGGCTCTTTTTTCTATGTAGTTTGACATAAGAAAATAATAAATCGTAATCAGCTCTCTTTGATATGGAAACGAAAACTTGATGTCAAAAATCTTTGTGAAAACGGTATAGATATCGATAAGAATTTCAATTAAAATATACTAGATTACGCTCTGGTGTAAATGTAGTATGTATAACAAAATCTAAAGCGTTTACATCAAGTTTTATTGTCATATATCAGCATTTCGTACAAAATACAATATCCACAGCATTGAATACCTACTACTGTGTATTGAATACTGCACAATATGTTCGGTAGTAAGTACTCGGTACTGAAATACTCAGCACTTTCATAAAACTACATCCAAGTCTAACCTGCCGTTACACAAGCAAATGATTACTTAGATGTCGTCTACACGCAACAATGTCTAACATGAGAACGTCAAAATAAATCCGACTTATGTTGCGTATAGAGTTCAAATTAGTACTTCTCATGGATTACACAATTTGTACCGAACATTTTGTAAAAAGGGGGTATAAAAACTCAAAAAATAGCGTCACGTAATATCCGAATAAATTATGGTGGTTTAAGTGTAAAATAACCATTTTTTCAATAAAATTTTACTTTCCGCCAGCTCTAAGTTGCTTATGAGATACTAAACTACTATACAAATTAGCTTTTGTGAAAAGCAATATTAAAATAGCTTTCCAAAACGCGTAATTACATTAAAATCGGTTAAAAATCAATGACTTGTGGTATGTTTTTTGTTTTTTATTTTAAAAAAGCAGTCACGATAATATATTTCATCATAATTCGACAACAATTAACACGATAGTAATAATATAAACAGCAAAAGATGCGAAATAAAATTACCATCAAGTCATCCATACAAAAGTTTTTTTTTACTTCCCATTGTTTCGGAGTTATTCCAAAGCAAACTCACACCATGTAATCGCAAGAGAATTCGCCGTGAACAATTGACATTTGGGCTGTCAAAAAAGCTGATACATTAACATAGTTGACAGTTAAAATATGTAAGCCAAGGCGAATTAATTTTACAGGTGGTGGTAATAATACAAAAAACTCAATATCAATTCGCTTGATATGCCGTATCTGTGAAATACAGAAGACGAAACTTTATTTAAAATGTACTTTTAAGAACTGTGACTACAATTTATATGCCTAAAATAAATACCTTCTTCTGTTTATTGCCACATAAAAGTGTATATGTCTTGCTAATCATTTAAAAACACACGATTAAAAAACAATTGACAGACACAGCCAACGCGGCGAAATAGTCATATGTGCCTCAACACGACCTGTATTATTGGATCATGATGTAAAGATTTACTCAGTGCTAGTTAATCTCTCTTTTTCGTTTAAAATATGTTTAACATCCCGTCTTCACGACACATAATTTTATTCTAACATTTGTCAAATTTCATACATAAAAACATCAGAACAATTTTAGTGCTATTTTTCATATCGACTTTGACTTTTGTCAAGACTAATGAATGGCTCGTAAATACGCTATGTAAACCAGCAAATCTATAAATCAGTAAACATATAAACCATATGTTAAACGCATAAAATTTGGCGTTTAAACTACCGATACAAACCATATGTTTTTGATCGGTTTTCCACCTCAAAACCAGTTATTTTTGAAATTTATCGCTTAAACTAGGCATAATACATGGGGAAGTGATATCCAGCTGTTGAGTTTAAATTGCATATAAATTTTAGGTAAGTTTACCAAAACAAACGCTAGTTTTCACTGATTTATTAGACATTAGTCAGCTGAGCTCTCGAGAGCACCTGGTATGAAATTGACTTAGAGCATGGTGAAATAAGTATACAGGTGGCAGCATAACGTCAGCTGATTATTTTTTGCTCTGCTAGTTTTGTGCATAGTCCACGTCCAGCACGTATATATTTTTGACAAGCATCATCTAGTGTTTTGTTGTATTTGTTTCCCTTATGCGGCCACCTGTGTACTTATTTCACCATGACTTGGAGTTATTAAAAATTTAACGGCGAAAAACTAGACATTTCTTGTTTCTTTTTATTACTTTTTGCTATTTTCTTCATGGTGATTCATATGATTTTTCTCATTTCAGCTACAAAATGTATGCTTTATGTGTATGCATGTAGCAAGCGAGAATATGAATGAAACAAACTATAAAATTTCTGTCTATCTATTAATTTCCAATATGTAAAATCTACTGGCAAGTTCAAAAGAGAATCGAAAAAATGTCTGGCGAGAAATGTCTTATGTGTAAAAGGGGACTTAAGGGCCAAATAAACTACGCAAGCGGCTTTCCAAACATGACAGAATTTACCTCTGTACAAGCCTGTTGTGTAATATATGGTTTTTTGTGTTTGACAATCAGCTTGGCAAGCGGTTTGTAGAAAAATCAAAAAATGTAGATATTTTGACTGCCATGTCGAATTTGTAGGAAGATGCTTGTGTAGTTAATTGTGAAATTGGTTCATTTGCAATAAAATTTGAATAGTGAGGTCTTCGTGGAAAATTAAAATATAAATTAGTAATTAAAGTGAAAAATCTATGCTTGTATGGGCCAGTTTTGTGTAGTCTGTGCGCAATGAAATAAGTATGTTTGACAAGCTTCTTGCTTATAGTACTTCGCCATATGCCTGTTTTGGGCCAAAATGCGTGTTTTGCGTAAAATGCATGTTTTCTTACATGTTTCCCATACAACTGTCATGCGAGCAAAACACCTCACAGAGCCTGTTTTGCTACAAAATGTGTCGATATTTGTTAGTGCAACATTGCGTTGCCTGTATAATTACAAGTACAACTTTGGGTCATCCATTTACTGTGATTGAAAAATGCGAAAAAGTGACACTGACATGGAAAGAAATATTGCGCGCACATGATTTTCGAAGAAGAATGTAAGCAAAACAATGAAAACTTCAAATTTATTACGAAAATTTGAGCTTAAAAACACATACAACATTATGGAAACGTTTCGACATATATTGCTCAAAACGACCTGTTTTGCTCATAATGAAAACGTAAATGCATGGTTAGGTATATTCCGCTAGATGGAATTAGCGGCTATCATTGAGCCGCCGACTCCGACAGGTTGCGGCGGATATGTATAAAAATTAAGCGGCATATGCTTTTCCTTTTTTTGTCTTGCATTCAGTGACCTGCGCCTAAGGATTTTCATCGGCGGCGGCGGCTGGCACGAAAATCGTCGGCGGCGGCTTAAATTCGGCTGTCTCCCGAAAGCTACATCTGCTTTCCGTTTTTTTGCACTGCTCTTACAAAAAGACGGCTAAGCCGGCTTAAATGCAGATAATTTTAATTTACTTACGGTATAGGTAGTTTTTAAGTATTTATCTATTTTAACTAAATATATATGTATGTTGATAAATAATATGCAAAATCTTGTATATACATACATATCATAAATAGTAGAGTTGTCATGCGAATAAGAATTATTCGAATATCCGAACATCCTTTTTCCATTTTTATTTGAACGAACAAAATTTTTCAATTTAGAATAAAATAATATTCCAACAGTTTTTGCCGAATATTCGAACAACATTTTTAAACTGAATTTTATAAAAAGTATTTTATATTTACGAATGTAAAATAGTGTATTTTTTATGTTTGTAGACGCATTACTCTGTCATTATTGAACCGATTGTAAATTTTTTTTGGTTCGAAAGGGTTTGCCAACAGTTTGGTCCCATAATTTTTTTCCCGAAATCGGAGAGGAAATTTGCGGAGAGGAAATCATTCATATATCTATCATTTGGGAAACGATTTTCAAAATTATTTTTTTGTTCGAAAGGGTTTGCGCAAGTTGGTCCCATATTTTTTGTCCAAAGCCCCTTTCTAGAGCTAAGGCAAGTATCCCACCCGTATTAAATCGAAATTATTGAAGAGATGTAGTAGTAGTAGTAGTAATTTTCTTCTCCTGAAAATTCTTCAGGAGAAGCAAAAAACATGTTAAAATTAAAAATATAGAGATTTTCAATGCGAATTTCTCCAATATAATAAAAAGCCCCACGAAGAGTTCATTTCTGCATGATTGTTGTATATATTTGTAATATTTTAAGAGTTATGTTAGTTAGGGCTTTTTGCTTCATGTTTTTCTGAAACCAATAGCCCTATCTTCACTGAAAGTGTATGAAATGTAATGTTTTAATAGCAAAAAACCCCCAAAAGCAAAAAAGTGTGCTTCAAATGTATATAAAAAAATGTCGGTTTTAATGTACATTTCAATCAAATTTTTTTTAAATTTTTTTTTTGCATATGGAGGAGAATTTTTCACATCGCTCTATCTTGCCAACCGCTTTAACAGCAAATACTAAAAAGAATAAATTTAAAAAATCAAAAAACTCGAGTGCGTAAAAAATAAAAGAAAACAAGACCTAAATTTAAAAAAAAAAACCCGACTGCGTAAAAAAACTAAATGAAAAACAAAACAAGTCCAGTGTGCGGAACAGAGCGACTTGTACAGACGGAAAGCATTAATAATCGAATCTTCGAATCTTCGCAATAATGGTTCATTGACGTAAAAACTGCTGTGTTCCGCACACTGGACTTGTTTTTTTTTTCATTTAGTTCTTTTACGCAGTCAGGTTTTTTGTTTTTTTAAATTTATGTCATCAAAATCGGTTCACGCGTTCGGTTTATATAGTACCGCATAATGTGTGCTTCATAAGGTATGGTGGTTGTTTTGCATTTGACGGATCTTTTTTTTCTATGCAGTTTGACATTTCAAAATAAAAAAGGTATGGAAACGAAATCTTGATAAATGTCAAAAAGCATTGTGTAAAGGGTATAGATTTCAATTGAAATCTACCAGATTTCGCTCTGGTGTAAATGCAGTATTATTGATTTATTATATTAACCATATGAGAACAGGTGGAAAAATGATTTTCTACATAAAATGTTCCCAATATTATTTATTATTTCATTATTTTATTAATTTCATTCATTTCATCAAAACGTCAAACGCAGTACAAAAATGTGGAGCACAAATTACTATGAAAGTTTACAGTTTATGTTTGCACTAATTGTCAACAAAAATTCGTTGAAAATTATTGCAACATATATTGCAAACACCTGCAATGAACTGTCTCCACTAGCAATAACATAGTTTTCACAATTGCTGCAATATATGTTAACATATTTATTGCTATTCGAGAGTCTCGACTCGTAACGGGGGCTATTGCACCATATGTATATTGATAATCTCCATATACACCAATATAATTTTTAAATTTTTGCAATATGTTTTGACATATTTCTGGTTAGTATGTAGCTATTTTTGTTTTAATCATTCTCCGAAATTGGTTTTATTTTGGTAACTAAGAGCTTTGTAGTGAAATTCACAAAGTTTTAACACTTAAATAAAAGCTGATTTTGTCTCCTTTGTTAAAATTTTATATCACTTCCCAACACGATTAAAATAAACGAAAATAAAAAAGAGGAATAAAAAAAACGAATTTATAGTTGCACACAAACATATTTTCATGAATTTCTTTAATTTAGAGATGTAAAAGTTGAACTAAATGTTTAAATAATATAAATATTGTTATTTATATATTAAAGATTTAATATGTGTGTATATTGTCGATAAATTATATGAGTTTTGCCAAAAGACGACGTGCTTTACCTGAACAGCTGGCTGATGTCTACATATTCAATAACACCACTAAATTACTGCCGTTTAGTTAATGCAGCTAATATTGTTTAATGCTAGAGTTAATGTCGACGTCGTTGACGGCGTCTTAACGCCGAAATTCGGATGTTCGGCGTAAAATTTCATTTTGCTGTTAATGTTAACGCCGTCGACTCTCTTCTCTTTTGACTTTTTCTCCCGCATATATTTATCCCTCAGGCTTTCCCACCTAGTGGTGCATTCATGTTCTTAAAAACAATAAACAAATTAAACATAAATAATTGAAATATGTGGTTTATTAATGTTTTTACCTGATATCCCCAAAGCTGTCCCTATTTTTTTCCAAACCTCCCCTTTAAGAGCTATATTCTTATAGCTCTTGGAAAATTTGTTATAAAGTACTTCATTTTCACGAACAGCATTTATAAGCTGCTCATTTAATGTGAGATTCGAACTCATTTTATTTAAAAAACGTAAAAATTAGACAAAAGTTTTAAAAAACTGTAACCAACAGAAAATTATATTTGTTTTATTTCCTCCTTTTTGACGTTTCATCATATGTTTTTGTCTGAGCAATACCGCAACGACGCCGAAAAATTTGAAACAGATTGAACTTTTTCGGCGCCAAATTTCTTACGGCGTTGAGATTAACTGCTCTCATACAATTTCATACGATTCAACTTTTTTTTGACATTTGACGCCATCAACGACGTCGACATTAACTCTAGCATAAAAGTGTTAACGAATAGTAAAAACAATTATATTGATGTAAACTTATTTAAATGACTTGATTAGCGTGAAAACAAGTTTGTGAATTGCACTACTGACTGGAAGTCGAATACATTGGAAACTGATATATAATAGTGCATTTACACCAGAGCGAAATCTAGTACTTAGATGTGGAGCTAAATCTAGTTGTTTTTACTAGATTTCCCATACAAAACGAAATCTTCCACGCCACTAGATTTTGACAAAATCTACTAAAATCTAGTAGTACTTGGTTATACAACCGTGGTTTTGCTCATATAGTACTTAAAAATACTACGCTGTTCCAGAATATGTTCGCAATATTATTTATTATTTCATTATATTTTTTAATTTCATTCATTTCATCAAAACATCAAACGCAGTACAAAAATGTGGAGCACAAATTACTATGAAATTTTACATTTTATGTTTGCACTAATTGTCAACAAAAATTCGTTGACAATTATTGCAACATATATTGCAAACACCTGCAATGAACTGTCTCCACTAGCAATAACATAATTTTCACAATTGCTGCAATATATGTTAACATATTTATTGCTATTCAAGAGTCTCGACTCGTAACGGGGGCTAATGCACCATATGTATATTGCTAATCTCCATATACACCAATATAATTTTGAAATTTTTGCAATATGTTTTGACATATTTCTGGTTAGTATGTAGCTATTTTTGTTTTAATCATTCTCCGAAATTGGTTTTATTTTGGTAACTAAGAGCTTTGTAGTGAAATTCACAAAGTTTTAACGCTGAAATAAAGGCTGATTTTGTCTCCAATAATTACTGTTTGTATTAACGATAATTTGATGTATTTAACGCCTTTGTTAAAATTTTATATCACTTCCCAACACGATTAAAATAAACGAAAATCAAAAAGAGGAATAAAAAAAACGAATTTATTGTTGCACACAAACATATTTTCATGAATTTTTTAATTTAGAGATGTAAAAGTTGAACTAAACGTTTAAATAATATAAATATTGCTATTTATATATAAAAAATTTAATATGTGTGTATACTGCCGATAAATTATATGAGTTTTGGCAAAAGACAATGTGCTTTACCTGAACAGCTGGCTGATGTCTACATATTCAATAACACCATTAAAATTTTTGCCGTTTAGTTAACACAGCTAATATTGTTTAAAAGTGTTAACGAATAGTAAAAACAATAAGTTTGATGTAAACTTATTTAAATGACTTGATTAGCGTGAAAACAAGTTTGTGAATTGCACTACTGACTGAAAGTCGAATACATTGGAAACTTATATACAACCGTGGTTTTGTCATATAGTACTTAAAAATACTACGCTGTTCCAGAATATGAACTTTATAAGGTGTGCGCAGTAGTTGTTTTGGATTTGACGGATCTTCTTTTCTATGCAGTTTGATATTTCAAAATAAAAAAGGTTAAGCAACTATCTCTGCTATGGAAACGAAATCTTGATAAATGGCAAAAAGCCGTGTGTAAACGGTATAGATTTCGACACAGATTTGAATTGAAATCTACCAGATTTCGCTCTGGTGTAAATGTAGTATAATTGGCAATGTTTTCCGTTTATATGCAAATTCTTTCGTTAATTGTTGATAATTTCCATGAGTTTGCTAATTGCAAATAAAAAATTAAATCACCGTTTATGACAAGAAATGAAAATAAGTCATGCGGATAATCATACTATGCGAAAATATTGAAAACACTTGCAAAAAAGCATTAAAAACGTTGTTGATTACATATATAAGAACTGTTACCACAGTCTAACCAGACGCGACACGAGCCGGAAGATATTTCCGTCTCAGCCGAAGTGGCCGGCATCACAAAAGAGAAATAAGAAAGTATTAATGTTTCTGTTTGTTTTGTTTTACGCATACTTTTGACAGATCTGCAACACTTTTAATTGGATAATATGAAACACCAACACGTAATTGTTGTCTCTTTCCCAACTAGCCGGCATAAAAACCTGATTTGGGCAATTTTCAACTGTCCAAGTTGACGTGTCTGGTTAGACTGTCCTATTACCATGTGTAAACGCATGGTTATTTATATTGCTTATTTATATTGCCCACTCCAGCTAGTGGCGACGGTGACATAACAAAATTCAGCGGCAGCTAAAAGAAAATCTAATACGATGCCGGTCAACTTCATTTTTATTACGCCGTTAAACTCGGGAAATTTATAGAATAAGTATGGTAGCGCGAAATGCAAAAATGTTTGTTTAAAACGAGATATATTGATATATTAAAGGTTTATATCAATATAAGACTACCGCTATATCAAACATAGCGGAATCTATTAACATTAAAAAAAATTAAAAAAATTGACTGCAATCGAACAAGACTGCATAGAAGCCGCTGCGAATATGAAATAGTGCGGTCCGTCTGCATATGATCAAAATGACGGCATACAAACTGTTAGCATGAAAAACAGACTGTAATCAAATCACTGTGCATATATATATATATATATATATATATATATATATATATATATATATATATATATATATATATATATATATATATATATATATATATATATATATATATATATATATATATATATATATATATATATATATATATATATATATATATATATATATATATATATATATATATATATATATATATATATATATATATATAGTAGTATGTTTATGGGGCTTCTGGATAGTATTTTCAGTACAAAAAGTGGCTCATGCCTACGCTACGCCCGGCATTTAAGTTTGTTGATCGGTACGCTACACTAAACATAGTATTGATGTTTCCAGCCCTGGAAGAGAATACGTGTGTGTGTGTGTGTGTGTTTAAGTTGTCTGATAAGGATTGACTAATTAGGTGTGTGATGCAGAGTTGACTGATAATGAGCAACCAATCAGGTAATTCGCTACACTAAACATAGTATTGATGTTTCCAGCCCTGGAAGAGAATACGTGTGTGTGTTTGAGTAGTCTGATAAGGATTGACTAATTAGGTGTGTGATAGAGAGTTGACTGATAATGAGCAACCAATCAGGTAATTGTATTATATTTGTGGGTTTGTGTGTGAGAGCCGGCGATTTTAGTTTGTATTATTAATAAAAAGAATAAACATTTTTTTAACAAAGAAAAAATGTAATACTTGTTTATTTTATTACATTGTATGATGATGATTGACAGATATGGTGATAATATATATTTTTTCAAATAACTAATACCAATTAGAACAATTGATGATTTTAATATTTTAAATAATAATATTTTTTATTAAAATATTTTTCAAATATTTAATACAAATTAGTGCACTATTAAGAAAAAATGTAATACTTGTTTATTTGATTACATTGTATGATGATGATCATTGACAGATATGGTGATAATATATATTTTTTATTCAAATATTTTTCAAATATTTAATACAAATTAGTGCACGCACTATTAAGAAAAAGAAATACATTTTTTAATAAAGAAAAAATGTAATACTTGTTTATTTTATAACATTGTATGATGATGATGATTGACAGATATGGTGATAATATAAATTTTTTATTAAAATATTTTTCAAATATTTAATACAAATTAGTGCACTATTAAGAAAAAGAAATACATTTTTTAATAAAGAAAAAAATGCAATACTTGTTTATCTTATTTCATTGTATGATAATGATGATTGATAGATATGGTGATAATATATATTTTTTCAAATAACTAATACCAATTTGTATTATTAATAAAAAGAAATACATTTTTTAGCAAAGAAAAAATGTAATACTTCTTTATTTTATTACATTGTATGATGATGATGATTGACAGATATGGTGATAATATATTTTTTCAAATAACTAATACCAATTAGAACAATTGGTGATTTTAATATTTTAAATATTTAATACAAATTAGTGCACTATTAAGAAAAAGAAATACATTTTTGTTTATTTTATTACATTGCATATTGATGATTGACAGATATGATGATTATATTTTTTTTATTAAAATATTTTTCAAATATTTAATACTAATTAGTGTACTATTATTTTTATTTTATTACATTGTATGATGATGATTATAATTTCTTTATTAAAATATAATGCTTTTAATGCATTAAATTTTATATAAAAAAAGAAAAAACCCCATGCTTTAGATTAATATAAACATTTACTGAGCCAGAATATCAACAAAATGCCAGGTAGAGGAGACCCAATGAAATTTTTTTAACTCATCGAGAGGATAAGGATGATGCCGAATAGCGTACTGCAACCAACACCATCGACGTCAGCAGCAGCACAACAACAACAATTAATGATGAATTCCCAAGAACCAACACCATCAACGTCAACAGCAGCACAACAACAATTAATGATGGATTCGCAAGAACCAACACCATCAACGTCAACAGCAGCACAACAACAATTAATGATGGATTCGCAAGAAACGGTATGGCTGTCAGATGACGACAACATGGCAGAAACATCACCACCAGCACTACATCAAACATTGGGAAGATCACTACCATCATCATCATCATCACGTCCTACAACTACCAATACACCGCAGTTGGTTATTGATGATGATGATGATGATGATAATTTTGAGGCACGATTAAGTGCCTTACAGCATGAGAGAAAGCAAAAACTAGAAATATTATTAAGATTAGAAAAATTTAACACAGAAAAAATTAAACAATTTAAAAATAAAAGGGCGGGAATTAGAAAGGCAATATTGAATCTTTATAAAGATGAACCAAAAAAAGTCAGTCTAGAGGACTTCTGCATGAGTTCTCTAGATTGTGCGATATGCTTTGAGGAAAAGAGTGTGGAAGTTTTCTATTTTCTCCCGTGTTCCCATAATATTTGCTTTATATGTTTGAATACCTGGCAAACAAATATTTGTCCTGTTTGTAAACAAACATTTGAAGCAGTTACGGAAATTTTAAAAAAAGGAAGCCGATACTGCTTTAATTCCAAAAATTTTAGAACAGCTCTTACCGACCTATATTCATATAGTGATGTTGGTGAAAGCTCAGAGGAGTGGTGATAAATTTTGCTAATTTCATTTAACTTTATTATATTAAAATAAAAAAATTATTTAATTTTTACTAAAAACAAAAAAAAAGTGTTTTTCATTTTAATTGTTATTTATTAAACATTCGTTTGTATAAATTAAAAAGCTTTTGTTAATTTAATTTAACTTTATTATATTAAAATAAAAAAATCATTTAATTTTTACTAAAAATAAAAAAAAAAGTGTTTTTCATTTTAATTGTTATTTATTAAACATTCGTTTGTATAAATTAAAAAGCTTTTGTGCTAATAAATATTCCTCGTAAAAAGATTGACATCGACAAATATTTACATTATTAATTTCACAATAATATGTATGTATAATATTATTTCTATATAAAAATGGTTGACTTATATTTCTAAATATCCTTAGTTTGTTAATATATTTTAAAAATAAATTTTTATGTTGTTCTTCAATTTGTTTACTATGACTAATTAATAAATCCTCCAATTCAGCCGATGTTACCATTTTTATTTTTTTATTTTTAATAAATAGTAGTGATGATTATTAAGATTAGCGGATAACTAAATGAAATTTCTATATTTCTTTATTTAAATATAAATTAATAAAATTTCTAAATAAAATTACATTTTTTTCAGCACATATTTGATTAACAATATTATTATTATTATGATTTTTTTTACAAATATCTATATTAATATTATTTGAATATAAAGTTTTAATATTTGGACAATTTAAATCATTCAAATTTATTATATTTACAATTATTTTTTCGTTAATGATTTCTCTCAACCATTTAACTTTTTCAAGTCCTTTAACATAAACAATAGGATATTTTTTATTTCTTTTTCTCATATTTATTATTATGTATTTTGTTAATTCTTTTAATGTAGTATCGCCATTATCCCAATGTAAACCATGTAAGTTATTGTATAACCATTTATTTGTAATTTTATCTTTAATACTTAATTCTGTAAATCTTATTGGTGATTTAATAAGAAAAGTTTGCATTTCAAGATCATTAAATGAAATACAAACTTCTTTTGCATATAATTTATTATGTATACAAAATCCTTGAACATCGATGACTAAAAATGTATCCTGTTTTTCCATTATCCTTTTAATTACCGAAAATAATCACTATCATTTGTTGTGTTACCTTTCCCTTACCTATACATCACACCACTGATTATATGAATGAAAAACATTTTTATTTATAGTTTTCTTATTAATTATTTTTATTTAATTTTTATTGTTCAAATACAAATGAGTAGTATTGTCCATCTACTACTTTTTTGAAAAAGTATTTACCGGATGATAAGTCAGCAATGCCTTCGTCTGGTAAATGATCATATTTGCTTGGTAAAAAGACGACATTTTTTTGGAAAACTGTGAAAGCTTTAATGTTAATAATATAAAAGAAGATTCAGAATTAGGTTATATATTGGAAGTGGATTTAGAATATCCAACCACATTACACAACTATCATAATGAAAATAAGAAGATGGAAAATATGAAAAATCAAAAGTGAATATTGGATTTAAGTGATAAAACCAATTATATAATACATTATCGAAATCTTCAACAATGTCTTCAACATGGTTTGATTTTAAAGAAAATTCATAGAATACTTGAATTTAAACAATCGAATTGGTTGAAAAAATATATAGATGTAAATAATCATCATAGAACATTGGCTAAGAACACATTTGAACAAAACTTTTTTAAATTACTCAATAATGCGGTGTATGGTAAGACAATGGAAAATGTTGATAAAAGAAAAGATGTAAAATTAGTATGTGAATGGGAGAGCAGAGGAAAACGATTAGGAGCTAGAGCTCTAATTGCTAGGACTAATTTTCATAGTTGTCTGAAAATTCATGAACAAATGGTTGCGATTCAAATGAAAAGAGTACGAACTGAATACAATAAACCCATTTACATTGGATTTTCTGTCTTAGAACTCTCGAAATGGAAAATGTATAATTTTCATTATGAATATATGAAACCGAAATATTGTGAAAATATTACTCTTAATTACATGGATACCGATTCCTTTATATATGACATTAAGACAAATGATTTATATTATGATATTAGAAATGAAATTAAAATACATTTTGATACATCTGGTTATCCAAAAGAAAATGTCTATAATTTTCCACAAATGAATAAAAAAGTATTAGGGATGATGAAAGATGAATGCAATGGTAAAGTTATTAAAGAGTTCATTGGTTTACGAGCTAAAATGTATTCTATAAAAATAGACAACTTAGACAAGGAAATCAAAAAAATAAAAGGTGTAAAAAAAAGTGTAACTAATAAACTAACAATAAATGATTTTAGAAAATGTTTGATAGAGAAAAAGCTGTACTATGATTCCATGTATATATTTAGATCTAAGATACATGAAGTGTATACACAATATATAAGTAAATTAGTATTAAGTTATTTAGATGATAAAAGATTTATATGTGAAAATAATATTGATACTTATGCCTGGGGACATTACAACATAAATAATAAATAATAAAGAAAAAAACAAAAACAATTTTTATTTTCATTTCAAATTATATTTATTGTATAGAAATTTTAAACATAAGTGACCAAAATTAAAAGAATTAAACATTTGTTTTTGCTGATAATTATATTCAATGGGTGATTTTAAATAATTAATGATTTCAAGTGGTGGTTGTAAATTTCCAAAGCTATCAAAGTACTCTTTATAGTTATGATTTTTATAATATGCTACCCAATGTGTTCCAGAACCTTTTGAATCGTCTAAATTAACGATACCACATTCTTCTGTTAAAGGCTTCTTAGGTAAACAGTCACGCATAAAAACCCCTCTAAAATGTATGAGTTTTTTACCATATTTATTCAAATCCAAGTTAGTTAATGGTCGATTAGGTAGATTATTTAGAAGTTTTTTGGAGCTGGACTATAATAGAGACCGTAACCTGTTTTATATGGTTTTAGGTATAAGCCTTTACCCATAGCAATTGATTCCATATATCTATTGTGACGAGTAGCCTCTTTCAATAGTTCCTTTTCATTTTTTATGTCGTTAACTGCCTTAACAATGGCGGAACTACCCGTTGCTAAACCTGCAAGTGCTGATAATGCTGTTAGAACAGGAATAAGTGGAAGAAATCCTCCAATTTTCGGTACTGTTATAACTCTCGGTATACTAATGTTAGATCTTTTTTTTTTCCTTTTAAGCTTGAATGAACAGCTTTTCGGGCAATTTCAACTGCCTCATTTATATTTTGTGGTTTTTCTTTTTTTTAATAGTCTCAAGGTATCTCTGACAGTTGTTTTAAAAAATTTTCTATTACATTTGGTTTTTCTTTTCTTTTGTTTACTTTTTTTAATTTTACGACTTTGAGGATTCCTCAAACCTAATCCAAATTTCTCTTTGGCTTTCATTGCGTTTGCTACAAGCCAAGCGTTAGCTTTTTCCTTTAAATTGATATCTTTAGCTTTAACTCTTTGCCAAGCCTTTTCAGCCAAAACTCGATCTGCTTGATGTCTTTTATTTATATCATTTGATTGTGAATATGCAATATCATGGTCTCTGCAAGCTGCATCCAATAAATTTATTCCTTTATCACCTCTTGCTAAGCGACTTTGAAGTTTTGTACCCGGTCCACAAAATTGATATCCAGGTAAATGTAGTTCAACTGGTAATTTATTAATTAAGTTGTTTACAAATCCTCTTCCAATCTTACACTGGTTCGATTTTTTCTTTCGTTGATATTTTATATTCATTTTTATAATGTTTTTACGCATGTAACAAGATTGTTATCATGAATGATGTGTTTTACGCATGTAACAAGATTGTTATCATGAATGATGATAATTCTATATATAAAGAGCTCTTTATAGTTTATTTACCTGTTAGTATTGCACTAGTTAGTTAATATGCGATTAATTAAGCAAAAAAATCAAATTGTTATAAGAAACATTGATGAATCGCTATCATCAGCGAAAAATATGAATGAAATTGTTCATAACGCATTATTGCCAAATTCAATACGTGCATTAATTGTGGGACCATCAAATTGTGGAAAGACCAACGTGATGTTAAGTCTAATAGAAAGTCCTAACGGATTAAGATTCAAAAATATTTACATATATTCAAAATCATTATATCAATCAAAATACTGTTATTTGAAGGAATTAATTAAACCGATAAAAGAAATAAAACTTTTTACGTTTTCGGAAAATGAAAAAGTTTTAAGCCCAGCTAAAGCTTATTCACATTCTATAATAATATTTGATGATATAATTTGTGAAAAACCAAGTACAATAAGAGATTACTTTTGTATGGGTAGACATAAACATATTGATTGCTTTTATTTATGTCAAACATATACCAAAATTCCTAAACACCTAATACGTGATAATGCAAACATGATTATAATATTCAAACAGGATGAAATGAACTAAAAACATATATATAATGATCATGTTATTGGTGATATGTCGTTTAAACAATTTTGCAAAATTTGTACTGAATGTTGGAAAGATAAATATGGATTTCACGTTATAAGTAAGGATGATTTGATAGATAAAGGACGTTATCGAAAAGGATTTGATAATTTCATACAAATATAAGTATATAAAGCAGATTGTTAGCAGATAATAAGCAGATGGTTAGCAGATATAAAGCAGATTGTTACCAGTATCAAAGCAGTTCAAAATGAGTAAAAATAACAAATTACTTAAAGATCTTATAAAGACTAGAGCTGTGTTAAAGGAAAAAGTGAAAAATATTAAACTTAACGAAATAGATAGAGTAAATATGTTGGAAGATACATTTCAACCTATAACCAAACCTCTAAAACATATAATGAATAAACTTAATGATAAACAAAATGAAAACAATAAAACTTTATCATTATCAACGACTACTGTTAAAACTGACAATAAAGATGACGATAATACGGTTAAAACTGAGGATGATGATGATGATGATAGTGACGATGATAATAGCTGTGTTCATTTACTGAAAATTGTTAACAATTGTTAACAATTTTTGATAGAAAGTGTTCATTAACTCCAAAAATTTTCAACGAGAGAGCGTGAAAAGAGAGCAACAAATTGAGACACAAAAAAATTGTTGAAAATTCTTGATAGTAAAATTTTTACTTTCAATAATTGTTCAAACAGCTGTTTTGTGTTTGTATTTACAAATCAAGTTTGCTAAAAGAAGTTGGGAAATAAAAATATTTTTGCAAAATTTAAGAAATTCTAAGTGAATGTTAATTTTTAAAGCGATGAAATATATTAATACGATAGAAAACCAATTTTTGTTTAATTTAGGACCAACCGCACAAAAATAAGATGTCTAAAGCAATGGAATTTAGCAACACAGGATCTAGTACATCAGGGCCAGAGGATGTTGCAGCAAATTTTAGTATTGCAAATATTATGAGTATCTAGATACTCGGTACTTTACACTATGGCGGTAGATAATCCAATTAGTTCATACATAAATATATTTAATGTTAATGTAAATTTGACTATGTAATTTAGACAATTAGCAGTATCTTGGAAACCATAAGAGGGAATTTCTTGAAATTAAAAAAAAGCTAATATGTACTAAATATTTCAAAATTAAAAAAATGTCAAAACGAAAAATCGCCAAAATGAAAAAGCGTTTAACGGAAAAAACACCAAAATTGCAAAAAAATTACTAAAACGCAAAAAATCACCAAAACTAAAAAGATCGCCAAAAAAACTTAAAAAAAAACCCAAAAACCGAAAAAAGTCGCCAAAACGAAAAAAACACTAAAACTAAAAATATCGTCAAAAACGAAAATTCGCCAAAAATGGAAAAAATCACCAAAGCGAAAAAAGCGTCAAAGCTAAAAAATCGCCAAACACCGAAAATTTGCTAAAACGAAAGTGTCAAACCCAAAAAATCGCTAAAACTAAAAAAATCAGCAAACACCGAAAAAATTCCCAAAACCCAAAAAAGCGCCAAAACTAAAATAAATCTCTAAAAAATCGTCAAAAAGTAAAAAAAAACGTTAAACAAAAAAAAAACGCTAAAACAAAAATATTGCCAAAACTAACGAAAATACACAAATAAACATACGTTATTCTGGCATATTCTGTGTTTCACAAAAAATAAAATAATGTGAATTTTCTTGGCATTGTTGTTATAAAAAATTATTTATAACAACAATGCTATGAGAAATACACATAATTTTATTTTTTTGTGAAACACAGAACATGCCAAAATGACGTTAACATAAAAATATTTCTGCAACTTTCGATTGATAATTGGTCCCAAAATGTAATCCATATATAAATTTTTTAAATATTGTACTTCATTACAAAATAATTTGTTTTTGTTTTCATTACCTCAAAAGTTTAAAATTTCAGATATGTACCCTTTTTTCAATTTCTTATTCAATTTTGTTGAAAAGAAATAATAATAAATGCCGAAATCACATTATTTTTATAGTAATAGGTACATATATTACATTTTTCCACATATAGGAGTAGTTATTAAGTACTCATATATACCTATATATTATAACACTATTTTAGCTTGAAAATTTTGGATGGTAAAGTGTTCATTTACTTTTTATTATTTTTGAGAGTAATTTTACAAAATTCCTTTTTACTCTCTCGTTGATGGAAAGTGATAGGAAAGTAAATGAACAAAGCTAATATGTTTATTGATGAGTATGAGAATAATGATTCTAAGACATATTTTAAGAACTCTATTGAACGTAATAACTATTTTAAGAATAAAAAAAGCTTAAAAAGAAAAATAACACAAAATCGTAACGATGATGATGGTGTTGATGATAGAAAAAAGATAAAAAGTTATGATAATAGTCTAACACAGTTTCCACACATAAACGCACCCGGAACTCCAACAACACATCAGAAATTTATAAGACCTTTAACATATAACAATAATACAAATTTTATAGAAACTAGTACCAAACGAAAAATATTTCAACCATCGAATAAAGAGAATAAAAGAAATAAAATTGAAACAGTAGAAACAAAATTACAACGTAAAAGGTCGTCATATCAATGTAATGATGAAGAGAATAAACGGCAAAAAATTGAAAGAAATTTAAAACGCAAGTGTAGTTCAGAGTCAACTAATGATCATAATAAACGAACAAGAACTGAACGAAACCTAAAGAGAAAACAGTATTCTTCTATTAATGATTATGATGAATTTAATAAATATAAGAAACAAAGTAAATTTAGCCATATATTTTCAAAACGTAAAAGTGAAACACAGCTAAACAATGATAAAAAACGTATTAAGTTGAACAGTGTCAACTATAATACAAATATGATATCATCACCATTATATAAAAATATGCAATTACTTATCAGTAATAGAAAGTTGGATAATGTTTATGGTTTTAATAAAGATGAAAACGGAAATTGGCGGTATGGAAGAGAAAAAATAATATTTAGTAGAGGAAACATTATGAGAATAGGAAATAAAAAATTGAAAATGACACCCGGATTGTTTGAATTAGTATTTCATTCCAAACCACTGCATTACACTAAAAATGATTTGGTTAAATACAAAGAGATTCTAATATATACAAATGCACACAAACGATGTTACCAACCTGAAGCCCAAGTAAAGGGAACAAAAGCATATAAATATCAACGAATAATTAAGCATTTATTCAGTCCAAAAATAAATGTTTTGACAAGAGGTGAAGGTTTAACACTTAAATCATTAGATAATCGTAAACCAAACTATATATATTGGGATAAACCCAACGAATTGGTTGACAGACTACGTTTACTTCTTTCATCGGAAAGTGTTGGTCATAATAATCATAAAAACGAAATAATTTCTATTATTGAAGAACTTAGAGAGTCTAATATAATACATTAAAAAATGAGTTATATTAATAAATTTGGAGAAA
>OY101448.1:107401792-107500973 GCA_956483635.1 Panzeria rudis | reverse complement strand
ACTACATACATACATACCAACATACATACATACATACATACATCCATCCATCCAACATACATCCATACATACATACATACATACATACATCCATACATACATACATACATACATACATACATACATACATACATACATACATACATACATACAACATACATACATACATACATCCATACATACATACATACATACATACTACATACATACATACATACATACATACATACATACATACATACATCATACATACATACATACATACATACATACATACATACATACATACATACATACATACATACATACATACATACATACATACATACATACATACATACATACATACATACATACATACATACATACATACATACATACATACATACATACATACATACATACATACATACATACATACATACATACATACATACATACATACATACATACATACATACATACATACATACATACATACATACATACATACATACATACATACATACATACATACATACATACATACATACATACATACATACATACATACATACATACATACATACATACATACATACCTACATACATACATACATACATACATACATACATACATACATACATACATACATACATACATACATACATACATACATACATACATACATACATACATACATACATACATACATACATACATACATACATACATACATACATACATACATACATACATACATACATACATACATACATACATACATACATACATACATACATACATACATACATACATACATACATACATACATACATACATACATACATACATACATACATACATACATACATACATACATACATACATACATACATACATACATACATACATACATACATACATACATACATACATACATACATACATACATACATACATACATACATACATACATACATACATACATACATACATACATACATACATACATACATACATACATACATACATACATACATACATACATACATACATACATACATACATACATACATACATACATACATACATACATACATACATACATACATACATACATACATACATACATACATACATACATACATACATACATACATACATACATACATACATACATACATACATACATACATACATACATACATACATACATACATACATACATACATACATACATACATACATACATACATACATACATACATACATACATACATACATACATACATACATACATACATACATACATACATACATACATACATACATACATACATACATACATACATACATACATACATACATACATACATACATACATACATACATACATACATACATACATACATACATACATACATACATACATACATACATACATACATACATACATACATACATACATACATACATACATACATACATACATACATACATACATACATACATACATACATACATACATACATACATACATACATACATACATACATACATACATACATACATACATACATACATACATACATACATACATACATACATACATACATACATACATACATACATACATACATACATACATACATACATACATACATACATACATACATACATACATACATACATACATACATACATACATACATACATACATACATACATACATACATACATACATACATACATACATACATACATACATACATACATACATACATACATACATACATACATACATACATACATACATACATACATACATACATACATACATACATACATACATACATACATACATACATACATACATACATACATACATACATACATACATACATACATACATACATACATACATACATACATACATACATACATACATACATACATACATACATACATACATACATACATACATACATACATACATACATACATACATACATACATACATACATACATACATACATACATACATACATACATACATACATACATACATACATACATACATACATACATACATACATACATACATACATACATACATACATACATACATACATACATACATACATACATACATACATACATACATACATACATACATACATACATACATACATACATACATACATACATACATACATACATACATACATACATACATACATACATACATACATACATACATACATACATACATACATACATACATACATACATACATACATACATACATACATACATACATACATACATACATACATACATACATACATACATACATACATACATACATACATACATACATACATACATACATACATACATACATACATACATACATACATACATACATACATACATACATACATACATACATACATACATACATACATACATACATACATACATACATACATACATACATACATACATACATACATACATACATACATACATACATACATACATACATACATACATACATACATACATACATACATACATACATACATACATACATACATACATACATACATACATACATACATACATACATACATACATACATACATACATACATACATACATACATACATACATACATACATACATACATACATACATACATACATACATACATACATACATACATACATACATACATACATACATACATACATACATACATACATACATACATACATACATACATACATACATACATACATACATACATACATACATACATACATACATACATACATACATACATACATACATACATACATACATACATACATACATACATACATACATACATACATACATACATACATACATACATACATACATACATACATACATACATACATACATACATACATACATACATACATACATACATACATACATACATACATACATACATACATACATACATACATACATACATACATACATACATACATACATACATACATACATACATACATACATACATACATACATACATACATACATACATACATACATACATACATACATACATACATACATACATACATACATACATACATACATACATACATACATACATACATACATACATACATACATACATACATACATACATACATACATACATACATACATACATACATACATACATACATACATACATACATACATACATACATACATACATACATACATACATACATACATACATACATACATACATACATACATACATACATACATACATACATACATACATACATACATACATACATACATACATACATACATACATACATACATACATACATACATACATACATACATACATACATACATACATACATACATACATACATACATACATACATACATACATACATACATACATACATACATACATACATACATACATACATACATACATACATACATACATACATACATACATACATACATACATACATACATACATACATACATACATACATACATACATACATACATACATACATACATACATACATACATACATACATACATACATACATACATACATACATACATACATACATACATACATACATACATACATACATACATACATACATACATACATACATACATACATACATACATACATACATACATACATACATACATACATACATACATACATACATACATACATACATACATACATACATACATACATACATACATACATACATACATACATACATACATACATACATACATACATACATACATACATACATACATACATACATACATACATACATACATACATACATACATACATACATACATACATACATACATACATACATACATACATACATACATACATACATACATACATACATACATACATACATACATACATACATACATACATACATACATACATACATACATACATACATACATACATACATACATACATACATACATACATACATACATACATACATACATACATACATACATACATACATACATACATACATACATACATACATACATACATACATACATACATACATACATACATACATACATACATACATACATACATACATACATACATACATACATACATACATACATACATACATACATACATACATACATACATACATACATACATACATACATACATACATACATACATACATACATACATACATACATACATACATACATACATACATACATACATACATACATACATACATACATACATACATACATACATACATACATACATACATACATACATACATACATACATACATACATACATACATACATACATACATACATACATACATACATACATACATACATACATACATACATACATACATACATACATACATACATACATACATACATACATACATACATACATACATACATACATACATACATACATACATACATACATACATACATACATACATACATACATACATACATACATACATACATACATACATACATACATACATACATACATACATACATACATACATACATACATACATACATACATACATACATACATACATACATACATACATACATACATACATACATACATACATACATACATACATACATACATACATACATACATACATACATACATACATACATACATACATACATACATACATACATACATACATACATACATACATACATACATACATACATACATACATACATACATACATACATACATACATACATACATACATACATACATACATACATACATACATACATACATACATACATACATACATACATACATACATACATACATACATACATACATACATACATACATACATACATACATACATACATACATACATACATACATACATACATACATACATACATACATACATACATACATACATACATACATACATACATACATACATACATACATACATACATACATACATACATACATACATACATACATACATACATACATACATACATACATACATACATACATACATACATACATACATACATACATACATACATACATACATACATACATACATACATACATACATACATACATACATACATACATACATACATACATACATACATACATACATACATACATACATACATACATACATACATACATACATACATACATACATACATACATACATACATACATACATACATACATACATACATACATACATACATACATACATACATACATACATACATACATACATACATACATACATACATACATACATACATACATACATACATACATACATACATACATACATACATACATACATACATACATACATACATACATACATACATACATACATACATACATACATACATACATACATACATACATAAATACATACATACATACATACATACATACATACATACATACATACATACATACATACATACATACATACATACATACATACATACATACATACATACATACATACATACATACATACATACATACATACATACATACATACTTGAGATCTGCATATTGTCATTTAAAACGCCTTTTAAATCACTCTATGTTTTTTAAAATCGTGCTTTGATTTGACTTAAAATTTACATGCTAAGTCATCACACCACAGAAAAACAGTAATGATTTACAAATCATAGTCTTCTAAGTAATAAATGAAATGTGTGCAGAGCAATGAACAAGAAAAAGCAGTAAATCATTTTAGCTTGTAAGACATGATTTAAATTGCGTCTTACACATATGTGTTTAGTGTAATTTTTTCTTTTTGTTTTTATCTGAAATTTGGTAGACACATTTACTGCGTGTTGCTGTTTTGGTGTTTCGCGGCTTTTAGTGCTGCCGTTGTTTTCCGGGGAACTTCTGGGATTTTGGGGAAATTTTTGTAAACGTTTTTGGAAATTCTGGGAACTTCTGGGATTTTTGGGATTATTGTAAAAGTTTTGGGGAATCCGGGGTACTTCTGAAATTTTGGGGATTTTGGTAAAAGTTTTTGGGAATCCGAAGAACTTTTGAGATTTCGGGGAGATTTTGGCCCAATTTTTGTGAATTCTTAGACCGTTTTTGTGTCTAAGGATGGTCTCCTTGCTTGGTGAATGGGACCCGGCTAAGCACCAGAAGTCTCGGCTGAATTCTTGAGAAGTATCACCTAAGTATCTTCCAGGTAATATTTAAAAATGTACTAATTTTTGTAAAAAAATATGTCTGCTATGAAATACTGTTTCTTAAGATTATTTTTTAAATATATTTTCTTCATGTTAATCTTAAAACGGCATTTGTTTTTGCTTCCATACTATCTAAACAAATGACAAGTGTGTCTTGTTCATTTCAAATCATTTTGATGATTTATAAATACTTTTTGGTTTTTGTAGGTGTGCTCTTTTCATTTGAGAGAAACAATTCATGTAATAACTTGATTCTCACGAAACAAGACATGATTTGATTTTCTAAAAACTGTTTGTTGCTTTCATTTGTTTTGCTTTGCTTTCAGTTTTAGCAATAGTGTGATTGAGTTTAGTGTTATGAATTGCTGTGAATTAAAATTCAAATGGCTTGTTGCATATGATTAGTTCTTATGGGATAATAGTTGATGATCGCTGATTGCATTTAATCAACGATCATTTCCGATTCGTAATATTATTTCTCTTAAAAATAAAAAGAGTTGAATTATGTATCTCTTTATCCTAATAGTCGAAAGAGGAGGGTGAGTATGTTGCGAATAATTCTTCATAAACAGAAATAATTATTCGAGATTTAAATTACATGAATTCAATGAATAAACATTCACAAACTTAAAAAACCGTTGGAGATTTAAATTACAAGAAGTCAACGAATAAACGTTCTTTGAAAAATTCTTTATAGACAGAAATTATCATTCGATTCAAATTACAAGAACAAGAATTCAATGAATAAACACTTTGTCAATAATTATTTATAAGCAGAAATAATTATTCGAGATTTGGGCCTCTATTATGATTCACAACTAAATTGATGGTTGAGTCGTAGTTGTCAAATTCATATCATGGAATACAACTTCATAAAAGCAGTTGTCTCAGTTTTTTATTAGTTGTGTTTTGGTTTTTATTTCGACTATTGTGTTACTTTTAATTACTTTTAAAATGGTACTTTTAGGCGCCAATCTATCCCATTTGTCAACCCATATTGTTGCCATATCAAAAAACAGAGAGTATAGATTAGAACCTTGTTTCGAACATTTCTTCGAAGACAACTAAAATTAGTTGTCAATCATAATACAAAAAAATTGTTGAGTTGGGTCGTAGCATTGACAACGCAACCTAGTTGAGTTGTGAATCATAATAGGGGCCATAAATTACAACCGGATATTTATTCATATTAGTCATATTAATGTCGTTGGGTAAAACTCATACATATGTACATACATACATTCATACATATGTATGCATGTCCCTTTAAAGAATACAATTTGAAATAAATAACGAATCCATCCCTCACAACAGCCTAATGAATAAATAAAAAAGGAATTATTTATTCCATTAAACAATGTTATTTGTATTAAATGAATTTATAAAATTCAAACTTTACGTGTCAAGGTAAAAGTTAGAATTGTTCAGTCATTAACAATTAGTTGTCTAAGGTGATAACAGCTGCTTCAAGTTGTTTTAACAAAAATATACATAAATCAAAATGTGGAATAATTATAATAGAAAAAAGAAGCAGAATGCAATTTTTCTCAATGTTAAGCCGGTCGCAAATAACATTTCTGTACGGAAATATTCGAATGGCTTATTGGATCGATTGGATAGTGGATTTGCAAATTATAATAAGGAAAAAAGAACCAGTCGTCAATCAATATCAACTATTGATCCGATGTATCAACAATTTATACCAGTAAGATAAATATTTAAAATGATATAGACAATAAGAAAATACTCAATAGGAAATACAATTGTTTATAATACCGACGGATAATATCGATTGACAATTTCAAGTTTAAACAAAATTGAAAATACGTGTCATATTGTTCTTAAATTTTTTAGTCATTTAAAAATCTTCATATGTATAATTTTTTACGTGATGCTCTTAGAAAAAATATGAAAATAAGATAAAAAATATGTATTTTAAAGCCCATTTTATTTACCTCATATTTTATTTTCACATTTCTCTAAAAGCAGCACTCAAAAACTCATATCTCGTGAAGAAATAGAAGTAACAGGTTGCACAGTGAGGACTTTTGTAAAATTAATGTAATAAAGCTGGACCTTCTAAGCTGCTGATTGGATTTATCAGAAACTTCGAACATATTTAGAGGAGGATTCAGGCTTTATAACGCGTTTCTTGGTGATCTGATGGCTTAAGCACGCGAGGAGTTACAGTGGGCCAAAGATAACCACCTGGGACTCAAAAAACTTGTATCTTTTTTATATGTTATCCGATTTTAAAATTTTAAAGCGGTTTGCGTTGAGTCAGAAATACAAAGAAGTAATGTTCTCACATGTGATTCCGTATAGAGTTGTCAAGTATCTGATATTTTCCAAAACCAGTTTTCGAATAGTCGAAAAAAACCGGTTCGAATATACGGTTTTTCGGTTTTTTCTTAGTTAATAATACATATTTTTACTTCTGTTTATTATTTTACCCAAAAAACAAACTCTAATTCGCATACATTTAGACTCAACAATAAACTAGATTAAATTCAAAATTTAAACCGTTATTAAAAGGTACATTGGTAGTACCCCACTTAGCATTTGGAAGATTGTTTTAGCCAAAATCACCAAACTGAGACATTTAAGACTCACTAGATGATCAAAAAGTGATTAATCAAAATGACTCCCGCAAACAGCGTGTTTTCCGCAGACAAGCTAATCGCTATACGGGCTGTTTTGTTTAAAAAAATTAACTACTTCTCTAACATATTTTTATCATATATACATATATTGAGAGATTTGGACCCTAGATAGAGGACTAATCCCTATTAACACAGAGTTCAGTTATATAAATTTTATTTCAAAGTTTACTAACTCTCAGTTTGTCGGACCTTAAGTTTTGTCTGAAAGTTTAACATTATCGTTAACATTTTATTGGTCCATTTACCAAATGATCAGTAAACTTCAACCATATTTTTGAAAAGCCTCAAACCTCTTACCTTATTAACAAACTTTTAAAAATCATTTGAGAATTATGAAAAAGTAAGCGTAGTAGGCTTATAAACTTATACAGAGCACAACAAACAAACTATATTCGATATGAATCTATTTTATTTTTCATTCCGAATATAATGCGGATTCAGCTCATCGAAATGCATGTAGATAGGTGGGTTTCGTTCATGGTGTAATAAGTGTACAGGTGGCCGTATAAGAGAAACAAATATATCAATACAACAAGCAACTAGATGATGATTGTCAAAAAATATACGTGCTGGTGGGGCTTATACACAAAGCTACCAGAGCAAAAAATAATTAGCTGACGTTATGCTGTCATCTGTATACTTATTGCACCATGGTTTGGCCAAATGTACAGCCAACTTTTTTGTTTTTATGTGCCGGTGCAGTTTTTGTGTTAATGAGTTTATACTAAAGATGCCATTACAGTGTCTGAGTTTTCGTTCGATAAAAAAATTTTATGTACACAATAAAATGAATGAAATGAATTTGCAAATGAAGCAAGAGGACTGGGTTTATTTTTTAGTCCTTCAGGTCCCAAATTCAAGCGAATATTTCACGAATACTGAAAATTAAGCAAAATATATTAATTTTTACTAAATAAAATTGTCTACAACGCAAAACAATAATCTTCTTTTAGAAAAAAAAAAACAAAATATATTTCACAACGACATGGTATTTAAAAAGTAAAGTCTTAGTCATGTTAAAGTAACACTCAAAGCTTAGTAGAGGAACGTTGAACTTCAAAAAAAAAAAGTTTTGAAGTCTTGTCTCCATCAAGCCTATTGCGCGGTGTATAAATAAGCTTCGCACCACTAAATATTCGCTCGCTCGGAACACTCGGTGCTGGTGTCACTAAATATTGCCTGGGTATAGGTAAAAGAAGCTCGTATTTTCCCTTATTTACTTTCAACCAAAAATTTAAAAAAGTGGTGCTAATAATTCAGGTGCTAAGTTAATAATTTCAAATTCCTTCATCGGAATATCATAACAATGTTAAATACTTATAGTATTGTGACAGTTATTACCAATTTATTGTTATTGACGCAAAAGGTTAATTTTTTTTCAATAAAATTTGAAATATTAAGTGGTGCTAACTATTCGTATTCGAATTCGGCGAATATTGTTTCAGATATTCGTATTCGTACTCGCGAATATTAAAAATTGATATTCGTAACATCACTTATTCTTGACCTTGACTATATTACTTATTCGCCTCTGCTATTGCTTTCGTAGCGTTTACATCATTAACATGTACAGTCAAAAAGTGCTTCCAACATACTATATATAGGTATAATAAGCTCCTGTCTTGTGGTTTTTACAAGGGCTCGTTATTGAACAATGTACCATAAAAAGTAAAATTGTACCATATTCTCCATCCCTGATTCAGTTGTATTTTTTGCGTCGTTGTTTTCTTTCATTGGGTACAAGGAGTAAAAATTCTAATACATGCTAATTAGGGAATAACTTTTTTTGCGAAATTTCTTAATCGCAGCCCGCTAAGGACATTGTTGTACTGATAATAAAAATCATATATTTAGGTAATTTTGGTAAAAAAAAATCCGCACCGAATGCAATTTGTCAAACTCGCAGAATAACTTTTTTTATTATTATATTTCAAGAAAAAAAATGTTCATACGTTGTATGTACATATAGTGACCATACGTCCCGATTTCACCGGGATAGTCCCGTTTTCTGGCTATCCGTCCCGGTGTCCCCGATGAAAGCTGCGGAATGCCCAATTGTCCAGGTTTCCCAATAGCGTAGTTTACAAGTTGAAAAACGTATTAATTTTTTTGTATGTAGTTCTATGTCATATATTTTTTAATTTATACTTATGCTTTTTTTGCAAAAGTGGAGCAGTAATTTGACGGTTTTAAAAATAAAAATGATGTTGCCAAAATGGCAGTCAGTTTTTGTCCTCATAACGATATGAAATTTATCATAAAATGTATCTTGTATAGAACTCGCAATAATAACGTCTTTATAGAAAACTGAGCGACACAGAGAAACAAACCATCGCATAGTGGTATTTTCTTGGCAAAAAAAAATTTTTCGACTATTTGGGGATTTAGACGCTGATTTTTTCACATGTTTGTTCAGTCTTGAGTTTTTAGCTTATAGGTGAAGGGTGTAGAAATGCAAAAGGGGTAGGAAAAAACTCTTGATTTGTGTTTTCATGTTTGTTTTCGACCTTTATTTTTAAACTCATTTTGTATTTTTATTTTTTTCATACTAAAAGTTAGAATTCATTTCAGTTCAAAGAAAATTTAACTATTATATTTAAAAAAATCAAGGTAGAAAATCATCGTATAAAGATTTGTGATTTTCCGTAGCAACTTTAAATGGGAATTTAAAAATGTCTTGTCTGAAAACTCAGCGTCTAGATCCCCTATATCTCTTTTCAAAAATCTAGCGAAGAAGCTCTATAGAAAACTGCTTCACTAGAAAAATCCATAATTGATTTTTTTAAAAGTCCACATCTTGTGCTAGAAAAAAAAATCTTCTGAAGTTACTAAAATATATAAAATTTGAGTGTTTTTCCGCAAATAAGCTGATCGCTTCGCGGGCATGTTTGTTCTTAAAAAAAATGCAGTCATGAACTCTGCCGTTTGCATACAAGAGTTTGTAGTTAACCGACAAGTGTTCTAGTGTTAACGATTGCTTATACAGGTCCACCGAATAGTGACATAGAGTAGTTATGAGACTCCTATGCAATGCCAAACTGCGTCATATGGTCCAGCCCTAGGACATCGTAATAGTAAATCGATGATGTTTTCACCATGCATATGTGTTACCTTTGGTCCAGTCCTAGTCCTCTACGGTGTATACTTCACATGCGTGTATGGACTAGTTGCGTTATCTGCAGGGCAGAATCTTTTTATAGAATGTGTTGTTGTGTGTGGAAGTTAAATGCGATACGATTAGGGCTGCCAGATGATAAAATATAAGAAAATCGTCTTTTTTAGACTTTGAAAATCTGAAAGAAAGTCTAATATTGTTTAAAGATCGCGAAAAATCCAAAGAAGCTGAAAACCTACAAAAAGTCGCTTCAACAAGAGGAGGACGATAGTCTGTACTAGAGATGGGCACGTGTTATGTTTTTTTTTCGTGTCACGAACACGCACGACTCAACACGAAATGTTCTTGACAGAAAATCGATTTCGTTCGTATTCGGGTCATGTCGTGCTGAGCAAAATTGACACGAAAAAACTCGAAAAGATTTTATGATTAATATGTGTATGAATGGGGAAGCTTGCCGCACATGATTATTGGGCGAAATTTTTGATAAGTTACTGTTTCTCAACAAAAATATGTAAATAAAAACACAAACAGAACTTGTAACGTTAAAATAGAAGAAAAATATGTCTTTGAATATAAAAAATGTTTTAGTACTGTTTTTGGATTTGATTTCATGCCTGTTTCGTACGTGTTGGACATCCGGGATTCGTGTTCAGGTCGTGTCGTGTTAGAAAATTTCGACACGCGCTTATCTCTAGTCTGTACCTTACTTTCAGAGTTGTGGAAAATAGGTATTTGAAATAAATAAATTTAATATCCAAATAGTTTTTTTAAATGTCCTTAAAATACCACCAAAGTAAAAAACCAAAAGCTACGTTTTAATTTTATTTCTTATTCTAATTAAAAACTTTTTGCCCTGTAACGCCTTGTGCGTGGTGGTAAATTTTTTTTTTGGGATTTTTTGTGATACGCAAACATATGTTTGCGTAGCCTAGTTACTTGCCAAAAATTATCATTTTATGATGAAGCATTCACAATTTAGATGAAAACTACCAAAAAAATAGGGTATGTAATGTGAATAAAAAAGCGCGATATTTCGATAACGCGAGCTGACAGAAAAAAATTGGTATAAAAAGTATTATGGGTTGAACACGTTCAAATCTGAGGACAAATTTAGGGGACCAAAAAGTCTGTTCCGCTGTGTAATCAAATGGAAAATTGAAATATATATTTTTTATTTTCTATTTGTATTTCAAATAAAAGTATTTCAACTAATTCACATCTCTGCTTACTTGCTTATTGTTTTTTATATAAAAAAGATGACATGTGCTTTATAATTAAATACTACAATTAATAATAATTTAATTGTTCAACAAAATGTTACTAATATTACTGGATTATTATAATTTTTTGGTCAAAAATTTCTGCAATAATCATTCTTTTGGGTTCAGTTTGACAAAAAGAATTAACAAACGTGATTATTTTTTCCATTTTGACGATTTCTTGTTCAGGTTCCCTTATAATTTGAAAATTTAATGACACCACTACTTTTATCTCAGTATTTTATGTAAAACGGCAAGCTCGGTAGAAAAAAAATATTTTAACATCGGCAAGTATCAGGTTTGTGTGTGCCTTAATGATAATAAAGAACCTAAATTAAGTAAAGTACTGGAGAATGTAGGAGGCAAATGTACCAAACTAATTTTTTCTAAACATATTCCACAAGATAAGAGATTGTTTTAATTTAATAAAATACTATTGTTTATTTTATAAAACACAAACAGAACTTGTAACGTTAAAATAGAAGAAAAATATGTCTTTGAATATAAAAAATGTTTTAGTACTGTTTTTGGATTTGATTTCATGCCTGTTTCGTACGTGTTGGACATCCGGGATTCGTGTTCAGGTCGTGTCGTGTTAGAAAATTTCGACACGCGCTTATCTCTAGTCTGTACCTTACTTTCAGAGTTGTGGAAAATAGGTATTTGAAATAAATAAATTTAATATCCAAATAGTTTTTTTAAATGTCCTTAAAATACCACCAAAGTAAAAAACCAAAAGCTACGTTTTAATTTTATTTCTTATTCTAATTAAAAACTTTTTGCCCTGTAACGCCTTGTGCGTGGTGGTAAATTTTTTTTTGGGATTTTTTGTGATACGCAAACATATGTTTGCGTAGCCTAGTTACTTGCCAAAAATTATCATTTTATGATGTAGCATTCATAATTTAGATGAAAACTACCAAAAAATAGGGTATGTAATTTGAATAAAAAAGCGCGATATTTCGATAACGCGAGCTGACAGAAAAAAATTGGTATAAAAAGTATTATGGGTTGAACACGTTCAAATCTGAGGACAAATTTAGGGGACCAAAAAGTCTGTTCCGCTGTGTAATCAAATGGAAAATTGAAATATATATTTTTTATTTTCTATTTGTATTTCAAATAAAAGTATTTCAACTAATTCACATCTCTGCTTACTTGCTTATTGTTTTTTATATAAAAAAGATGACATGTGCTTTATAATTAAATACTACAATTAATAATAATTTAATTGTTCAACAAAATGTTACTAATATTACTGGATTATTATAATTTTTTGGTCAAAAATTTCTGCAATAATCATTCTTTTGGGTTCAGTTTGACAAAAAGAATTAACAAACGTGATTATTTTTTCCATTTTGACGATTTCTTGTTCAGGTTCCCTTATAATTTGAAAATTTAATGACACCACTACTTTTATCTCAGTATTTTATGTAAAACGGCAAGCTCGGTAGAAAAAAAATATTTTAACATCGGCAAGTATCAGGTTTGTGTGTGCCTTAATGATAATAAAGAACCTAAATTAAGTAAAGTACTGGAGAATGTAGGAGGCAAATGTACCAAACTAATTTTTTCTAAACATATTCCACAAGATAAGAGATTGTTTTAATTTAATAAAATACTATTGTTTATTTTATAAAACAGTTGATGGCCAGTTTTACCAAAAATCAACGATTTTGACGATTTCATATGAAAAGTTTGACGATTTTAGGAAAAAATACCTGGCAGCTTTACTGGCTTATTTTCAGTTTCGTTTTGTGTGTACATGAGTAGATTTCAAACATATGCACAAATTAATGTGTTCATGTTTTTGTTTGTTTATCTCAAAGGAACATGTATGGCTGCCACTACACACTTATAAGTATTTTATAAGCAGTCATTCAATTCTGTGCACTGCTTGTGCTATGAGTGAGGGAGCGAGTATGTACTGTATTCGAAAAAGTATAGAACTTCACAAATACCAAAAAAACTTGTTCGCTGCACAGGTCTAGTGTATAATATACAATTTTTAATTTTTCGTCTGAGCTCAATTCAAAATACATAGAAGCTATTCTATGTTCATCTAATATAAAATATGAGTTTAAAATTTTTTTTAAGAGAAGTAACACAATCAGGCAGTTAATGCCTACCAGTTAAATAAATTTGGGAAAGGGATAGTGTAGAGAGAACAGGTGGTGAAGTGGGAGAGAGATAGAAAGCTTAATTTATTTACAACTCTGCTATTGCGCGTTTTTTTTGTAGAGCAGTGTCAAGTAAAGGCGAGGGTGCTGTAAAGTGCATTATGATATGCTAGTATTAATCGCTGCCGGTACTGCCAAAGTGATCAGTGCTATGCCTTCATCACTCTAACAGTCCAACAACAACCAACACAAAAACACACCAATGTACATCAGAAAAATGCATGAAACTAGTCTTGAAATCAAGACCTCATGGTTTGTAGTCAAACGCGCTAGCCAATCATCCAACAGCACCCTCAATGTCATATTCTCAAAGTTAGTTATTGAAATCAGAATTAACTAAATTTTGAATTAACTAAATTTTGAGTTAACTTCATGTCAAAATTTTTATTGCTAAAGGCTCTAACTCCTCCACTACGAAAAAAATCATGCATGTTCCTACTGAATACAGTTTGTTAGAAGCAGTGTGGTTATTGAAGACAACTACAGGAGTTCGTGTGGTTCACTTTGCAATTAACTTAATATTTTTAAGAATATTTGTTTTAGCAAGTGCTGTCAAAATCGTTTTATATTTTTGTTTTTGATCAGTCTTTGCTTTTTGGATAAATCTTTGTGCTTAGGAGAAGTTTTTGTATTTGTTTGTATGTTCTTTTAAACAGTGTTCGAAAAGTTACCTTATATAATGTACTTTAATGTTCTGTACGGTAGAATATTGTAATACACAAACGGTGGTTGTGTAGGAAATACATAAAAAAAGAAGAACGGTATTTCTGTTAGTGATCTTGTACCCAACGAAAATACTGTTTTTAACAAACTCAATATAAAGATATGAACATTTAATAGTGTTCTGTTTTTCGTTGAAAAACAGTACACTTCGTTGTGTTCGGCACAGCACATTATTCTTAATGTATATTTAGCATTAGTATTCGTTTGGCTCTCGTGCATGTATACTTAAGTGCGTAGTTGTATATGATGAAAAAAGAACACTATAAAATACTAAATTATAATGTATGTATGTAGTACGTAACCACTACAATTGTACTGTTTTTTGAAAAAAAAAAAACAAAACGCTACATAATGTTTGTTACTTGCATTAAAAAATCGTTATGTGTTGTGTTCGGGTTGTGTAAATATAAACAAACACTAAAAAATAGATATCGTTTCTGCTTGTGCATACAGTACACAAAATAACGTTCGGTTTATTTTCGAACACTGCTTTTAAATACTTTAAAAAAGTGGTGGACATTCTCTCAATTTCCTATACTCGCGAGCAGAGATGTGAACTATTTGAAATACTTTTATTTAAAATACAAATAGAAAATACAAAATACTATTTTTATTTTCTATTTGAAATACTTTGCCTCAAGAGTATTTTATATTTTATTTGAAACATTTCAAAATACATATTTTACATTTGTAAAACATAAAATTCTTTTTTATGTGGTGCGAAGAAAAATAACAAATTAAAAAGTGATAGTAAAGTATTAGTAAACAATAGCGCAACCAATTTCAAATCTCAGCTTTGTCTTCTTGCACAGTTTTTTGATTATTTTGCAAAAATTACTAAAATTCCGCAAATATAGCATAAATCGATGTCAAGTACTAAAATGGTTAAAAGTCGCTCGAGCTACATAAAGAAAAATTAATATAAAAAAAATCACGCCTATTGCGGAATTCGCGAAAATTCGCAAAAAATGGAAAATTAGAAAGAAGCCCTAAAGCTCGCTGAAACTGTAAGGAATGCCAAAAACCTGGACAAAATCGAGAAAATGACGAAAATTCGCTAAATCTGGCTAAAATTGGAAAGATTTCAAAGTGTAATATTGATTTTAAGTCCCTAAAATTTTAATATAGCCAAAACCTTGCAAATATCACTTCTGTCGCGGAAATGGCGAAAATTGGCGAAAAATAGCGAAATTTAAAAATAGCCATAATATTGATAAAAAGTTGCTAAAACTGTAAGGAATGCCAAATGTTCAACAAAAAACACGAAAATGGCATAAATTGGCGTAATCTTGCTAAAAGAAGCAAGATAGCAAAATCTAATATTGATTGAAAATCTCTAAAGCTGTAAAGACGTTGAAAAATTGAAAAAAATTGCTTCTATCGCAAAAATTGCGAAAATTCGCGAGAAATTGCAATATTGGAAACAAACTCTAAAGTTGATTAGAAATCACAACATATATTGTATTGAATTGAACAAATCTTTTATATGAAAATTAGAATTATAAAAGAAAATGTATTTTGAAAATATATATTTTATATTTTCTATTTCAAATACTTGCTTAAAAACTATTTTGTATTTTTAATTTGAAATAAAAATATTAAAAACCATTTGTATTTTGAATTTATTTATTTCAAATACGTATTTTCCACAACTCTGCTCGCGAGTATAGGCGGCCTTTTATCATCAACACACGTACACTGAGTGTGAGACACACAGCCTATCTACCCTCTAGTCAACCTAGAACATTGGTGGTCAAAAATATTTTGCCGCTGTATTGCTGTGAGAATTGTGAACTACAGTAATACGATAAAGTAAACGCAAAGATTTCCACTAAAATTTTATCACAAGTAATTATATTAGTCGTAAAAATGTATAATAATGCGGTTCACGCTGAATTTACTATTTCTTTACGTGGTAAAATGGAGAAATTTTCAATATATTTTGCCCCAATCAGTAGATAGGAACTAAGTGTATCGCCATACAGTAGGCCGACATTGCACAAAATTCACTCAAAATATTCCTTTGAAGTTTTGCCGAAATTTTAAAATTTGGGTAATTAAAATTTGAAATTTTAAAATTTTAATTGTTAAATAAACAAATGTGTAATTTGATATGCGTGGGACAAAAAAGATGAAAGTGCCCTGTAGGAAAAATGTGGATAGTGAAGATTGTGAAAAATTATAGTGTGGGTAATGCTTTTTGGTGTTATAGAAATTTAGGGTGTTGTTCTTATGGGGTGATATTGAGATATTGGGTAGTGAGTTTGGAGCTTGAAAGTATTGGCTTACTATAGACTGTGTATAGACTTATGGGGTGATATTGAGAGATTGGGTAGTGTTTTAGATTACATGTGGAAATAAAGAGTGTAGACAAGTTTGGTGACAACGTCACCAAACTTGTAGATAAAAAAGTCGACTTGGGTTCCCACGGGGTTTATTGTGTGGCTATTATTTTTTTGTTCTTGATAATTTTTTGTGGTGCTTGTGTTTACATTTAATATGTAGTTGTGTTTATTTAAGCATGTCCGTCCACCAATTGACTGGTGGAGGGTTTGTATATTTTCTGAATGTGGTTATGGAAGTGTTAGAGGGGGGTGTTAAGTTCCACTTAATATGTATGCATATACATACGTACATACAATAAGCGTTTGCTTTTTGTTTATAATATTTTTTTATGTCAAGTGGGGGTATTTTTTTGCATCAAATAATCGCATGATCGTTTGGATTTGTAGCTGTGTTGCTTAGTATGACAGTTGGTCTGAAATGTTTGTTTACGTTAAATATGCATGCTTAATCTTGTTGGTTTTTTTGTTTATTCAGGTGGATGTGTTGGAGAATGAGTCATCATCCTAATTGTTGTTTGTTTGTTGGTGGGGGTTGGTTAGAGGTTGTGTTTACATAGAGAGTCTGTACATGTGGATTGATGTCTGTCTGTCCGTCTGAAAATCTTGCTTAATCTTGTTTATTGCTTTGTTTATTCAGCTGGATATGTTTTGAGAATGAGTCATCATTTGATAGCATAATTTCATTACTTAGCATTTAGTTGTGGTGTATTTGAAATAAAAAAACAGTTGTCTATTTTTATTTTTCTAAACATTTTATTAAATAATTAAAAAATTTTTAAATTGTTAAGTTTATGTTAATAATAATATTAATAATACATAAATTATTTTAAACAAGATTTTTCTTTTGATAGTAAAAGATCATTTCTTAATGCGCAAATGCCATATGTGTGCTAATTACAATAGAAATACTCGGGATATTTAATTTCCATTTGTTTAAAGTTGATGCATCCAAAGTCCTCGATGTTAAAAGCTCTTTTTTTTAATTATTTTTTCTAGCCATTGTATCTTTTCTTCTCCTTTAACATATATTTAAGAATAACGTACATTAGCTTTTAAAAACTTGCAGACGCTTTGAAATGTAACTGATCCATCGTTCCACTTTAGGTGATGATAGTTCTTTGTTAACCAGTTTACTCTTTTTGCTTCTTTGGCGATAGACATTTAAAATCAAAGGGGGGCTCTATAATGAAATTTATGGCTTCATTGTTGTTATTGTTGAAAACGATCGCTACTTCTTTTGCGATGAAATCATTTGAATCGCTTTTGAATCCTTGCATATCTATACAAACTATATTATCTTCCATATTGTTTCATTTATAAGACTTTTCGGACTTGTCCTTTTATGGGTACATATTCAATTATGCGATCATGAATAAGAATGCAGTAAGCGGATGTCTTTGACGCAATATTTGTAGCTGTTTCAAATTCAATTTTTATATCAATTGGTCCGTTATTGAGCGATTCGTTTTGATGGCTGACATCTACTACAATAATCGGTGCATTATTTTTAAATTCTTGAGCAGTTAGAAGCGGTTGAGATTCTCTCATGTAATAGCGCTGTTGAAATCTTAGGTACATATCATATTTAAATTTGTCAGGTCACAATGAACAAACTTATTTTCTTGTTGAAAAGCAATCAATACAAAACAGGGTCGTTCTCTACTTGCAGCTAATTTAACATTCCAGAAATGACTTGTTCCTGTATTAAGTTGTGGATTCACATGACAGTCCCAACTACGGAATGCCATCGGTATAGAAGCACCATTGTTAATAATTTTTATCATATTCAACTTATAATTTTTATCATATTCAGATAATTGTACATGTGGAATTCTCCATGAGATGAGTGAAATTTAAAGTTTTGCTTTTTCTGTGGAAACGCTCGAGTGTACATGATCTTCATCGTTCTTATAACGCAAGAGTATCAATTCATGTTTCCCATTTAGTATGACTTTGTTGTAGTCTTCAGCGAAACCCAAAAGCATTTTTAAGGGTACATAAAAGTTATAATATCCATTAACAAGTTTCAAATCATTAATTTTATTCCAGCCAGCATTCCGTTGGTGATAAAGAAACAAAATTTTTTATGGTACTTGTGCTTCCTAAATATCTTGTATGATCAATCTCAATACCATTAAGTTCATAACGAATTTCATCAAAGAGATATGCAACAAAGTTGTTTTTTAATTTAAAGTTGTCTGTAGATGTGGAGGTTTTCTCATCTATAACAGATCGCTCTACATATATAACTTTCACTAGGTAACACATACAAATCTTGATTTTGAATTGAAATGCGAATTTCGTCATTATTGTTGTAAGATTGTAGGTATGGCACGTATGTATGATAGTCCTTTTTGATTATATTTTCATCAGATAAGGGTTTATGTAAGACATTTTATTGAACTCATTATTATTGAACTCATTTTGCCTTTAATTTAAAATTCAATGACTTGACAAAATTTCTATTTGCTGTCGTTAGAGTTTTTTGATGGATTGACCTCTTTAATTGTGGTTTAGGTCGTAATATTATTTTAGGTTCGTATGCCGATGGTGTTGTTGTTGTTGCTATATTCTGTGATATACTCGAGTTCAATATTAGCATTATTTAGTTGGTCTTAAATGAATTCGTATTGTTATTTCCTCTCCTCGGAAATTAATTAAATCACCGTGCTGATTAACTACTCGTAGAGCTAGTGAACTTATCTCTCTGGAGTTCACCGGTAAATAGATGAGATTTCGAGGTATCATATCTATTTTATAGCCTGGAGGCACATTAATCGGAAATTCATGTAGTGTATGCGTCTTGGAATTATTCATATATGTATGTATTAACAGCGATACTACTTTCAATTCGCAACCGATTCACCTTGAAAATATTAACAGGAAGATCAAAATAGTGATCTACGTTTGAAGTTAGGATTTTACTATTGAATCCCAAGAGTTTTCCAATTGTATTTTCTTTATTAAAATATATTGCATCCTTAGAGCTGTTGACTTTAACTTGCATTGTATTGTTATTGGCTTCTATAAAAATTCTATTTTCTGGATTGTAGCGTTTATATTGTTCCTCTATATGATCAACTATATCATTCAATTCATAAGATCCAATTGGTATTTCAATAACATTTTCATCTGTATGAAACAAATTGTTGCAGACATCAACATTTGGGATGCTATTATATGAATGAAAATCAGTTAGAGCACACTCATATGCTTCATTTAAATCAATAGGTGGGAAGTAATTAGCAGATAACTCTGATGAGTTTGAGCTTAGAGTAAGTGTTATTGACATTATGACTGTCTGATTACGATTAAATAAAGTTTAACACAAAATTGTTTATAAAAAGGATTTACATATTCATTTCTTCTTTTTTATTTTAAATTTACATTATAATCTTAAGTACTAAGTATGTATAATAATTGCTGATATTGTTTAAACTATAATATTTCAACTTTACTTATCCAAGAAATGTGATCGTTACTAAATCCTAACGATTTAACAAATGCTTTGGCTCCTCTGGTTTTAATAACCTTTTCAACTAGATATGTATTAGAAAATCTTGTTTTTAAAAGTTCTTCATCATAAAATCCACCTTTAATAGGATTTCCACGATAATCTTCTAATATGTATGTTGTGGGATATGTATTTTGAATAGATTTAATTGTGACAATTTCTTTTTCAAAAAAATGCTTATATTTGCTTACGCGCAGATGACCACCAACATTAAATTTCGTTATTTTATACATTTTCAAATAACTGTATACTGCATTCAATAATTTTTTCTCATTTGAAGAGTTTACTGTAATTGGAGCCATTTTAATGGTATGGTGAACTTTTCTGTTATATGCTTCTAATAGATCTTTGTAGATATCAAGCCAATTGTATGTACCATTAAAACTAAATTCTTTCCACATCATCCCTTTTAATGTTCTATTAAATCGTTCTACTATTGATGCTTTCATTCTGCTATACGTTGAATAGTGATTAATGTTGAACTTATCCATAAATTTTCCAAAGTGTTTATTGAAAAATTCTTTACCATCATCTGTTTGTAGGTTTTTTGGTACTCATCCCAATCGAAAAATATCTGACATGGCTTGGGTTGTTTCAAGTGCAGTTTTTGTTTTAAGTGGTACTGCCCAGGCAAATTTGGAGAATGTGTCGATTACAGTTAACAAAAATCTATAATTTTTATTGTCCATAGAATAATTTCCCATTTCAACTAAATCAGCTTGCCAAAGATCATCTATTCCTTTCATCACAACTCTACGACGTAAAAACGATTTTCGAGCTTGTTTGTGGAGTTCATTTAATAAAATTCTTTCTGAAGCCATTTTTAGTATTAAGAATTATTTTCGATGTGTTGTGATCTATTTGATACACTTTTAGCTATTGACACAAACATGTAATTTTCAAATTTATAAATCTTCTCATTAACTTTTCTTTTGTATACTTTCAACAATTTTTTGTATATATCCGTCTTCCAAAAGTTGTTTGATTTTGGAAATAGTTTCTTCCATTTTCTTATTCTCTTCCAACTGTAATATTATTGCATGTTGTAGCATTTCGATTTGAGTTCTTAGAGTATCATGAATATTGTTGTTATCTTCCTTAAAGTATTTTAATAGCTTGTGTTCTATTTCTTCGATTTGAGTTTGCAGAAACAATTTATTGACAACATCGTTTTCTTCCACAGCTTTTGCCACATTTTTGATTCTTTTGTTTTGGACATCGATGTTGTTGTTCGTATCCATAAAGAACCCCAACAATTTAGGGGCATTTTTCAATGAAATTATATTGCTTGAATCGTTTAAATAATGTCCAAATTTATTAACAGACATACTTTATATAGATTTTTCTATTATATTAGGTTCGCGAAGTTCTTCAATAATTGATACAATTTCGTTATTATGATTAGTATGACCTGCAGCTTGTGATGATACCAGTAGTAGAAGTCGATCTACCATCTCATTTGGATCATCCCAGTATATATAGTTTGGTTTATGAGGGTTAAAATGCATCAATCCATCACCTTTATAATTAGATATTGTCTTATTTGGTATTGATTTTGATCAAGTCTGTTGGTTTTTCTCTTTAAACATCTTTTTAATAATAAGTTTATATTTATAGGCTTTCGTTCCCTTGATTTGTCCATCAGGTTTATAGTCTCTTCTGTACGCATTTGTATTAATTAAAATTTTTTATAGAGTTCTAGCTCATATTTATCATAGCTTTTTGGTCTTTTATGAAACACTAGAGAAAATAGTCCTGGTGTTAGAGCCAATATTTGACTACCAACATGTATTTTGTTTTCATTTAATTTTAGCTTACTATCACCAAATTTCCATTCATTATTAAAATCTTTATGTGGACCATAGTTAGTATCTAATTCATTTCTTCCTTCCAAAACAGATAAGTCAGTGTAACTCTCTTCAGCATTTGAATTTTGAGAGTAAAAATCATCATCATCATTATCAATAGTACTTTCACCATTAGGATCAGCAAGTGAGTTGCTGCTGTCAAATATTGATTCTTCTACAAGTTTCTTTGGTGTACTTGTCTCCAACTTAATTTATGGGTTTTTAAGATAATTAGAACTGTTATTATATTCAATTTCTGTTTTCATCTTTTCTTTTTTGATAATTCCATTGATATTATTAAAATTATTTATAAATTTGTTTAAAGGATCTGTTATAGGTTTAAATGTATCTTTTAGTTGTTCACGTGTGTCTATTTCACCCGTTTTTATACTATGAAGCTTTTTCTTCAAGACATTTCTTGTCGCAACCAACTCTTTTAAAATTTGTTCATCCATTTTTCAGCTATCAGATCAGCTTATTAGGTATCTGATCAGGTTATCAGATCAGCTTATTAGATATCTGATCAGCTTATTAGGTATCTGATCAGGTTATCAGATTAGCTTATTAGGTACCTGATCAGGTTATCAGATCAAGTTATTAGGTATCAGATCAGCTTATTAGGTATCAGATCAGCTTATTAGGTATCAGATCAGGTTATCAGATCAGCTTATTAGGTACCTGATCAGGTTACAGATCAGGTTATTAGGTATCAGATCAGCTTATTAGGTATCAGATCAGGTTATCTGATCAGCTTATTAGGTACCTGATCAGGTTATCAGATCAGGTTATTAGGTATCAGATCAGCTTATTAGGTATCAGATCAGTTTATTAGGTATCAGATCAGCTTATTAGGTAGATAATTAGATCAGGTATAGTTGATATTTCAAGAGCTATGTAGATGTATTATGGAAAAACTAAAGTTTTTCTTTTATGTAGAGCAATTTATATTGTTATGAAATAATCGAATAATTTTCTGCAGCGCCCATTGTTTAATTCATTATCTTTGCTTATCATCAAAAATCCATATTTATCCTTCCAGCGCAATCGACAAATTTCATGAAACTTTGCATAACTCATATCGCTGGCAACATGATCCCCATAAACGTGTTTCATATTTGTCTAATCTTGTTTAAACATTATAATCATATTCGCATTGTCTCTTATTAAATGCTTGGGAGTTCTGGTATAAGTTTGGCACAAGTAGAATGAATCAACATCCCTATGTCGTCCCATACAAAAATAAGCTCGTATATTATTCTGCTTCTCACATGCAACATCATCAAATATCATAATTGAATTAGTTTTAGCTTTGTCAGGGGGAATAACTGATTCATTTTCGATGAATGTGTAATATCCCATTCCTTTAATAGGTGTAATTAATCTCTTCAAGTATTCATATTTCGGCTGATATAGAGATTTTGAGTATAAATAGATGTTTTCAAACTGTAGTCTATTAGGACTTTCTAGTAACCAATCATAACATTAGTCTTTCCACAATTTGATGGTCCCACTATTAGAGCACGAATAGAATTTGGTAAGAGTGAACTATGTTTTAGTTTTGAACTGATGTTCCATGAATCATCAATGTTTCGAACTAAAATATTTTTATGTTGTTTTACTAACTGCATTTTTATAACTAAATGCAATTCATGTTTGTTACCTTTTACAATAGAAACAATAAATAAATAAGATGGTTATACATTATCAAAAGTTATTTAGTCATAAAAACACCTTCGTTGGAGCAGGTTTACTAGATTAAATAACAAACTCTCTTCCTGTTGAACTTCATCTTCCTGGATATCAGTACTGTGGACCTGGAACTAAACTACAAAAACGTTTAAATCGAAGTGATAAAGGAATTAATTTATTGGACTCTGCCTATAAAAATCACGACATAGCTTAAAAAATAAAGATTTAAGTATCAGACATCAAGCTGATAAAAGTCTAAAAAATTCAGCTTGGGATCGAGTTTTATCAAAAGATAGTAGTCTTGCAGAAAAATCATTTGCATATATGGTTACTGACACTATGAAAGCCAAAACCAAATTTGGTATGGGTGTGGAGAAAAAGGAATATGTTAAGAAACCTAAATTGAATGGTAAAAAATTGTTCAGTTCATCAATTAGAGCTGCAACAAAAATACTAAAGGAGAAAAAACCATTAGACATTAACAATGCTATTAGAATAGCACGTAAAACGATCAACAAAATATTAAAAGGCAGAAAATCCCAAGTTATAATACCTCGCATAATAAATGTACCAAAAATTTGTGGTTTTTTACCACTAATACCGATTTTAACTGCTCTGGGTGCAATTGGAAGACTAAGCACTGGAGGTGCTGCTATAGCTAAGGCTGTAAATGCGACAAAGAATGCAAAAAATCAGCTTGATGAAGCAACTCGCCATAATATAGCGATGGAGTCTATAACTGTTGGGAAAGGACTTTACCTAAAACCATATAAAAAGAGTTATGGTTTAGTTTATAAAGAGCAGACAAAAAACTCTTAAAAATGCTACCTAATAGACCACTATCAGAAGTCGACTTGAGAAATTTTTCAAACAAAATTCCACATTTTAGAGGAGTTTTCATGTTGGACTCACTACCAAAACGACCAGTTTGGATATATCAACAGGACCTGGTACAGATTGGGTAGCATATTATAAAAACATCAATGAAAAATAATATTTCGATAGTTTTGGAAACTTACAACCTGCTTCGGAAGTACTCAAATATCTGGGCACAAATATAAAATACAACTATAATCAACATCAGAATTTTAATACATTTACCTGTGGTCATTTATGTCTTGAGTTTCTTTATGAAATAACTGAAAATATTAAATAAAAAACACAATTGTATATATATATTTCACAAAACTCTTTAATGCATATTTATTTATTTATTTATAATTTACTATACAGAATTAATTTTTAATTTTTTTTATTCTTAAATGGGATATTGAGCATTTTGAATCAAAAATTCGTCCATGTCACTCTCAAGGATTAAGCTTTGTTCACCATCTCTGCGTAGTTGAAATATTCCACTCGAGAGATCCCTAATTTCATCATCTGTCAGAGTATTATATCTTTTAGGTAGAAACAACGTTGCCAGAAGCTTTTCGAAGAAAATCATCATTTGGCGGAATAATAATCATATTTGGATATAAAAAATCATCACAAACTTTTATTCCAAAGCTGAACAATGAGACTTTTACAGCAAACTAAAAAAACGCGTTTTTTAGATTATATGATTTCCTTCATGTCATATTCTATATAGGAGAGTTACTGCTTTTTTGGCAACCAATATTAAAAAGATACTTGCAAAAAATTCGTGAAAAGGTTTAAAAACCGGCAGCGATCAGTGAAGTATATAAAATATCGCCATTGCTGTAATAACATATAAAAATGCGACAAAACCACTTCCACCACGAAAAAAACTCGGAAAACACAACTATATGCACTGGCATACAAAAAAACATTTTTCATCTTTTAAATAAAAATATGTGGAATATACAAACTTTAATGCATAAATCCGTCTTCAGTTTTTTCCTATCACGTACAGATTTTTTAATGAACATGACTAAGATTTTCAATATGTACATCAGTATAGTTTACCCTAACTTGAGAATGGTTTTTCCAATTTCAATAAATAAAAAATGCAGAATTAAATTACCTTTAAGTCATTTATATCTAATTCTTTTTCATTTCCATCTGCTTCGGAGTGATTCAGAAACTAGCGGCGAAAAATGCGTTTTTCATGCAAAGTGAATTTTTTTTCAATTTAGTTATGAGTTTTAGTCGAACTGTATGTATATATATGGGTTTATATCCAAAGAAATTTAATTATTTTGGCTTGAGCTCAGCTTTAATTTAATTTTTCAATTAAATTATATTTTTATTTATAGATAAATGTGAAGCGTGTAGACAACAAAAATTTGACTGCACGGAGGGTTGAACTGACAAGTTTCGATAGCTCCCGCTAATCTCTTCAGAGTTCTCTTCCGCTTAGACCACTCGACCAAAGACATTTTTTTTCATTTCAAAAAGTCATGAAAAAATGAAGAGGGAAGCTTTGTAGGTATATTAGGAATATAATAAGCCATAAAACATTAAAATCGAAAGTAAATGTCGATTTTATTCACAATTAGTTGAGGGAACTAATACACACACAAATTTAAATTTTTCCTATGTATGAAAATTGTGACTTTTATGAACTGACCACCTTCAATTAATTACGAATAAAATCAACATTTGCCATCGATTTTCATGATTTAAGGCTTATTTTATTTCTAGTTATCCTACCTGTCAGACTAATGATAACAATTTAAAGTTTTTGCAGTTTTAATTTCTTTTATGAGTTTTTGAAAACGAACAATTAATTTTGCAAAAAAAAATTTCGCCGATAATTTCTGAAGAAATCCAAAACAGTTGGAAATATAAAAAAATAGTATGCATGATTGGCTTATTTATTCAAATCGAATAATTTGTTATTGAGTTAGGGTGAAATATACTGACGTAGCTATTTGAAATATTAGTCATACCCATTAAAAAAAAACCTGTACATGATAGAAACAAATTTAAAAATTATTTGAATTTAGCCCAATAAACTTTGTACATCCCACAAATTTTTTTATCATCGAACATGATTGATAGTTTTATCATTGAAACTCATCTTTCAAAGCTGATGAATGCACTTCAATAAACTTTTATATTAAAAACTTTTGAAAATTATATATTAATTGATCCAAACTACTACAAAAAGTAAGGCATATGTTTCAATAACTATTTATATATCGTCACAGAAAATTCAGAAAGTCCTATCTAACATTTTAAAAATTTTACAGAAGAAGCATAAAACTTGTTGAAATAAAAAATATATGGGCAATTCATGCAAAATTTCGCAATAAATATATAAATTTGTGGGCCTTTTTTAATTATAATTGTCAATATATTTTTTTTCATTTAAACAGGTTTCATCCTTCCCCTGTAAAACTTGCAATATGTCCGATGTGGCTTTTTGCATTTTCTTTGACGATATACATATAAACAGTATAAGAAAATTATAATTTGCGAGAAAAAATATCATCATTTGGGGAAAAAATCATCATATCATATTTTGGATAAAAAATCATCAAAAATATGATCAAATCAGCATTCTGGCGACGCTGGGTAGAAACATTATATTTTTTTCCATCTCAACTCTTAGTGTTGGTCCGTATTTTGTTGTTACCCGTGTTATATTTTGAACAGGATATTTAACTGCAATGTCTAGATGCTTTATGTGAATTAAACTTTTGTTGTTTAGAGAATTAAATATTGTTATTAAATTTTTTGAAGAGCTCATTTTTTAAATAGATCTTGTCACTTTGAATCTTTAATTGAAATTGATCTTGAAAATAGTGATGATGAGTCCAATAAGCCTAACCGAAAATATTTATTGTGAGAAGGTTAATATGTATATGTGGAGAAATAGTGCTAGAGAGATAGAGATAGGTATATAGGAATATTAATATGAATGTTCCTTCTTATAATTTTTTAATAGTCTCTTTGAAAATGAGTTGGAAAGAGAAATATGTATATTCTATACCCTCTATTCTAGAAGGATTATAGGAAAATGAAGAAGGATATAAGAGGAAGAAAAAATATTATTGAATTTTATTCACTTTGTAGCTAAATATTTAAAAAAAATTATCAGTATCGACGAATCCTTTGAAAAAGTGGAACAAATCCAGTTTAGCCAAGTAGGTAAAAAAATAAAAATAAAAAATAGCCTATCTTATAGGAAATTGAAAAATAAGAAAAAAATATTAAATAAAAAAGTTGGCGGCAACCCATATTTTCCGAGTTATGGACCTCTGAAGTTTTCATATATAACTGTTGTTATACGTTATATTTTCCAACATTCAATATTGGCATTGCTAAAAAGCTTTTGAGAATATCTTTTAGCTGGTGGTAAAATATTTTAAAATTTCTTAACCCATTATTAATCGACACATTTTTTACGGATTTAAGGACTTAAGGATTTTCTCCTCTATGTATGTCGAATAATGGCTTCGCTGAGTAAAGCTTTTTTGAACAGCCAGCCTTCAGCCGGGCTTAAAGGTTTTCTCATCTATGTATATCGAATAGCGGCTTCGCTGAGTAAAGATTTCTTGCCTAGCCGGCCTTAAGAAGTTTTCTCCTATGTATGTCGAATTGTAACCAGATTCGTTAGAAAATATTACGTATAATTATAATTTTGTATTAGAATTTAGGAGATCCATAATTCGGAAACTAAGGCTCGCCACCAATTTTTTATTTAATTTTTTTTTCTTATTTTTTATTTTCTATCGGATAGGGTGTTTTTTTCTTATATTTTTTATCAGAGGCCCATAACTCGGAAAATATGGGTTGCCGCCAATTTTGTTATTTAATATTTTCTTCTTATTTTTCAATTTTCTATAAGACAGGCTATTTTTTCATTTGGACCTACTTCGCTAAACTGGATTTAAGCCGAAAAAGTAAGCGGCAACAAAGTTAATACGGAATATTAACAAAAATGAGTCAAATAAGAAGGAGTCTTAATAAATTTATATCAGATTTTGATAACCTTAGATTATACGATCATTGGGAAATGATCATATTTTTTCAAAATATGCTGGACGAGAATGATGAATTTGATATTATGGAAGATGAAGACAACACAGAAGGACATTTCAAATGCTGTCCCTGGTATGATCCGAATTGTGAGGAAGGACCTGATACATGTAGGTGCTCGATATATGTACTTTCTACGGAAAGCTTTATTAGAAAATTTAATGGAATCTTATTATGCAATGTTTCAACCATCATAATTAAATTTAATAAATAAAATAGTATTATTAAAATAAAATATGCACTGTCTTGTATTATTTTTTCTAAAGGATAATTAGGAAAATTGAAGAAATTTTTGAGTTAAAAATTTAATGAATAACTTATCAGATTATACAAATTTTTTTGACTCTGTAAAATGATGAAAGAAAAAATATAATATAATTTCATAATGTTGTGAAATTCAAATTCCCTTGTCAAGAAATAAACAAATCAAATCAAGATTATGCAGGATTTGACAGTACAGTTAAACTTATAAACAGAAAATTTGCAAGTAAGCAAAAAACAAGACAAGAATTGTTTTGATCCAACAAAAATTGTTTTTTCTGCTAGCAGCAAGTCGCGTATGCACAGACAACGTCAACGTTTTTTTCAATTCGATGATATCAGGGCTGAACAAGAAAATAAAACAAAGATTGTATATATATTTTTTTTATATTAATAAGACTTTTTTTATTATTACTTAATTTTTTTCTTTTTTCATTATTATTATAATTTTTTTTTAATTAAAAACCAAATTTTCTTAATAACTAAACATTAATAACTAAATATTTACCTATGAACAGAAACAAATTACATTTAAGTAAAAAACTCATCATTCTTCCTGAAGCTTATCAATTTCCATTAGCAACATATCCAGTTCATATTCTGGATTTGTTTCCTCAATTCGATAATTATACCATGCTAATGTATTTATACCACACAGTAAAAAGTTTTAGTTTAATTTTAACACCAAGCCGGTGTGTATATATAACAATCCCTAAAAAGTGTTAAATGTATTCCATTATGGTATACTTTTAAAGAGATTGAAAAAGAGGCAGTGAGAGAGAGTTTCGTTTTTGAGAGCATAAAAATAACACCATTATGTATTACAATTTATTATTTTTTGGTGTTAAAATAAAACCAAATTATTTACATTCAATACGTAACTAGGCATTAATTTAATACCCTATGGAATAGGTTTTACACCAGACCAAGAATTGGATTAATACCATTAGGAATATATTGTATTCTTAAATAGGTGTTGTTTTTAATACCCAACGGAATGAATTGTATACTAATCGGGTGTTGCTATTAATCCAGGCAGGGCTAAAATTAACACCCTGTACGTGTTATTTTCAATACCTAATGGAATATATTTTCCACTTAACTGGTGTTGCTTTTAACCTAGGAAGGTCTAAAAGTATCACCCTTTTTTATAAAATTTCACTGAAAATAAATGAAAAAACTTTAGTTTTATGTTTAATAATTTGAGTTTATATTTTTATATTTATTGAAGTATTTTAATTCATTTTTTATAAAATCTTTATTTTTTATATAACAAACAAAAACAATATACTTATTTTTCTATAACATCTGGTGTTAATATATATTCTTTTAAATTAATGCTTAATGCTTCATAAGGCCTTAAACATATTATATCCTTAAAAGTACTTAAGGTACTTCTTTGATAATAAAACACTAATGGAATTAAACGATTTGTACTTACCTTCTTTAAATTCACCTGGCTTGTTGCTTCTGTTTCGTCGAAGCAGAACTCTATAAAAAAAACAGCTACACGATTTGTATTGCTTAATTATTAGTGGCAGGTCATCAAAATCAATTGTGGCACCGTCGCGATCTTTGAACATAAGTTCTCTGCTTTCTACGTTTATGCCTAGCTTATCAATAACTAAAATCCAAAAAAAACACCGTATTTTAAAATATTTAGTTTATTAGGACTTGTAGTCAATACTCACTTGAAATTATAATGCCATTAGATGTGAATTCCTCACTTTCTGGTTCCACAATTTGCACAAAATAAAATTTTTCACCACTTTTAACTTTAATGAACATTGTTAAACTTTTCTTTTCAATGACTTTGCTTGTTTTAAACCGCGTGGGGGTAAAATAGATAACTTTAACACCTTTATCGGCATTAATTGTAACAAAGAGAGAGATTTAATACTTTTTCTGGTGTTATTTTTAAACCAAAGCAAGCATTTTCATGAGAGAGGCACATTTTTACAGCTGTTTTTAATACCTTGTTTGGTGTTGTTTTTAAACTTTACAGAATGAAATTGTTGCAAGAGAGAAATTTAAGTCTTTTTTGGCATTAAAATAAAACCGAAAGTATTAAAACAAAACAAAAAAAAAACCAATGCCTGCTTCGGTGTTCTTTTTAAACTAGCAGGAATTGTTTTTTTTTTCTCTTGAAAATATTTAATTACAATTTTGGTGTTATTTCTATTCCAAATAGACATTAAAAAACTTTTAAATTTCTCCTGGTGTTAAAACAATTCCCACAAGTATTACAATTTATACCACATGGTTTTAGATATAAACTCTTTCGGAATTAATTACAAATTTAATACCAAAGTAGTTTAAAATTAACACTGCTAAGTTTTAAAATTAAACCACGACTTTTTACTGTGCATCACATTGTACTAAGTACAACCTTATTTAGTTGGTTGGTATAAATTGGATTAACTTTTGACTTAAATGTTAACATATCATCATAAACAATAGACTTATTAAATAAACAATTTCTATACGCCTCTAAACTATATTTAACAAGAACACATTTCTTAACGCCCTTCGATTTTTTTACATAATTTTCATATTGCACGCTAAAAGAATACATTTTTGACCGAAGTCCCACAAATTCTTTCATCACTTTAGCACACTTTTCATCCTTTATCATACTCAGCACCTTTTTGTTTAAAAGAGGAATACCATATACGTTATCTTTTGGGTAATCGGAAGTGTCAAATTCTTGTTCTATGTCAGATTTTATGTCGGCATAAAAGTCGTCAGTTTTTATTGGATAATTTAAAGATAAATTTGCTTTAAACTTGGGCTGCATGAATTCATAATGGAAATTATACATTTTGCATTTAGAAAGCTCCAACACACAAAATCCCAAGTATATGGGCTTGTTATAGTATGTTTTGACTCTATTCATTTGAATTGCTACCATATCCTCTGAAAATGAAGATATGCTATGAAAATTGGATTTAGATATCCAATCCTGAGCTCCCAAATGGTTGTAGTTATTTTTATTCCAGTTGGTCACAATTCTAACATCTTTTCTTTTATCAACGTTCTCCATGGTCTTACCGTATACCCCGTTATTAAGTAATTTAAAAAATTTTTTCAAATGCATTTTTTGCAGAAGCTCTATGTTTAGTATTCAAATCTATATAGTCTTTTAGCCATGGAGATTGTTTAAATGCTAGAATACGATGCGTTTTCTTTAGAATCAAACCATATTCCAAACATTGCTTAAGAACTCTGTAATGTATTACATAAGAGTTTTTTGGCGAAAAATCCGCAATTAATTTCTTATGGTTTGATTCTAAAGTTTTCTTGTTTTCAACACAGAAGGGAAGGTCATTGTGAGAGTCATGTAGATGTGAAGGATATTCCAAAGTGATATCATATACATAACCATCTTGTGAGTTATTGTCTATGCTTTTCGCATCCAGATTCAGCTCATCACTTGTCAGCCATCGGAATCCTCCATAAGGAAGATACTCAGACATCGCCCAACCGTAAAGGATATTTGCGTCTAAATATATTAGAAATCCTGAAGGCTTGTCTTCATCAAAATCATCTAAATATTTATTATTTGCTTTGGAATATCGCTTACTGCACTGTACCATTCCACCGCCTATACCCTTTTTAAAGAAGTTATACATGTCAATGTCTGTTAACAACTCTAATTCTATTTGTGTGTGTTTTAACATGGCATCCCATGATAGTCCTGGAGCAGTATAGTACTGACACGGATCTAGATTATAAATTCCCTTACAGACTTTTCGAAAATTTTCGAATATGTCTGCTAACAAAAGCACATCTGTTTTAAGATATAATTCCATATAATCTCGCAGGGTTTTGCAATTAAATGTGTGCCAAATCTTTATTGCATGCTCATAATCTTCAATTGAGCATTCCTTGTTATTTAATTTATTAAACAAATCTTCTCTTGATGGGAGCTGACCATCATCCAATTTTTCAAATGAATCAAATATTCATAAGGGAAAACACCCATCCGTTAGATTATTAGCTAAGGATTCTAAGCTATCAGCCATAAAACGAATGGTATCTAAAAATCGGAGTTCAAGATTGCAATCGTCAGTCATTTTTGTAAATGTAGATAGTGAAATGTACAGTTCTTTGTTCAGTGGTAGGACTTTTATGTTGTCAGACTTTTTACCTAATTCTTTAACAAAAAGGTGCGAGTCATAAGATGAATAATTATGAAAATATATGGGTATAAACTTCGGAATTTGGTACTTTAAGTTGCACATATTGTGAGCTGCACCTCGATATTTACCAATTATATGACAATTATCTCTTACGCGTTCTTTAGCGAGAAATTTGTCACATATGTGACAATTTATTGAATTTTGAAAATTGTATATTTCCGAAAGGGTCAAGCAGTTCATTTTTGTCTTACTGGTGAGGAACTGATTGTAAATATCTTCACAATCGTCAATTAACCAGTCAACAAATTTTACAGATGCGTCCACACCAGTATAAATCTTAAATTTATCTAAACTATTATTATCTATACATTTTATATAATAACTAAATGCACAAGGAATGTGCCTCTTTATAACTTGAGTTTTGTCACTTACAGTAGTTTGGATATCTTCAGTAACAATTTTCCCACATTCCGTTTTGTGTTGGTCCATAGTAGTAGGGAACAGTATGTCTGGGAGCAATTAAAATTTTAAAATTTGGGTAATTAAAATTTTAAATTTTGACATTTTAATTGTTAAATAAACAAAAGTGTAATTTGATACCCGTGGGGAAACAAATTAAAGTGCCCAGTAGGCAAAATGTGTATAGTGAAGATTGTGAAAAATTATAGTGTGAGTAATGCTTTTTGGTGTTATAGACATTTAGGATGTTGTTCTTATGGTGTGATATTGAGACATTGGGCAGTGAGTTTGGAGCTTGAAAGTATTGGCTTAGTATAGACAATGTGGCTCTTATGGGGTGATATTGAGACATTGGGTAGTGAGTTTGGAGCTTGAAAGTATTGGCTTACTATAGACAATGTGGTTCTAATGGGGTGATATTGAGACATTGGGTAGTGTTTTAGATTATATGTGGAAATAAAGTGTGTAGACAAGTTTGGTGACAACGTCTTAGATAAAAAAAGTCGACGTGGGTTCCTACGGGGTTTATTGTGTCGCTATTATTATATTTTTGTTCTTTATAATTATTTGTGGTGCTTGTGTTTACATTTACTTTGTGCATGGCTGTGGGTGCGTGGATGTGTCGGGGATGGGGGTGTGTGTGTGTGTGTGTGTGTGTTTCTTTTTTCTTATCTTTAGATTTGTGAAGAATGTGTGTGTCGTTTAAATTTCCGTCTTGTTTATTTCTTGGGATAATAATTTGAATATTTATTCTACAGAATCATGTTTATTGCTTTGTTTATTCAGCTGCACATGTTTTGAGAATGAGTCATCATTTGAAATGTCCGTCTGATTATTTGTTTGCAGAATCATGTTTATGGCTTTGTTTATTCAGCTGCACATGTTTTGAGAATGAGTCATCATTTGAAATGTCCGTCTGATTATTTGTTTTGCAGAATCATGTTTATGGCTTTGTTTATTCAGCTGGATATGTTTTGAGAATTAGTCATCATTTGATAACAAAATTTTATTGGACATCATTTATATAAAATAAAATATTACACAATGTTATGTTGTAGTTCTTGCTGTTGCTATGTATACATATGAATTTCTACTACGCGATTCTCATAGGATGTATATAAGTAGAAGAAATAATGAAGATTTTCATCGGTATATTATGATATCTCAATAAGTGCGGTTGAAAGCAAAAAATTTATTAATAAACAATTTCAAAGTGTTTTTACAATAGAACTAAATAAATAAAATAAAATAATTAAATAAAGTGAATTGTTGCTAATTAAATAAATAGTTTGAAAACAAAAAATTTATTAATAAAGAAGTTTATAGTGTTTTTGAAAAAGGGCTAAATAAATAAAATAAAATAATTAAATAAATTTTATTGTTGCAAATTAAATAAATAAATAAATAAAAATGAATTCTTCAAGCTATGTTTGTGAAATATGTCAAAAGGAGTACAAATACCAAAAGTCGTATTTGGAGCATTGCAAAAGTCATGCTCAACTACAACATGTGCAGATGCCAGTGTCATGTGATGTACAGCCTCCAATGCCTTTATATAACCCTATTGCTTGGAACAATATGCAACAGCAATACCCGGCGTCCTTTCAAGAGCTTCCAAGGACTTCGTACTATCATACGGGGTTGAACATTCAGTTTTCAGTACCCATACAAATTCTACATCATTTTCCTATTCCCTATCAATATACTTCACCAAGGCAATGGCAGCAATATAACATACCCAACTATTATCCTTCAGTTTCGAATAATCAATATGCCTTGTCGATGGACAGTTCCAGGTATCCTCAACACCAACAACAACAACAACAACAGCAACATCATCAGCAACAACAGCTGCATTATCATCAACAACAACAGCAACAACTAGATAATATTGTGTTTGATGACATGGATACTTCAAATTCTCCCAGCGGTAAATATAATGATACTCCTTTGAATGTAAAACCAAAATATTATGAAATAAACAGTGCATTCAAAAAAAATATTGCAACATATGGAATTCCCAACAAAAAAGATGATCTTCTATTTGAAGACTTTGTTCTAGAAAATAAACCTATTTTCAAGGAAAGACTTGAAAAAAGTTTGGTTAAACATAATATTTTAAAATTCTGTGTAACTCTTTTTGGAGAGTACATAAAAATTGTTGGTGAAAAAATTGACTTGTGTCAAATTTCTCACAGAACAAAAATGGACATATTGCGTCTGGGAAGTAATGTAGATGAGCTAATTGAAAACAATTCCAGGACATTCATAATAAAATGTCAGAATTCGAGGAAAGAGACTCTGGGTGGACTTTAATAAGAATTATTCGTGCTGAAATTAACATAAACCAAAGCTCACTGGTAAAAGGATCTCATTGGATAAGCACACCATTAAAACACACCATTAAAAAGCGGGCCTGTATCAACATTGAAAACAATGATGATTATTGTTTTAAATGGAGTTTAGTTGTCGCGTTGGATACCACAGTAATAGAGGAAAAGCAACGTTGCAGCTCATATAACATCGAGGACATTATTGGTGATGTCATTTGCCTACAAAATGGAATTGTGATTGATTTTACAAATTTAAAGTTCCCATTGGCATTAAAAAATATTCAAGCATTTGAGGATAGGAATGATGGAATAAGTATGAATGTGTTTGGGTATGATAATGAGAAGGATGAAATCATTGGACCATTCTACAATACACAAAAGGAAAAAAAAGCATGTGAATTTATTGCAGTTGGAAGATGGAGACATTCATCATTATATATTTATTCAAAACACATCAAGGTAAGTAAATACATATTTATGATTAAATAAATATATACATATATAGATTTATACCTTTTACAGACTTTTGAAAGCTCAGACAACGAAGCACTGTGGCACTCTTTTATTCTGTAATACCTGCCTACAATATACACACAATGAATGGACTATGGACCAACCTAAAACGGAATGTAGGAAAATTGTTGCTGCGTTGCCTTCTCCCGAAAATAGTATTTTGAAGTTTAAACATCACCAGCGGCAGATGGAAGTGCTATTCGTTATATATGCAGATTTTGAATGCATACTAGAAGATATCCAAACTACTGTAAGTGACAAAACTCAAGTTATAAAGAGGCACATTCCTTGTGCCTTTAGTTATTATATAAAATGTATAGGTAATAATAGTTTAGATAAATTGAAGATATATACTGGTGAGGACGCATCTATAAAATTTGTTGACTGGTTAATTGTTGACGATTGTGAAGATATTTACAATCAGTTCCTCACCAGTAAGACAAAAATGAACAGCTTGACCCTTTCGGAAATATACAGTTTTCAAAATTCAATAAATTGTCACATCTGTGACAAATTTCTCTGTAAAGATCGTGTAAGAGATCATTGTCATATAAGTGGTAAATATCGAGGAGTTCATACCCATATATTTTCATAATTATTCATCTTATGACTCGCACCTCTTTGTTAAAGAATTAGGTAAAAAGTCTGACAACATAAAAGTCCTACCACTGAACAAAGAACTGTACATTTCACTATCTACATTTACAAAAATGACTGACAATTGCAATCTTGAACTCCAATTTTTAGATACTATTCGTTTTATGGCTGATAGCTTAGAATCCTTAGCTAATAATCTAACGGACAATGATTTCCATACGGTTAGGGCACACTTTAACAGAAAGACAGAATTTGACCTTGTACGAAGAAAGGGTGTTTGCCCTTATGAATATCTTGATTCATTTGAAAAATTGGATGATGGTCAGCTCCCATCAAGAGAAGATTTTTTTAATAAATTAAATAACAAGGAATGATCAATTGAAGATTATGAGCATGCAATAAAGATTTGGCATACCTTTAATTGCAAAACCCTGCGAGATTATATGGAATTATATCTCAAAACAGAAGTGCTTTTGTTAGCAGACATATTCGAAAAGTCTGTAAGGGAATTTATAATCTAGATCCGTGTCAGTACTATACTGCTCCAGGACTATCATGGGATGCCATGTTAAAACACACACAAATAGAATTAGAGTTGTTAACAGACATTGACATGTATAACTTCTTTAAAAATGGAATACGCGGTGGAATGGTACAGTGCAGTAAGCGATATTCCAAAGCAAATAAGATTAGATGATTTTGATGAAGATAAGCCTTCAGAATTTCTAATATATTTAGACGCAAATAACCTTTATGGTTGGGCGATGTCTGAGTTCTTCCTTATGGAGGATTCCGATGGCTGACAAGTGATGAGCTGAATCTGGATGCGAAAAGCATAGATAATAACTTACAAGATGGTTATGTATATGAGGTTACTTTGGGATATCCTTCACATCTACATGACTCTCACAATGACCTTCCCTTCTGTGTTGAAAACAAGAAAACTTTAGAATCAAACCATAAGAAATTAATTGCGGATTTTTCGCCAAAAAACTCTTATGTAATACATTACAGAGTTCTTAAGCAATGTTTGGAATATGGTTTGATTCTAAAGAAAACGCATCGTATTCTAGCATTTAAGCAATCTCCATGGCTAAAAGACTATATAGATTTAAATACTAAACATAGAGCTTCTGCAAAAAATGCATTTGAAAAAAAATTTTTTTAATTACTTAATAACGCGGTATACGGTAAGACCATGGAGAACGTTGATAAAAAAAAAGATGTTAGAATTGTGACCAACTGGAATAAAACAAACTGTAACCATTTGGGTGCTCAGAGGATATGGTGGCAATTCAAATGAACAGAGTCCAAACATACTAAATGGATAATGTATAATTTCTATTATGGATTCATGCAGCTTAAGTTTAAAGCAAATTTATCTTTAAATTACATGGACACCGACTCATTTATATATACAATAAAAACTGACGACTTTTATGCCGACATAAAATCTGACATAGAACAAGAATTTGACTCTTCCGATTACCCAAAAGATAACGTGTATGGTATTCCTCTTTTAAACAAAAAGGTGCTGGGTATGATGAAGGATGAAAATTGTGGTAAAGTGATGAACGAATTTGTGGGACTTCGGTCAAAAATGTATTCTTTTAGCGTGCAATATGAAAATGATATAAAAAAAAATCGAAGCGGGTTAAGAAATGTGTTCTTGATAAATATAGTTTAGAGGCGTATAGAAATTGTTCATTTAATAAGTCTATTGTTTATGATGATATGTTAACATTTAAGTCAAAAGTTCATCAAATTTATACTAACCAACTAAAGCAGGTTGTACTTAGTTATCAAGATGATAAAAGAAAAATACAATGTGATGGTATAAATACATTAGCATGGTATAATTATCGAATTGACGAAACAAATCCAGAATATGAACTGGAATGTAATTTGTTTATGTTTATATGTAAACATTTAGTTATTAATGTTTAGTTATTAAGAAAATTTGGTTTGTTATTAAAAAAAATTATAATAATAATGAAATAAGAAAAAAATTAAATAATAATAAAAAAATCTTATTAATATCAAAAAAATTTAACAATCTTTGTTTTATTTTCTTGTTCAGCCCTGATATCATCAAATTGAAAAAACGTTGACGTTGACTGTGCATACACGTCTTGCTGCTAGCAGAGAAAACAATTTTTGTTGGATCAAAACAATTCTTGTCTTGTGTTTTGCTTACTTGCAAATTTTTCTGTTTATAAGTTTAACTCTACTCTTAAATCCTGCATAATCTTGATTTGATTTGTTTATTTCTTGAATTTGAATTTCACAACATTATGAAATTGTATTAAAATTAATTATTTCAACATTTTACAGAGTCAAAAAAAAGTTGGATAATCCCATAAGTTATTCATTAAATTTTTAACTTAAAAATTTCTTTAATTTTCCTAATTATCCTTTAGAAAAAATAATACAAGACAGTGAATATTTTAATTTAATAATACTATTTTATTTATTAAATTTAATTATGATGGTTGAAACATTGTATAATAAGATTCCATTACATTTTCTAATATAGCTTTCCGTAGAAAGTATATCGAGCACCTACATGTATCAGGTCCTTCCTTACAATTCGTATCATACCAGGGACAGCATTTAAAATGTCCCTCTGTGTGGTCTCCATCTTCCATAACATCAAATTCATCATTCTCATCCAACATATTTTGAAAAAATATGATCTTTTCCCAATGATCGTATAGTCTAAAGCACAAAGTAGGACAGAGGGGTCAATTTTGACGTTTCCAAAATGAAAAAATCAGCTTTTTTCCGTAGCGTAAATAATTGAAAAGGAACAGCTATATCATCTATGAACAAGGGAAACAAGCAACAAGTAAAAACAAAAACTATAAAAATGTAATTCGATGTGAAAAAGTGTTTATTATTAAAAAACAAGCGCAAATATAATTGTTGTATGAAGTAAAAAATTAATAACACATTCAAAGTGTGTTTATTTGATATTTTAAACTTTAATTGCTAATAAAAGCGTAAATGAAGCGTGCGTGGGTTTGTGCATAGATATGCATATCTATGTGTGATTTGTTTGGTTGCAAAAGTGGTTGAAAGTTGCAGAAAAAGCTAGAAAATACATAAAAACCAAATAAAATATTTATAAAATGTGGAACTTTAATTTTCTTGTATATAAAATAATAAATGTAGCTCTTATTATTTAAAAAATCTAAATTTTACTTTTATTTCGGCAGAAAATGAGTATGAAAGCTAACATACAAAAATTGCTGTTCCCTTTTGTTAACGTACTTCGTTAGAACTACATACAATATCTTCTCTCTCGTGTCTCGTCTGGTTAGACTGTGGTCTAAGGTTATCAAAATCCGATATAAATTTATTAAGACTTCTTTTTATTTGACTCATTTTTGTTAATATTCCGTATTAATTTTGTTGCTGCTTACTTTTTCAAAGGATTCGTCGATACTGATAGTTTTATTCCTAAATATTTAGCAACAAAGTGAATAAAATTCAATATTATCTTTTCCTCCTCTTATATCCTTCTCCATTTTCCTATAATCCTTCTAGAATAGAGGGTATAGAATATACATATTTCTCTTTCCAAAAGAAAGCTGATTTTTTCATTTTGGAAACGTCAAAATTGACCCCTCTGTCCTACTTTGTGCTTTAGACTATACGATCATTGGGAAATGATCATATTTTTTCAAAATATGTTGGACGAGAATGATGAATTTGATGTTATGGAAGATGGAGACCACACAGAGGGACATTTTAAATGCTGTCCTTGGTATGATACGAATTGTGAGGAAGGACCTGATACATGTAGGTGCTCGATATACTTTCTACGGAAAGCTATATTAGAAAATGTAATGGAATTTTATTATACAATGTTTCAACCATCATAATTAAATTTAATAAATAAAATAGTATTATTAAATTAAAATATTCACTGTCTTGTATTATTTTTTCTAAAGGATAATTAGGAAAATTAAAGAAATTTTTAAGTTAAAAATTTAATGAATAACTTATGAGATTATCCAACTTTTTTTTTGACTCTGTAAAATGTTGAAATAATTAATTTTAATACAATTTCATAATGTTGTGAAATTCAAATTCAAGAAATAAACAAATCAAATCAAGATTATGCAGGATTTAAGAGTACAGTTAAACTTATAAACAGAAAAATTTGCAAGTAAGCAAAAAACAAGACAAGAATTGTTTTGATCCAACAAAAATTGTTTTCTCTGCTAGCAGCAAGACGTGTATGCACAGTCAACGTCAACGTTTTTTCAATTTGATGATATCAGGGCTGAACAAGAAAATAAAACAAAGATTGTTAAATTTTTTTGATATTAATAAGATTTTTTTATTATTATTTAATTTTTTTCTTATTTCATTATTATTATAATTTTTTTTAATAACAAACCAAATTTTCTTAATAACTAAACATTAATAACTAAATGTTTACATATAAACATAAACAAATTACATTCCAGTTCATATTCTGGATTTGTTTCGTCAATTCGATAATTATACCATGCTAATGTATTTATACCATCACATTGTATTTTTCTTTTATCATCTTGATAACTAAGTACAACCTGCTTTAGTTGGTTAGTATAAATTTGATGAACTTTTGACTTAAATGTTAACATATCATCATAAACAATAGACTTATTAAATGAACAATTTCTATACGCCTCTAAACTATATTTATCAAGAACACATTTCTTAGCCCCCTTCGATTTTTTTTACATTATTTTCATATTGCACGCTAAAAGAATACATTTTTGACCGAAGTCCCACAAATTCGTTCATCACTTTACCACAATTTTCATCTTTCATCATACCCAGCACCTTTTTGTTTAAAAGAGGAATACCATACACGTTATCTTTTGGGTAATCGGAAGAGTCAAATTCTTGTTCTATGTCAGATTTTATGTCGGCATAAAAGTCGTCAGTTTTTATTGTATATATAAATGAGTCGGTGTCCATATAATTTAAAGATAAATTTGCTTTAAACTTGGGCTGCATGAATCCATAATGGAAATTATACATTATCCATTTAGTATGTTTGGACTCTGTTCATTTGAATTGCCACCATATCCTCTGAAAATAAAGATATGCTATGAAAATTGGATTTAGATATCCAATCTTGAGCACCCAAATGGTTACAGTTTGTTTTATTCCAGTTGGTCACAATTCTAACATCTTTTCTTTTATCAACGTTCTCCATGGTCTTACCGTATACCGCGTTATTAAGTAATTAAAAAAATTTTTTTTCAAATGCATTTTTTGCAGAAGCTCTATGTTTAGTATTCAAATCTATATAGTCTTTTAGCCATGGAGATTGCTTAAATGCTAGAATACGATGCGTTTTCTTTAGAATCAAACCATATTCCAAACATTGCTTAAGAACTCTGTAATGTATTACATAAGAGTTTTTTGGCGAAAAATCCGCAATTAATTTCTTATGGTTTGATTCTAAAGTTTTCTTGTTTTCAACACAGAAGGGAAGGTCATTGTGAGAGTCATGTAGATGTGAAGGATATCCCAAAGTAACCTCATATACATAACCATCTTGTAAGTTATTATCTATGCTTTTCGCATCCAGATTCAGCTCATCACTTGTCAGCCATCGGAATCCTCCATAAGGAAGAACTCAGACATCGCCCAACCATAAAGGTTATTTGCGTCTAAATATATTAGAAATTCTGAAGGCTTGTCTTCATCAAAATCATCTAATCTTATTTGCTTTGGAATATCGCTTACTGCACTGTACCATTCCACCGCGTATTCCATTTTTTATACATTCCAAGTTATACATGTCAATGTCTGTTAACAACTCTAGTTCTATTTGTGTGTGTTTTAACATGACATCCCATGATAGTCCTGGAGCAGTATAGTACTGACACGGATCTAGATTATAAATTCCCTTACAGACTTTTCGAATATGTCTGCTAACAAAAGCACTTCTGTTTTGAGATATAATTCCATATAATCTCGCAGGGTTTTGCAATTAAAGGTATGCCAAATCTTTATTGCATGCTCATAATCTTCAATTGATCATTCCTTGTTATTTAATTTATTAAAAAAAATCTTCTCTTGATGGGAGCTGACCATCATCCAATTTTTCAAATGAATCAAGATATTCATAAGGGCAAACACCCTTTCTTCGTACAAGGTCAAATTCTGTCTTTCTGTTAAAGTGTGCCCTAACCGTATGGAAATCATTGTCCGTTAGATTATTAGCTAAGGATTCTAAGCTATCAGCCATAAAACGAATAGTATCTAAAAATCGATGTTCAAGATTGCAATTGTCAGTCATTTTTGTAAATGTAGATAGTGAAATGTACAGTTCTTTGTTCAGTGGTAGGACTTTTATGTTGTCAGACTTTTTACCTAATTCTTTAACAAAGAGGTGCGAGTCATAAGATGAATAATTATGAAAATATATGGGTATGAACTCCTCGATATTTACCACTTATATGACAATGATCTCTTACACGATCTTTACAGAGAAATTTGTCACAGATGTGACAATTTATTGAATTTTGAAAACTGTATATTTCCGAAAGGGTCAAGCTGTTCATTTTTGTCTTACTGGTGAGGAACTGATTGTAAATATCTTCACAATCGTCAACAATTAACCAGTCAACAAATTTTATAGATGCGTCCTCACCAGTATATATCTTCAATTTATCTAAACTATTATTACCTATACATTTTATATAATAACTAAAGGCACAAGGAATGTGCCTCTTTATAACTTGAGTTTTGTCACTTACAGTAGTTTGGATATCTTCTAGTATGCATTCAAAATGTGCATATATAACGAATAGCACATCCATCTGCCGCTGGTGATGTTTAAACTTCAAAATACTATTTTCGGGAGAAGGCAACGCAGCAACAATTTTCCTACATTCCGTTTTAGGTTGGTCCATAGTCCATTCATTGTGTGTATATTGTAGGCAGGTATTACAGAATAAAAGAGTGCCACAGTGCTTCGTTGTCTGAGCTTTCAAAAGTCTGTAAAAGGTATAAATCTATATATGTATATATTTATTTAATCATAAATATGTATTTACTTACCTTGATGTGTTTTGAATAAATATATAATGATGAATGTCTCCATCTTCCAACAGCAATAAATTCACATGCTTTGTTTTTTCCTTTTGTGTATTGTAGAATGGTCCAATGATTTCATCCTTCTCATTATCATACCCAAACACATTCATACTTATTCCATCATTCCTATCCTCAAATGCTTGAATATTTTTTAATGCCAATGGGAACTTTAAATTTGTAAAATCAATCACAATTCCATTTTGTAGGCAAATGACATCACCAATAATGTCCTCGATGTTATATGAGCTACAACGTTGCTTTTCCTCTATTACTGTGGTATCCAACGCGACAACTAAACTCCATTTAAAACAATAATCATCATTGTTTTCAATGTTGATACAGGCCCGCTTTTTAATGGTGTGTTTTAATGGTGTGCTTATCCAATGAGATCCTTTTACCAGTGAGCTTTGGTTTATGTTGATTTCAGCACGAATAATTCTTATTAAAGTCCACCCAGAGTCTCTTTCCTCGAATTCTGACATTTTATTATGAATATCCTGGAATTGTTTTCAATTAGCTCATCTACATTACTTCCCAGACGCAATAGGTCCATTTTTGTTCTGTGAGAAATTTGACACAAGTCAATTTTTTCACCAACAATTTTTATGTACTCTCCAAAAAGAGTTACACAGAATTTTAAAATATTATGTTTAACCAAACTTTTTTCAAGTCTTTCCTTGAAAATAGGTTTATTTTCTAGAACAAAGTCTTCAAATAGAAGATCATCTTTTTTGTTGGGAATTCCATATGTTGCAATATTTTTTTTGAATGCACTGTTTAGTTCATAATATTTTGGTTTTACATTCAAAGGAGTATCATTATATTTACCGCTGGGAGAATTTGAAGTATCCATGTCACCAAACACAATATTATCTAGTTGTTGCTGTTGTTGTTGATGATGATGCTGCTGTTGTTGCTGATGATGTTGCTGCTGTTGTTGTTGGTGTTGAGGATACCTGGAACTGTCCATCGACAAGGCATATTGATTATACGAAACTGAAGGATAATAGTTGGGTATGTTATATTGCTGCCATTGCATTGGTGAAGTATATTGATAGGGAATAGGAAGATGATGTGGAATTTGTATGGGTACTGAAAACTGAATGTTCAACCCCGTATGATAGTACGAAGTCCTTGGAAGCTCTTGAAAGGTGCCGGGTATTGCTGTTGCATATTGTTCCAAGCAATAGGGTTATATAAAGGCATTGGAGGCTGTACATCACATGACACTGGCATCTGCACATGTTGTAGTTGAGCATGACTTTTGCAATGCTCCAAATACGACGTTTGGTATTTGTACTCCTTTTGACATATTTCACAAACATAGCTTGAAGAATTCATTTTTATTTATTTATTTATTTAATTAGCAACAATAAAATTTATTTAATTATTTTATTTTATTTATTTAGCCCTTTTTCAAAAACACTATAAACTTCTTTATTAATAAATTTTTTGTTTTCAAACTATATATTTAATTAGCAACAATTCACTTTATTTAATTATTTTATTTTATTTATTTAGTTCTATTGTAAAAACACTTTGAAATTGTTTATTAATAAATTTTTTGCTTTCAACCGCACTTATTGAGATATCATAATATACCGATGAAAATCTTCATTATTTCTTCTACTTATATACATCCTATGAGAATCGCGTAGTAGGCTCCAAGTCTAATTTTTTTTTGATATTACGAGATATGATGAAATTCATATGTATACATAGCAACAGCAAGAACTACAACATAACATTGTGTAATATTTCATTTTATATAAATGATGTCCAATAAAATTTTGTTATCAAATGATGACTAATTCTCAAAACATATCCAGCTGAATAAACAAAGCCATAAACATGATTCTGCAAAACAAATAATCAGACGGACATTTCAAATGATGACTCATTCTCAAAACATGTGCAGCTGAATAAACAAAGCCATAAACATGATTCTGCAAACAAATAATCAGACGGACATTTCAAATGATGACTCATTCTCAAAACATGTGCAGCTGAATAAACAAAGCAATAAACATGATTCTGTAGAATAAATATTCAGATTATTATCCCAAGAAATAAACAAGACGGAAATTTAAACGACACACACATTCTTCACAAATCTAAAGATAAGAAAAAAGAAACACACACACCCCCATCCCCGACACATCCACGCACCCACAGCCATGCACAAAGTAAATGTAAACACAAGCACCACAAATAATTATCAAGAACAAAAATATAATAATAGCGACACAATAAACCCCGTAGGAACCCACGTCGACTTTTTTATCTAAGACGTTGTCACCAAACTTGTCTACACACTTTATTTCCACATATAATCTAAAACACTACCCAATGTCTCAATATCACCCCATTAGAACCACATTGTCTATAGTAAGCCAATACTTTTAAGCTCCAAACTCACTACCCAATGTCTCAATATCACCCCATAAGAGCCACATTGTCTATACTAAGCCAATACTTTCAAGCTCCAAACTCACTGCCCAATGTCTCAATATCACACCATAAGAACAACATCCTAAATGTCTATAACACCAAAAAGCATTACTCACACTATAATTTTTCACAATCTTCACTATACACATTTTGCCTACTGGGCACTTTAATTTGTTTCCCCACGGGTATCAAATTACACTTTTGTTTATTTAACAATTAAAATTTCAAAATTTAGAATTTTAATTACCCAAATTTTAAAATTTTAATTGCTCCCAGACATACTGTTCCCTACTACTATGGACCAACACAAAACGGAATGTGGGAAAATTGTTACTGCGTTGCCTTCTTCTGATAGTATTTTGAAGTTTAAAGATCACCAGCGGCAGATGGATGTGCCATTCGTTATATATGCAGATTTTAAATGTATACTAGAAGATATCCAAACTACTGTAAGTGACAAAACTCAAGTTATAAAGAGGCACATTCCTTGTGCCTTTAGTTATTATATAAAATGTATAGGTAATAATAGTTTAGATAAATTTAAGATATATACTGGTGTGGACGCATCTGTAAAATTTGTTGACTGGTTAATTGACGATTGTGAAGATATTTACAATCAGTTCCTCACCAGTAAGACAAAAATGAACTGCTTGACCCTTTCGGAAATATACAGTTTTCAAAATTCAATAAATTGTCACATATGTGACAAATTTCTCGCTAAAGAACGCGTAAGAGATAATTGTCATATAATTTTTAAATATCGAGGTGCAGCTCACAATATGTGCAACTTAAAGTACCAAATTCCGAAGTTCATACCCATATATTTTCATAATTATTCATCTTATGACTCGCATCTTTTTGTTTAAGAATTAGGTAAAAAGTCTGACAACATAAAAGTCCTACCACTGAACAAAGAACTGTACATTTCACTATCTACATTTACAAAAATGACTGACGATTGCATTCTTGAACTCCGATTTTTAGATACCATTCGTTTTATGTTTATTTCTTGAATTTTAATTTCACAACATTATGAAATTGTATTAAAATTAATTATTTCAACATTTTACAGAGTCAAAAAAAAAGTTGGATAATCTCATAAGTTATTCATTAAATTTTTAACTTAAAAATTTCTTTAATTTTCCCAATTATCCTTTAGAAAAAATAATACAAGACAGTGAATATTTTAATTTAATAATACTATTTTATTTATTAAATTTAATTATGATGGTTGAAACATTGTATAATAAGATTCCATTAAATTTTCTAATATAGCTTTCCGTAGAAAGTATATCGAGCACCAACATGTATCAGGTCCTTCCTCACAATTCGTATCATACCAGGGACAGCATTTAAAATGTCCCTCTGTGTGGTCTCCATCTTCCATAACATCAAATTCATCATTCTCGTCCAACATATTTTGAAAAAATATGATCATTTCCCAATGATCGTATAGTCTAAAGCACAAAGTAGGACAGAGGGGTCAATTTTGACGTTTCCAAAATGAAAAAATCAGCTTTTTTCCCTAGCGTAAATAATTGAAAAGGAACAGCTATATCATCTACGAACAAGGGAAACAAGCAACAAGTAAAAACAAAAACTATAAAAATGTAATTCGATGTGAAAAAGTGTTTATTATTAAAAAACAAGCGCAAATATAATTGTTGTATGAAGTAAAAAATTAATAACACATTTAAAGTGTGTTTATGTGATATTTTAAACTTTAATTGCTAATAAAAGCGTAAATGAAGCGTGCGTGGGTTTGTGCATAGATATGCATATCTATGTGTGATTTGTTTGGTTGCAAAAGTGGTTGAAAGTTGCAGAAAAAGCTAGAAAATACATAAAAACCAAATAAAATATTTATAAAATGTGGAACTTTAATTTTCTTGTATATAAAATATTATTTAAAAAATCTAAATTTTACTTTTATTTCGGCAGAAAATGAGTATGAAAGCTAACATACAAAAATTGCTGTTCCCTTTTGTTAACGTACTTCGTTAGAACTACATACAATATCTTCTCTCTCGTGTCTCGTCTGGTTAGACTGTGGTCTAAGGTTATCAAAATCCGATATAAATTTATTAAGACTCCTTTTTATTTGACTCATTTTTGTTAATATTCCGTATTAATTTTGTTGCTGCTTACTTTTTCAAAGGATTCGTCGATACTGATAGTTTTATTCCTAAATATTTAGCAACAAAGTGAATAAAATTCAATATTATCTTTTCCTCCTCTTATATCCTTCTCCATTTTCCTATAATCCTTCTAGAATAGAGGGTATAGAATATACATATTTCTCTTTCCAAAAGAAAGCTGATTTTTTCATTTTGGAAACGTCAAAATTGACCCCTCTGTCCTACTTTGTGCTTTAGACTATACGATCATTGGGAAATGATCATATTTTTTCAAAATATGTTGGACGAGAATGATGAATTTGATGTTATGGAAGATGGAGACCACACAGAGGGACATTTTAAATGCTGTCCCTGGTATGATACGAATTGTGAGGAAGGACCTGATACATGTAGGTGCTCGATATACTTTCTACGGAAAGCTATATTAGAAAATGTAATGGAATTTTATTATACAATGTTTCAACCATCATAATTAAATTTAATAAATAAAATAGTATTATTAAATTAAAATATTCACTGTCTTGTATTATTTTTTCTAAAGGATAATTAGGAAAATTAAAGAAATTTTTAAGTTAAAAATTTAATGAATAACTTATGAGATTATCCAACTTTTTTTTTGACTCTGTAAAATGTTGAAATAATTAATTTTAATACAATTTCATAATGTTGTGAAATTCAAATTCAAGAAATAAACAAATCAAATCAAGATTATGCAGGATTTAAGAGTACAGTTAAACTTATAAACAGAAAAATTTGCAAGTAAGCAAAAAACAAGACAAGAATTGTTTTGATCCAACAAAAATTGTTTTCTCTGCTAGCAGCAAGACGTGTATGCACAGTCAACGTCAACGTTTTTTCAATTTGATGATATCAGGGCTGAACAAGAAAATAAAACAAAGATTGTTAAATTTTTTTGATATTAATAAGATTTTTTTATTATTATTTAATTTTTTTCTTATTTCATTATTATTATAATTTTTTTTAATAACAAACCAAATTTTCTTAATAACTAAACATTAATAACTAAATGTTTACATATAAACATAAACAAATTACATTCCAGTTCATATTCTGGATTTGTTTCGTCAATTCGATAATTATACCATGCTAATGTATTTATACCATCACATTGTATTTTTCTTTTATCATCTTGATAACTAAGTACAACCTGCTTTAGTTGGTTAGTATAAATTTGATGAACTTTTGACTTAAATGTTAACATATCATCATAAACAATAGACTTATTAAATGAACAATTTCTATACGCCTCTAAACTATATTTATCAAGAACACATTTCTTAGCCCCCTTCGATTTTTTTTACATCATTTTCATATTGCACGCTAAAAGAATACATTTTTGACCGAAGTCCCACAAATTCGTTCATCACTTTACCACAATTTTCATCTTTCATCATACCCAGCACCTTTTTGTTTAAAAGAGGAATACCATACACGTTATCTTTTGGGTAATCGGAAGAGTCAAATTCTTGTTCTATGTCAGATTTTATGTCGGCATAAAAGTCGTCAGTTTTTATTGTATATATAAATGAGTCGGTGTCCATATAATTTAAAGATAAATTTGCTTTAAACTTGGGCTGCATGAATCCATAATGGAAATTATACATTATCCATTTAGTATGTTTGGACTCTGTTCATTTGAATTGCCACCATATCCTCTGAAAATAAAGATATGCTATGAAAATTGGATTTAGATATCCAATCTTGAGCACCCAAATGGTTACAGTTTGTTTTATTCCAGTTGGTCACAATTCTAACATCTTTTCTTTTATCAACGTTCTCCATGGTCTTACCGTATACCGCGTTATTAAGTAATTAAAAAAATTTTTTTTCAAATGCATTTTTTGCAGAAGCTCTATGTTTAGTATTCAAATCTATATAGTCTTTTAGCCATGGAGATTGCTTAAATGCTAGAATACGATGCGTTTTCTTTAGAATCAAACCATATTCCAAACATTGCTTAAGAACTCTGTAATGTATTACATAAATCCGCAATTAATTTCTTATGGTTTGATTCTAAAGTTTTCTTGTTTTCAACACAGAAGGGAAGGTCATTGTGAGAGTCATGTAGATGTGAAGGATATCCCAAAGTAACCTCATATACATAACCATCTTGTAAGTTATTATCTATGCTTTTCGCATCCAGATTCAGCTCATCACTTGTCAGCCATCGGAATCCTCCATAAGGAAGAACTCAGACATCGCCCAACCATAAAGGTTATTTGCGTCTAAATATATTAGAAATTCTGAAGGCTTGTCTTCATCAAAATCATCTAATCTTATTTGCTTTGGAATATCGCTTACTGCACTGTACCATTCCACCGCGTATTCCATTTTTAAAGAAGTTATACATGTCAATGTCTGTTAACAACTCTAATTCTATTTGTGTGTGTTTTAACATGGCATCCCATGATAGTCCTGGAGCAGTATAGTACTGACACGGATCTAGATTATAAATTCCCTTACAGACTTTTCGAATATGTCTGCTAACAAAAGCACTTCTGTTTTGAGATATAATTCCATATAATCTCGCAGGGTTTTGCAATTAAAGGTATGCCAAATCTTTATTGCATGCTCATAATCTTCAATTGATCATTCCTTGTTATTTAATTTATTAAAAAAATCTTCTCTTGATGGGAGCTGACCATCATCCAATTTTTCAAATGAATCAAGATATTCATAAGGGCAAACACCCTTTCTTCGTACAAGGTCAAATTCTGTCTTTCTGTTAAAGTGTGCCCTAACCGTATGGAAATCATTGTCCGTTAGATTATTAGCTAAGGATTCTAAGCTATCAGCCATAAAACGAATAGTATCTAAAAATCGATGTTCAAGATTGCAATTGTCAGTCATTTTTGTAAATGTAGATAGTGAAATGTACAGTTCTTTGTTCAGTGGTAGGACTTTTATGTTGTCAGACTTTTTACCTAATTCTTTAACAAAGAGGTGCGAGTCATAAGATGAATAATTATGAAAATATATGGGTATGAACTCCTCGATATTTACCACTTATATGACAATGATCTCTTACACGATCTTTACAGAGAAATTTGTCACAGATGTGACAATTTATTGAATTTTGAAAACTGTATATTTCCGAAAGGGTCAAGCTGTTCATTTTTGTCTTACTGGTGAGGAACTGATTGTAAATATCTTCACAATCGTCAACAATTAACCAGTCAACAAATTTTATAGATGCGTCCTCACCAGTATATATCTTCAATTTATCTAAACTATTATTACCTATACATTTTATATAATAACTAAAGGCACAAGGAATGTGCCTCTTTATAACTTGAGTTTTGTCACTTACAGTAGTTTGGATATCTTCTAGTATGCATTCAAAATGTGCATATATAACGAATAGCACATCCATCTGCCGCTGGTGATGTTTAAACTTCAAAATACTATTTTCGGGAGAAGGCAACGCAGCAACAATTTTCCTACATTCCGTTTTAGGTTGGTCCATAGTCCATTCATTGTGTGTATATTGTAGGCAGGTATTACAGAATAAAAGAGTGCCACAGTGCTTCGTTGTCTGAGCTTTCAAAAGTCTGTAAAAGGTATAAATCTATATATGTATATATTTATTTAATCATAAATATGTATTTACTTACCTTGATGTGTTTTGAATAAATATATAATGATGAATGTCTCCATCTTCCAACAGCAATAAATTCACATGCTTTGTTTTTTCCTTTTGTGTATTGTAGAATGGTCCAATGATTTCATCCTTCTCATTATCATACCCAAACACATTCATACTTATTCCATCATTCCTATCCTCAAATGCTTGAATATTTTTTAATGCCAATGGGAACTTTAAATTTGTAAAATCAATCACAATTCCATTTTGTAGGCAAATGACATCACCAATAATGTCCTCGATGTTATATGAGCTACAACGTTGCTTTTCCTCTATTACTGTGGTATCCAACGCGACAACTAAACTCCATTTAAAACAATAATCATCATTGTTTTCAATGTTGATACAGGCCCGCTTTTTAATGGTGTGTTTTAATGGTGTGCTTATCCAATGAGATCCTTTTACCAGTGAGCTTTGGTTTATGTTGATTTCAGCACGAATAATTCTTATTAAAGTCCACCCAGAGTCTCTTTCCTCGAATTCTGACATTTTATTATGAATATCCTGGAATTGTTTTCAATTAGCTCATCTACATTACTTCCCAGACGCAATAGGTCCATTTTTGTTCTGTGAGAAATTTGACACAAGTCAATTTTTTCACCAACAATTTTTATGTACTCTCCAAAAAGAGTTACACAGAATTTTAAAATATTATGTTTAACCAAACTTTTTTCAAGTCTTTCCTTGAAAATAGGTTTATTTTCTAGAACAAAGTCTTCAAATAGAAGATCATCTTTTTTGTTGGGAATTCCATATGTTGCAATATTTTTTTTGAATGCACTGTTTAGTTCATAATATTTTGGTTTTACATTCAAAGGAGTATCATTATATTTACCGCTGGGAGAATTTGAAGTATCCATGTCACCAAACACAATATTATCTAGTTGTTGCTGTTGTTGTTGATGATGATGCTGCTGTTGTTGCTGATGATGTTGCTGCTGTTGTTGTTGGTGTTGAGGATACCTGGAACTGTCCATCGACAAGGCATATTGATTATACGAAACTGAAGGATAATAGTTGGGTATGTTATATTGCTGCCATTGCATTGGTGAAGTATATTGATAGGGAATAGGAAGATGATGTGGAATTTGTATGGGTACTGAAAACTGAATGTTCAACCCCGTATGATAGTACGAAGTCCTTGGAAGCTCTTGAAAGGTGCCGGGTATTGCTGTTGCATATTGTTCCAAGCAATAGGGTTATATAAAGGCATTGGAGGCTGTACATCACATGACACTGGCATCTGCACATGTTGTAGTTGAGCATGACTTTTGCAATGCTCCAAATACGACGTTTGGTATTTGTACTCCTTTTGACATATTTCACAAACATAGCTTGAAGAATTCATTTTTATTTATTTATTTATTTAATTAGCAACAATAAAATTTATTTAATTATTTTATTTTATTTATTTAGCCCTTTTTCAAAAACACTATAAACTTCTTTATTAATAAATTTTTTGTTTTCAAACTATATATTTAATTAGCAACAATTCACTTTATTTAATTATTTTATTTTATTTATTTAGTTCTATTGTAAAAACACTTTGAAATTGTTTATTAATAAATTTTTTGCTTTCAACCGCACTTATTGAGATATCATAATATACCGATGAAAATCTTCATTATTTCTTCTACTTATATACATCCTATGAGAATCGCGTAGTAGGCTCCAAGTCTAATTTTTTTTTTGATATTACGAGATATGATGAAATTCATATGTATACATAGCAACAGCAAGAACTACAACATAACATTGTGTAATATTTCATTTTATATAAATGATGTCCAATAAAATTTTGTTATCAAATGATGACTAATTCTCAAAACATATCCAGCTGAATAAACAAAGCCATAAACATGATTCTGCAAAACAAATAATCAGACGGACATTTCAAATGATGACTCATTCTCAAAACATGTGCAGCTGAATAAACAAAGCCATAAACATGATTCTGCAAACAAATAATCAGACGGACATTTCAAATGATGACTCATTCTCAAAACATGTGCAGCTGAATAAACAAAGCAATAAACATGATTCTGTAGAATAAATATTCAAATTATTATCCCAAGAAATAAACAAGACGGAAATTTAAACGACACACACATTCTTCACAAATCTAAAGATAAGAAAAAAGAAACACACACACCCCCATCCCCGACACATCCACGCACCCACAGCCATGCACAAAGTAAATGTAAACACAAGCACCACAAATAATTATCAAGAACAAAAATATAATAATAGCGACACAATAAACCCCGTAGGAACCCACGTCGACTTTTTTATCTAAGACGTTGTCACCAAACTTGTCTACACACTTTATTTCCACATATAATCTAAAACACTACCCAATGTCTCAATATCACCCCATTAGAACCACATTGTCTATAGTAAGCCAATACTTTTAAGCTCCAAACTCACTACCCAATGTCTCAATATCACCCCATAAGAGCCACATTGTCTATACTAAGCCAATACTTTCAAGCTCCAAACTCACTGCCCAATGTCTCAATATCACACCATAAGAACAACATCCTAAATGTCTATAACACCAAAAAGCATTACTCACACTATAATTTTTCACAATCTTCACTATACACATTTTGCCTACTGGGCACTTTAATTTGTTTCCCCACGGGTATCAAATTACACTTTTGTTTATTTAACAATTAAAATTTCAAAATTTAGAATTTTAATTACCCAAATTTTAAAATTTTAATTGCTCCCAGACATACTGTTCCCTACTACTATGGACCAACACAAAACGGAATGTGGGAAAATTGTTACTGCGTTGCCTTCTTCTGATAGTATTTTGAAGTTTAAAGATCACCAGCGGCAGATGGATGTGCCATTCGTTATATATGCAGATTTTAAATGTATACTAGAAGATATCCAAACTACTGTAAGTGACAAAACTCAAGTTATAAAGAGGCACATTCCTTGTGCCTTTAGTTATTATATAAAATGTATAGGTAATAATAGTTTAGATAAATTTAAGATATATACTGGTGTGGACGCATCTGTAAAATTTGTTGACTGGTTAATTGACGATTGTGAAGATATTTACAATCAGTTCCTCACCAGTAAGACAAAAATGAACTGCTTGACCCTTTCGGAAATATACAGTTTTCAAAATTCAATAAATTGTCACATATGTGACAAATTTCTCGCTAAAGAACGCGTAAGAGATAATTGTCATATAATTTTTAAATATCGAGGTGCAGCTCACAATATGTGCAACTTAAAGTACCAAATTCCGAAGTTCATACCCATATATTTTCATAATTATTCATCTTATGACTCGCATCTTTTTGTTTAAGAATTAGGTAAAAAGTCTGACAACATAAAAGTCCTACCACTGAACAAAGAACTGTACATTTCACTATCTACATTTACAAAAATGACTGACGATTGCAATCTTGAACTCCGATTTTTAGATACCATTCGTTTTATGTTTATTTCTTGAATTTTAATTTCACAACATTATGAAATTGTATTAAAATTAATTATTTCAACATTTTACAGAGTCAAAAAAAAAGTTGGATAATCTCATAAGTTATTCATTAAATTTTTAACTTAAAAATTTCTTTAATTTTCCCAATTATCCTTTAGAAAAAATAATACAAGACAGTGAATATTTTAATTTAATAATACTATTTTATTTATTAAATTTAATTATGATGGTTGAAACATTGTATAATAAGATTCCATTAAATTTTCTAATATAGCTTTCCGTAGAAAGTATATCGAGCACCAACATGTATCAGGTCCTTCCTCACAATTCGTATCATACCAGGGACAGCATTTAAAATGTCCCTCTGTGTGGTCTCCATCTTCCATAACATCAAATTCATCATTCTCGTCCAACATATTTTGAAAAAATATGATCATTTCCCAATGATCGTATAGTCTAAAGCACAAAGTAGGACAGAGGGGTCAATTTTGACGTTTCCAAAATGAAAAAATCAGCTTTTTTCCCTAGCGTAAATAATTGAAAAGGAACAGCTATATCATCTACGAACAAGGGAAACAAGCAACAAGTAAAAACAAAAACTATAAAAATGTAATTCGATGTGAAAAAGTGTTTATTATTAAAAAACAAGCGCAAATATAATTGTTGTATGAAGTAAAAAATTAATAACACATTTAAAGTGTGTTTATGTGATATTTTAAACTTTAATTGCTAATAAAAGCGTAAATGAAGCGTGCGTGGGTTTGTGCATAGATATGCATATCTATGTGTGATTTGTTTGGTTGCAAAAGTGGTTGAAAGTTGCAGAAAAAGCTAGAAAATACATAAAAACCAAATAAAATATTTATAAAATGTGGAACTTTAATTTTCTTGTATATAAAATATTATTTAAAAAATCTAAATTTTACTTTTATTTCGGCAGAAAATGAGTATGAAAGCTAACATACAAAAATTGCTGTTCCCTTTTGTTAACGTACTTCGTTAGAACTACATACAATATCTTCTCTCTCGTGTCTCGTCTGGTTAGACTGTGGTCTAAGGTTATCAAAATCCGATATAAATTTATTAAGACTCCTTTTTATTTGACTCATTTTTGTTAATATTCCGTATTAATTTTGTTGCTGCTTACTTTTTCAAAGGATTCGTCGATACTGATAGTTTTATTCCTAAATATTTAGCAACAAAGTGAATAAAATTCAATATTATCTTTTCCTCCTCTTATATCCTTCTCCATTTTCCTATAATCCTTCTAGAATAGAGAGTATAGAATATACATATTTCTCTTTCCAACTCATTTTCAAAGAGACTATTAAAAAATTTAAAGAAGGGACATTAATATTCCTATATATCTATCCCTATCTCTCTAGCACTATTTCTCCACATATACATACATACATATTAACCTTCTCACAATAAATAGTTTCGGTTAGGCTTATTGGACTAATCATCACTACTTTCAAGATCAATTTCAATTAAAGATTCAAGGTGCAAGATCTATTTAAAAAATGAGCTCCTCAGAAAATTTAATATCAAAATTTAATTCACTAAACAACAAAAGCTTAATTCATATAAAGGATCTAGATGTAGCTGATAAATATCCTGTTCAAAATATTACACGGGTAACAACAAAATATGGACCAACACTAAGAGTTGAGATGGAAAAAAATATAATGTTTCTACCTAAAAGATATAATACTCTGACAGATGATGAAATTAACGATCTCTCGCGTGGAATATTTCAAGTACGCAGAGATGGTGAACAAAGCTTAATCCTTGAGAGTGAGATGGACGAATTTTTGATTCAAAATGCTCAATATCCCATTTGGGAATAAAAATTAATTCTGTATAGTAAATTATAGATAAATAAATAAAAATGCATTAAAGAGTTTTGTGAAATATATATATATATATATATATATATATATATATATATATATATATATATATATATATATATATATATATATATATATATATATATATATATATATATATATATATATATATATATATATATATATATATATATATATATATATATATATATATATATATATATATATATATATATATATATATATATATATATATATATATATATATATATATATATATATATATATATATATATATATAATTGTGTTTTTTATTTAATATTTTCAGTTACTTCATAAAGAAACTTAAGACATAAAGGACCACAGGTAAATGTATTAAAATTCTGATGTTGATTATAGTTGTATTATATATTTATGCCCAGATATTTGAGTACTTCCGAAGGAGGTTGTAAGTTTCCAAAACTATCGAAATATTATTTTTCATTGATGTTTTTATAATATGCTACCCAATGTGTACCAGGTCCTGTTGATATATCCAAATTGATTATGCCACATTCTTTTTTCTTTGGCCGTTTTGGTAGAGAGTCCAACATGAAAACTTCTCTAAAATGTGGAATTTGAAAAATTTTCTCAAGTCGACTTCTGATAGTGGTCTATTAGGTAGCATTTTTAAGAGTTTTTTGTCTGCTCTTTATGAACTAAACCATAACCCTTTTTATATGGTTTTAGGTAAAGTCCTTTCCCAACAGCTATAGATTTTTTGCATTCTTTGTCGCATTTACAGCCTTAGCTTTAGCAGCACCTCCAGTCGTTAGACTTCCAATTCCACCCATAGCAGTTAAAATCGGTATTAGTGGTACAAAACCACAAATTTTTGGTACCTTTATTGTGCGAGGTATTATAACTTGAGATTTTCTGCCTTTTAATGTTTTGTTGATCGTTTTACGTGCTATTCTAATAGCATTGTTAATGTCTAAAGGTTTTTTCCCCTTTAGTATTTTTGTTGCAGCTCTAATTGATGAACTGAACAATTTTTTACCATTTAATTTAGGTTTCTTAAAATTTTTCTTTTTTTCCTCCACACCCATACCAAATTTTGTTTTGGCTTTCATAGCGTTAGTAACCATATATGCAAATGATTTTTCTGCAAGACTGATATTTTTTTATAAAACTCGATCCTAAGCTGAATTTTCAAGAATTTTATCAGCTTGATGTCTAATATTTAATTCTTTATTTTTAGAATAAGCTATGTCGTGATTTTTGCAGGCAGAGTCCAATAAATTGATTCCTTTATCACCTCGATTTAAACGTTTTTGTAGTTTAGTTCCAGGTTCACAGTATCGATATCCAGGAAGATGAAGTTCAACAGGAAGAGATTTTATTATTTTATCTAGTAAACCTGCTCCAACGAAGGTGCTTTTATGACTACACGACTTTTGATAATGTATAACCATCTTATTTATTTATTTTTTCTATAATAAAAGGTAACAAACATTCGAAACATTGATGATTCATCGAACATCAGTTCAATAATAAAACATAGTTCACTCTTACCAAATTCTATTCATGCTCTAATAGTGGGACCATCAAATTGTGGAAAGACTAATGTTATGATTGGCTTACTAGAAAATCCTAATGGACTAAAGTTTGAAAACATCTATTTATAATCATAATCTCTATATCAGCCGAAATATGAATACTTGAAGAGATTAATTACACCTATTAAAGGAATGGGATATTACACATTCACCGAAAATGAATCAGTTATTCCCCCTGACAAAGCTAAAACTAATTCAATTATGATATTTGATGATGTTGCATGTGAGAAGCAGAATAATATACGAGCTTATTTTTGTATGGGACGACATAGGGATGTTGATTCATTCTACTTGTGCCAAACTTATACCAGAATTCCCAAGCATTTAATAAGAGACAATGCGAATATGATTATAATGTTTAAACAAGATTAGACAAATATGAAACATGTTTATGGGGATCATGTTGCCAGCGATATGAGTTATGCAAAGTTTCATGAAATTTGTCGATTGTGCTGGAAGGATAAATATGGATTTTGGATGATAAGCAAAGATAATGAATTAAACAATGGGCGCTACAGAAAATTATTCGATTATTTCATAACAATATAAATTGCTCTTCATAAAAGAAAAACTTTAGTATATAATCTGGCCTTAACCATAATACATCTACATAGCTCTTGTAATATCAACTATACCTGATCTAATTATCTACCTAATAAGCTGATCTGATACCTAATAAGCTCATCTGATACCTAATAAGCTGATCGAGTACCTAATAAGCTTATCTGATACCTAATAACCTGATCTGATAACCTGATCAGATACCTAATAAGCTGATCTGATACCTAATAAGCTGATCTGATACCTAATAACCTGATCTGATAACCCGATCAGGTACCCAATAAGCTGATCTGATACCTAATAACCTGATCTGATAACCTGATCAGGTACCTAATAAGCTGATCTGATACCTAAGAAACTGATCTGATACCTAATAACCTGATCTGATAACCTGATCAGATACCTAATAAGCTGATCTGATACCTAATAAGCTGATCTGATAACTAATAACCTGATCTGATAACCTGATCAGATACCTAACAAGCTGATCTGATACCTAATAAGCTGATCTGATACCTAATAAGCTGATCTGATACCTAATCACCTGATCTGATAACCTGATCAGGTACCTTATAAGCTGATCTGATGCCTAATAAGCTGATCTGATACCTAATAACCTGATCTGATAACCTGATCAGATACCTAATAAGCTGATCTGATACCTAATAACCTGATCTGATAACCTGATCAGGTACCTAATAACCTGATCTGATACCTAATAAGCTGATCTGATACCTAATAACCTGATCTGATAACCTGATCAGATACCTAATAAGCTGATCTGATAGCTGAAAAATGGATGAAAAAATTTTAAAAGATTTGGTTGCGACAAGAAATGTCTTGAAGAAAAAGCTTCGTAGTATAAAAACGGGCGAAATAGACACAAGTGAAGAACTTAAAGATACATTTAAACCTATAACAGATCCTTTAAACAAATTTATAAATAATTCTAATAATATCAATGGAATTATCAAAAAAGAAAAGAATGAGATGAAAACAGAAATTGAATATAATAACAGTTCTAATCATCTTAAAAAACCATCAATTAAGTTGGAGACAAGTACACCAAAGAAACTTGTAGAAGAATCAATATTTGATACCAGCAATTCACTTGCTGATCCTAATGGTGAAAGTACTATTGATAATGATGATGATGACAATTTTTACTCTCAAAATTCAAATGCTGAAGAGAGTTCCACTGACTTATCTGTTTTGGAAGGAAGAAATGAATTAGATACTAACTATGGTCCACATAAAGATTTCAATAATGAATGGAAATTTGGTGATAGTAAGCTCAAATTAAATGAAAACAAAATACATGTTGGTAGTCAAATATGGGCTCTAACACCAGGACTATTTTCTCTAATGTTTCATAAAATACCAAAAAACTATGATAAATATGAAGTAAAACTCTACAAAAATATTTTAATTATTACAAATGCGTACAGAAGAGACTATAAACCTGATGGACAAATGAAGGGAACAAAAGCCTATAAATATAAACATATTATTAAAAAGATGTTTAAAGAGAAAAACCAACAGACTTTATCAAAATCAATACCAAATAAGACAATATCTAATTATAAAGGTGATGGATTGATGCAGTTTAACTCTCATAAGCCAAACTATATATACTGGGATGATCCAAATGAGATGGTAGCTCGACTTCGACTACTGGTATCATCACAAGCTGCAGGTTATACTAATCATCACAAGCTGCAGGTTATACTAATCATAATAACGAAATTGTATCAATTATTGAAGAACTTCGCGAAGCTAATATAATAGAATAATCTATATAAAGTATGTCTGTTGATAAGTTTGGACATTATCTAAACGATACAAGCAATATAATTTCATTGAAAAATGCCCCTAAAATGTTGGGGTTCTTTATGGATGCGAACAACAACATCGATGTCCAAAACAAAAGAATCAAAAATTTGGCAAAAGCTGTGGAAGAAAACGATGTTATCAATAAATTGTTTCTACAAACTCAGATCGAAGAAATAGAACACAAGCTATTAAAATACTTTAAGGAAGATAACAACAATATTCTTGATACTCTAAGAACTCAAATCGAAATGCTACAACATGCAATAATATTACAGTTTGAAGAGAATAAGAAAATGCAAGAAACTATTTCCAAAATCAAACAGTTTTTGGAAGACGGATATCTTACAAAAGAAAAGTTAATGAGCAGATTTATAGATTTGAAAATTACATGTTTGTGTCAATAGCTAACAGTGTATCAAATAGATCACAACACATCGAAAATAGTTCTTAATACTAAAAAATGACTTCAAAAAGAATTTTAGTAAATGAACTTCATAAACAAGCTCGAAAATCTTTTTTACGTCGTAGAGTTGTGATGAAAGGTATAGATGATCTTTGGCAAGCTGATTTAGTTGAAATGGGAAATTATTCTATGGACAATAAAAATTATAGATTTTTGTTAACTGTAATTGACACATTCTCCAAATTTGCATGGACAGTACCACTTAAAACAAAAACTGCACTTGAAACAACCCAAGCCATGTCAGATATTTTTCAATTGGGACGAGTACCAAAAAATTTTTCAATAAACACTTTGGAAAATTGATGGATAAGTACAACATTAATCACTATTCAACGTATAGCAGAATGAAAGCATCAATAGTAGAACGATTTAATAGAACATTAAAAGGGATGATGTGGAAAGAATTTAGTTTTAATGGTACATACAATTGGCTTGATATCTACAAAGATCTATTAGAATCATATAACAGAAAAGTTCATCGTACCATTAAAATGGCTCCAATTAAAGTCAACTTTTCAAATGAGAAAAAATTATTGACTACAGTATACAGTCATTTGAAAATGTATAAAATATCGAAATTTAATGTTGGTTGCGCACATGATCACCAAGCAAATATAAGCATATTTTTGAAAAAGGTTATACTCCAAATTGGACAACAGAAATTTTCACAATTAAATCTATTCAATATACAAAAAATAAGATTTCCTAATACATATCTAGTTGAAAAGGTTATTAAAACCAGAGGAGCCAAAGCATTTGTTAAATGGTTAGGATTTAGTAACGATCACATTTCTTGGATAAGTAAAGATGAAATATTATAGTTGAAACATTATCAGCAATTATTATACGTACATACTTAGTACTTAAGATTATAATGTAAATTTAAAATAAAAAAGATGAATAAATATGTAAATCCTTTTTATAAACAATTTTGTGTTGAACTTATTTATTCGTAATCAGACAGTCGTAGTGTCAATAACACTTACTCTAAGCTCCTACTCATCAGAGTTACCCGCTAATTACTTCCCACCTATTGATTTAAATGGGGCATATGAGTGTGCTCTAACTGATTTTCATTCATATAATAGCATCCCAAAAGTTGATGTCTCCAACAATTTGTTTCATATAGGTGAAAATGTGATTGAATACCAATTGGATCTTATGAATTGAATGATATAGTTGATTATATAGAGGAACAATATAAACGCTACAATCCAGAAAATAGAATTTTTATAGAAGCCAATAACAATACAATGCAAGTTAAAGTCAACAACTCTAAGGATGCAATATATTTTAATAAAGAAAATACAATTGGAAAACTCGTGGGATTCAATAGTAAAATCCTAACTCCAAACGTAGATCATTATTCTGATCTTCCAGTTAATATTTTCAAGGTGAATCGGTTGCGAATTGAAAGTAGTATCGCTGTTAATACATACATATATGAATAATTCCAAGGCGCATACACTACATGAATTTCCGATTAATGTGCCTCCAGGCTATAAAATAGATGAGATACCTCGAAATCTCATCTATTTACCGGTGAACTCCAGAGAGATAAGTTCACTAGCTCTACGAGTAGTTGATCAGCACGGTGATTTAATTAATTTCCGAGGAGAGGAAATAACAATACGAATTCATTTAAAACCAACTAAATAATGCTAATATTCAACTCGAGTATATCACAGAATATAGCAACAGCAGCAACATCATCAGCATAAGAACCTAATATATTATCACGACCTAAACCACAATTAAAGAGGTCAATTCATCAAAAAACTCTAACGACAGCAAATAAAAATTTTCTAAAGTCATTGAATTTTAAATTGAAGGCAAAATGAGTTCAATAATAAATGTCTTAGATAAACCCTTATCTGATGAAAATATAATCAAAAAGGACTATCATACATATGTGCCATACCTACAATCCTACAACAATAATGATGAAATTCGCATTTCAATTCAAAATCAAGATTTGTATGTGTTACCTAGTGGAAGTTATATATATGTTGAGGGATCTGTTGTAGATGAGAAAACCTCCACATCTACAGACAACTTTAAATTAAAAAACAACTTTGTTGCATATCTCTTTGATGAAATTCGTTATGAACTTAATGGTATTGAAATTGATCATACAAGATATATAGGAGGTACAAGTACCATAAAAAATTTGGTTTCTTTATCACCAACGGAATGCACTGTAATGCAGAATGCTGGCTGGAATAAAATTGATGATTTAAAACTTGTTAATGGATATTTTAACTTTTATGTACCCTTAAAAATGCTTTTGGGTTTCGCTGAAGACTACAACAAAGTCATACTAAATGGAAAACATGAATTGATACTCTTGCGTAATAAGAACGATGAAGATCTTGTACACTCGAGCATTTCTACGGAAAAAGCAAAACTTTCAATTTCACTCATCTCATGGAGAATTCCACATGTAAAATTATCAGATTTTAGCAAGTTGAATATGATAAAAATGATTAACAATGGTGCTTCTATACCGATGGCATTCCGTAGTTGGGATTGTCATGTTAATCCACAACTTAATACAGGAACAAGTCATATCTGAAATGTTAAATTAGCTGCAAGTAGAGAACGACCCCGTTTTGTATTTATTGCATTTCAACAAGAAAATAAGTTTGTTCATTGTGACCTGACAAATTTAAAAGTACATTTAAATTCGGTATCATATCTATATGATGACCTAAATATCAAATTTAAGAATGAACGCTATGCAATTCTATATGATGTGTATCTAAGATTTCAACAGAGCTATTACTTGAGAGAATCTCAACCGCTTCTAACTGCTCAAGAATTTAAAAATAATGCACCGATTATTGTAGTAGATGTCAGCCATCAAAACGAATCGCTCAATAACGGACCAATTGATATAAAAATTGAATTTGAAACAGCTACAAATATCAAAGACATCAGCTTACTGCATTCTTATTCATGATCGCATAATTGAATATGTACCCATAAACGGACAAGTCCGAAAAGTCTTATAAATTCAACAATATGGATGATAATATAGTTTGTATAGATATGCAAGGATTCAAAAGCGATTCAAATGATTTCATCGCAAAAGAAGTAGCGATCGTGTTCAACAACAACAACAATGAAGCCATAAATTTCATTATGGAACCCCCCTTTGATTTTAAATGTCTATCGCCAAAGAAGCAAAAAGAAGTAAACTGGTTAACAAAGAACTATCATCACCTAAAGTGGAACGATGGATCAGTCACATTTCAAGGCGTCTGCAAGTTTTTAAAAGCTAATGTACACTATTCTAAAATATATGTTAAAGGTGAAGAAAAGAGACAATGGCTAAAAAAAATCCTTAAAAAAAGAGTTTTTAACATCGAGGACTTTGGATGCATCAACTTTAAACAAATGGAAATTAAATATCCAGAGTATTTCTATTGTAATTATCATACATATGGTGTTTGCGCATTAAGAAATGCTCTTTTACGAATAAAAGAAATATCTTGTTTAAAATAATTTATGTATACAAATTATTATTATTATTATTGTCTTAAAATTAACAATTTTAAAACTTTTTAATCACTTAAATATATTTAATAAAAATTAAATGCATAGAAAAAAAATTAAAACAACTGTTTTTTTATTTCAAATACAACACAACTAAATGATGACTAATGAAATTTTGTTATCAAATGATGACTCATTCTCAAAATATGTGCAGCTGAATAAACAAAGCAATAAACATGATTCTGTAGAACAAATATTCAAATTATTATCCCAAGAAATAAACAAGGCGGACATTTGAAACGACATACACACATTCTTCACAAATCTAAAGATAAGAAAAAAGAAACACACACCCGCATCCCCCACACATCCACGCACCCACAGCCATGCACAAAGTAAATGTAAACACAAGCACCACAAAAAATTATCAAGAACAAAAAAATAATAATAGTGACACAATAAACCCCGTAGGAACCCACGTCGACTTTTTTATCTACAAGTTTGGTGACAACGTCTACACTCTTTATTTCCACATATAATCTAAAACACTACCCAATCTCTCAATATGACCCCATAAGAACCACACAGTCTATAGTAAGCCAATACTTCCAAGTTCCAAACTCACTACCCACTGTATCAATATCACCCCATAAGAACCACATTGTCTATACTAAGCCAATACTTTCAAGCTCCAAACTCACTACCCAATGTCTCAATATCACCCCATAAGAACAACACCCTAAATGTCTATAACACCAAAAAGCATTACTCACACTATAATTTTTCACAATCTTCACTATACACATTTTGCCTACTGGGCACTTTCTTTTTTTTCCCACGGGTATCAAATTACACTTTTGTTTATTTAACAATTAAAATTTCAAAATTTCAAATTTTAATTACCCAAATTTTAATTGCTCCAAGACATACTGTTCCCTACTACTGTCCATAGTCCATTCATTGTGCGTATATTGTAGGCAGGTATTACAGAATAAAAGTCTGTCACGGTGCTTGGTTGTCTGAGCTTTCAAAAGTCTGTAAAAGGAATGAATTTATATATGTATATAGTTATTCAATCATAAATATGTATTTACTTACCTCGATATGTTTTGAATAAATATATAATGATGAATGTCTCCAGCTTCCAGCAGCATTAAATAAACATGCTTTAGTTTTTCTTTTTGTGTATTGTAGAATGGTCCAATTACTTCATCCTTCTCATTATCGTACCCAAACACGTTCACACTTATACCATCATTCCTATCCTCAAATATTTTGATGTTTTTTATTGCCAATGGGAAGGGAACTTTAAATTTGTAAAATCAACCACAATTCCATTTTGTAGGCAAATGACATCAGCACTAATATATTCGATGTTATATGAACTGCAACGTTCGTTATGCTTTATTATTGTGGTATCCAATGCGACAACTAAAGCCCATTTGAAACAGTAATCATCATAGTATTCAATATTGATACAGGCCTTCCGTTTAGCCAGTTTGCATGGTGTTCTTATCCAATGTGATCCTTTCACCAGGGAACTTTTGTTTATGTTAATTTCGGTGCGAATAATTCTGATTAAAGTCCACCAAGAGTCTCTTTCCTGGAATTCTGACATTTTATTATGAATGTCCTGGAATTGTTTTTCAATTAGGTCATCAACATTACTTCCCAGGCACAATAATCCATTTTTGCTCTGTGTGAAATTTGACACAAGTCAATTTCTTCACCAACAATTTTTATATACTCTCCAATAAGAGTTACACAGAATTTTAAAATATTATGTTTAGCTAAACTTTTTTCAAGTCTTTCCTTGAAAATAGGTTTATTTTCCAGAACAAAGTCTTCAAACAGAAGATAATCTTTTTTGTTGGGAGTTCCGTACGTTGCAATATTTTTTTTGAATGCACTGTTTATTTCATAATATTTTGATTCTACATTCAAAGGAATATCATCATATTTACCGCTGGGAGAATTTGAAACATACATGTCATCAAACACAATATTATCTAGTTGTTGCTGTTGTTGATGATGCTGCTGTTGTTGCTGATGATGTTGCTGCTGTTGTTGTTGTTGGTGTTAAGGATACCTGGAACTGTCCATCGACAAGGCAAATTGATTATTCAAAACTGAAGGATAATAGTTGGGCATATTACATTGCTGCCATTGCATTGGTGATGTATATTGATAGGGAATAAGAAGATGATGTGGAATTTGTATGGGTACTGAAAACTGATTGTTCAACCCTGTAGGATAGTACGAAGTCCTTGGAAGCTCTTGAAAGGACACAGGATATTGCTGTTGCATATTGTTCCAAGGAATAGGGTTATATAAAGGCATTGGAGGCTGTACATCACATGACACTGGCACCTGCAAATGTTGCAGTTAAGCATGACTTTTGCAATGCTCCAAATACGACTTTTGGTATTTGTATTCCTTTTGACATATTTCACAAACATATCTTGAAGTATTCATCTTTATTTATTTATTTATTTAATTAGCAACAATCAAATTTATTTAATTATTTTGTTTAATCCTTTTTTTCAAAAACAACAATACAATTTATTTAATTATTTTATTTAATTTATTTAATCCTTTTTTCAAAAACACTTTAAACTTCTTTATTATTAAAGTTTTTGTTTGTTTTCAAACTATATATTTAATAAGCAACAATTAACTTTATTTAATTATTTTATTTAATTTATTTTGATCTATTTTAAAAACACTATGAAATTGTTTATTAATAAATTTTTTGCTTTTAACAGCACTTGTTGAGATATCAGAGTATACCGATGAATATCTACATTATTTCTTCTACTTATACACATCATCAAGTCTAATTTTTTATTGATATTACGAGACATGATGAAATTAATATGTATACATAGCAACAGCAAGAACTAGAACATAACATTGTGTAATATTTTATATAAATGATGACTAATGTAATTATGGTATCAAATGATGACTCACATATCCAGCTGAATAAACAAAGCAATAAACAAGATTAAGCAAGATTTTAATATGGACAGACACACAAACATCAATCCACATGTACAGACTCTTTATGTAAACACAACATCTAACCAACCCCCACCAACAAACAAACAAAAATTGGGATGATGACTCATTCTCCAACACATCCACCTGAATAAACAAAAAAAACACCAACAAGATTAAGCATGCATATTTAACGTAAACAAACATTTCAGAGGTGTTGCGTCGAGCCCATTCAGAAAGTTTTGATGAGAAGCGGTTTTTTGATATTCTAGTAGAGTTTTCAGTTATTTAATACATTCCTTCACCTTAGATTTTAGCGTTGCTATTCTCTACGAACTCTTCTTTTTTCGGATAAAAGCCGTTCCACATCTGCTGAAGATTTGTAGTAGTAGCATTTAGAGCAGCTTGCTTAAGGTTTGCCTCAAACATTCTAATAGAGTCATCTATGTTAGTAGGCGTTTTTAATGGAATATTTTCTGGGCAATGAGCACTCAAATATTTTTTGTATTTCAACCAATTTATACGTGTGGTTGTCATTGTTAAATCACAAGTGGGTGAAAAAGTTGTATGTGAATATATAGTGACAATAGTTGGTGAGTGATCTGAAACAAATCTAAAGATACTTCAACTTGGATCATTGGCTGGGCACACCCTTTACCACTCTAAAATCAATAGCATCAAGTATTTTTCAGCGATCTGTTGGCCAGTAAGTTGGCTGCCCACTTGACATAACACTCAAACGCATTTTTGAAATTGTGTCAAACAAAACGCGACCCCTTGGCGTGATGAGACGAGATCCCCAGAACGTGTGCTTAGCGTTGTAATCACCGGCGGCCAAGAAGCGTGGGCCTGGTAAATTAAAGAATCTACTACAATAAAATTCGCTTATAGTCCACTGCCTCATTTGCACGCTATTTGTGGACTATAACGCGAATCGGACTATATCTTGAATTTCATATAATCCAATTTTTGGTTTATATGCGAATCTCTATATAAATATTTCTTTTAACAGTAGGAAACTAAAGCTAACGCTTAGAAATTACTTCCTTATCTATTCAATTCATAAATATTGCAATTAAGATTGCTGAAATAAAAATAATTTCTACTTCAATGTAAGTAATATTTTTATAAAATTATTATTAAAAAATCTATTATGTTTGACTTTTGCATTTTGGATTATATCTGCCATAACTTGCATATATTTCAGATATTTCAAACCGCATCTTGGTGGCGTATAAGCGAAAATGGGCTATAGAGCTAATGGACTATATAAAAAAATATTTTGCATGCATTTTACTTACAGATGACAGAAAAATTAACCTTTTGGAATATATTGCAAATTCTACTATTAGCGGTGTGGCTTATAAACGAATTATACTGTATATTGATTTTCTGTAATAGAGTACCTGGGAGGAGAGTAAATTGATGAAATCACCAGGTTTTGATGAAAAGCTTCAATGCAGATGCTAATTGCTTGAAGATAGTCTTCACTATGATCACTCATTAAGTAGTGCTTTAATCGCGATTTTATTAGTATACCCGAGCCACCACAAGCTCTACCTTGGGGGTCCTTTGTGTCGTATAGAGTATATCGGTTGATTTTAAAAAAACTTCTAGCCGTCAAATACGTCTCAGAGATAAGCATAACATAAAATTTTTTATCCATCATGAAGTATTCTAGTTCGTTTTTATGTTGGCGGATGCCGTTTGCGTTCCAGAAACAGATGTTTAAGTTCATGGTTTGTTTAATGCAGCCTGCAATAATGTAGACTACATTTTCGACACTTCCTGCATCATGTAGGTCATGTTGGTAGTAAAAAAATGTACTGTTTGTATTAAATTTTCTATCGAAGCCTCAATTCGATCAAAACTAAAACCACTATTTTCGTTGGCAAGCGGCCGTTTTTGCGCTGTGGGCTGGTTAGACTTCAAAGCATTAGCGTATGAGAACTGGCTGTTTGGTATGTTTTGCGCTATGGGCTGGTTAGCCCTAAAAATGTTGGCGTATGAAGGCCGGCTGGTAGCTGGTTGGCGCAACTACGGATAATTTATATTGCCGAAAGTAATAGGTTGAGCATAGGTGTGATTACGTCTGTTAGACAAAGACTGCTTAACATTTACATAGACAGGGTAGCCCCTGTAGTTTGCAGTGTGATTTTGATGGCAATTGCAACACTTTTTAATTTTGGAATCATCTTTTGGCTTATCACAATTGACAGTGCTGTGTAGTTCACCACAGACGACACAAACGGTGCGCAACTTGCAATATGTGTTGGTGTGGCCATATTCTTGGCAATTCAGGCATTGAATGGGACCTGCTCGCTTGTGTGGTTCCTTACCGTAGAGGAACCACGGTGCAGCAAATATCTTAAGCTGTAAATGGGGTGTACTTCATTCTTTTTCAATTTCATATTACCTGGTTCCATTTCCACACGAAATAGTGGTTGGGGAACTCGCGCTCTATTTTTAATGTTAGTAACATTTTTTACTTTAAAATTATTATTTAGTAGACCTCTTCTGGATCCACGTATGAATCGATGCCTTTTATCACTACCTGGATGCTTTTTGCACTTTTCAATTGGTAGGTGTAAACATTTTTATTTTGTGTTTCAAACTCCGAAACTACTGAGCGGTAATGATTTTCTTCATTTACTCAAATTTTTGTCTCATTAATCGCGCCGCGTTTTATCGGGGTTACGTAAAACGCCTCTTCACCGATTAATTGTACTAGCCTTTTAATTAGCTCATTTGAGTTTTTCTCTCTTAAGTATATTGGGGGCGGCTTGCTTGACCTGACAATGGTGATTTCGTCTTCGTCGTTTTGTAGAAGTGAAAAGCGATTTTCAGAAAGCGCTGCATCAGATTTACCATCTTTGGCCATTTTCGCCAATGGAGCGAGGTTTTCCGATCTTGGACTTCTTTGTCTTTTTTATTATTTACCACTTTAAAATAACGATCAATACCCATTTGGATTTTTGGATTTTCTGAATCAGTTTCTAGAGGGACACTTTCTGTCGTTTTTTCTTTTTCGGCTTGAGGTTGGCTCATATTGTTGGCACTTGTGCTTTGCTGGGAAGCTGGTTTCAAAAAATTTACTTTTATATTATGGTCTGTCATAGACATTGAATTTGAGCGTACACAAGTGTACATTTTTGTTTACTGGGTTATCACTTTCTGCAGCAACAACAGTAACGTAGGGATTTCTGTTGTTTGTTGTTGTTTTGGTACTCATTTGGTACGAGTACCAAATATATTTGTTGTTGGTGTGCCTACTTGCTTATGGATTTATAATTTACTTTAGGAAAAGAAGTGAAAAATGTATAGGTACGTAAAATATTAAACAAAACGGTGTTTGTTAATACTTTGTTGTTGCGAATATTTGACTCTTTTTTTATATTATATATTTTTATATTGTTTATTTTGTTCACCGACGGCAAATTAATGCTTGTTTCTACTTCGAGAGTAAGTTGATAGTAACCAAATTAAAAATATGTATATTCTCTGTAATATTTTCCGCAGTTACAAATAGCTCTGTTCGCAATTTTTAGTTTAGTTATTTTCTTGTAATCGCAAAATATTTAACTATCCAAATATGAGAAATAAATTCTACCTATGAATATGCTAACAAAAAAATGTCAACAAGAGAAATACACAACATAAAAATGGACGGCACTCAAACCAAATACAAAATATTATTGCCTCTGACTCAACTAGTGGTGGACGATATACATCGATGTTTTAAGAACACTCGATGGATACCTTACATCGAAAGACTCCGATGTTTTTTTTTCGTCACCAACATCGAATAAATATCGATGTTTTTTATCCGATGCATCGAAGTGACAAATTTAATACAAATACCTTGTAACCTATGTTGAATGACATCATTATCAACTATTTTTATACCTTGTTGCGATGGACCATTACAAACTGGTGCATCGGAATAGTAATAAATCTAAAGCTATATTGTCTGATGAGCTTTCAGGAATCTTGTTGGAAGGCTGAACGAAAATCCGTTAGAAATTTGGAGAGTTTAACGCGCAATTTCTAAAACTAAGTATGTAAAATCGCCTTAAAATATCTGACGATGGGGGGAACATCGGTTCCGCATGAAACGCTATTTTCACAAGCGGCATAGGTGATGACTCAACAAAGCATTTCTAAAGGCCGCCTTAGACTATAATACGAGTATTAATACTTTTAAGAAAAGTGAACTCCAACATGATTATTTATTGTTTTTTTTTTTTTAATTTTCAAATAGAAATTAAGTCAGAGAGGCATTTTCGCCAAAGGTATTAATACTTAAGAAGTATAAGGATGTGTACTATTTTTTATTACTGTGAACGTAATAAAGCTTTCGGAAGGGACATGCATTTTTCTTAATACCCACATTTATATATATTATGCTACAAAAACCAATCGATGTATAGAAAACATCGATGTATTTTATGACATATCGATATAACATCGATGCCTCTATGCGATGCATTGCATCGAAAGAAACATCGATGTTTTTTTTTTCAATGTCCATCACTAGACTCAACTACTATAAGAAATATTGTAAATTAAAAATTTTAATTTAAAATGCCAAAATGGAAATTTGTATATGTGAGAATATGTGTACACATGCAAACAAGAAATATTCACTTTTAGAGATATATTTTCAAGAAATATTTATAACAAAAATGAATTTATATGGTAAAAAATATTTTCGTCTCATTATGATGTGTACAATGAAAAGGGAAAAAACATTTAACATTGAATATGAGTGTAGGAATTTTTGTATGTGCGTATGGATGTGTGTGCGTGTTATTTGAATGCTAATTGTGTGAAAAAGAAATCAATTGAAATTATTAAATTTATGTACATACATACATATTTATGTACATAAGTATATAATTTTTTTTAATTATTATACCTTTAAGAAATTTATTATTTGACATATTGTCATAATTATATTTTAAATGAAATTTATTTGTTGATGGTTATTAAGCAATTGTCTATATGCATTTCATTGGCGCTTTTACCAAACCGTCAGTAGACTTCAACCACAACTTTGAACAGTTACAAACCTCTTATTTTATGCACAGACTTTCAAAAACCATTTGAGAATTTACAAATGATAATATTTTTGAAAATCACAATAGAATAAAATAAGTGTAGTAGGATTAGAAACTTATACAAAAACTCAAAAAATATTTTATATTCGATATGAATCTATTCTATTTTTTTACACCTGCATACAATTAGAAATCCATTGGATAACAATAAAAGTATTATAAGGCAAAATGAAAAATAAAAATCAAATTAAACCTTTAAGAAATTTATTATTTGACATATTGTCATAATTATATTTTAAATGAAATTTATTTGTTGATGGTTATTAAGCAATTGTCTATATGCATTTCATTGGCGCTTTTACCAAACCGTCAGTAGACTTCAACCACAACTTTGAACAGTTACAAACCTCTTATTTTATGCACAGACTTTCAAAAACCATTTGAGAATTTACAAATGATAATATTTTTGAAAATCACAATAGAATAAAATAAGTGTAGTAGGATTAGAAACTTATACAAAAACTCAAAAAATATTTTATATTCGATATGAATCTATTCTATTTTTTTACACCTGCATACAATTAGAAATCCATTGGATAACAATAAAAGTATTATAAGGCAAAATGAAAAATAAAAACCAAATTAAACCTTTAAGAAATTTATTATTTGACATATTGTCATAATTATATTTTAAATGAAATTTATTTGTTGATGGTTATTAAGCAATTGTCTATATGCATTTCATTGGCGCTTTTACCAAACCATTTTTGTATAAGTTTCTAATCCTACTACACTTATTTTATTCTATTGTGATTTTCAAAAATATTATCATTTGTAAATTCTCAAATGGTTTTTGAAAGTCTGTGCATAAAATAAGAGGTTTGTAACTGTTCAAAGTTGTGGTTGAAGTCTACTGACGGTTTGGTAAAAGCGCCAATGAAATGCATATAGACAATTGCTTAATAACCATCAACAAATAAATTTCATTTAAAATATAATTATGACAATATGTCAAATAATAAATTTCTTAAAGGTTTAATTTGGTTTTTATTTTTCATTTTGCCTTATAATACTTTTATTGTTATCCAATGGATTTCTAATTGTATGCAGGTGTAAAAAAATAGAATAGATTCATATCGAATATAAAATATTTTTTGAGTTTTTGTATAAGTTTCTAATCCTACTACACTTATTTTATTCTATTGTGATTTTCAAAAATATTATCATTTGTAAATTCTCAAATGGTTTTTGAAAGTCTGTGCATAAAATAAGAGGTTTGTAACTGTTCAAAGTTGTGGTTGAAGTCTATTGACGGTTTGGTAAAAGCGCCAATGAAATGCATATAGACAATTGCTTAATAACCATCAACAAATAAATTTCATTTAAAATTTAATTATTATATTTTTAAATAATGACAAAAGCTTTGTACATAAATACATACAACACTTACACGCTAGGTACATACAGTACAACTTCGATAATCCGGACATGCGCCAGTCCGGTCACTCCAATAATTCCCAGCGTTGCCATCGGTTTATTTTTCTTCATTCCCATTTTTATGATTTTTGTTCTACTCAAGACAAACTTTTTTGGTTTGATTTTATACTTAAGTATATATGAACATGTAAACATGTGAAAAGCTCAAGCCAGTAGCTAATTGTTTATTAATATGATTATTTCGAACGTATTTGCTTTGTGAATCCAAATTGATTATTAGGCTAAGGTTCGTAACGTTATATTCAGAAATAATTGGGCATGATTAATATTTCAAGGAACAAGGGAAAAATTAACATCAACTTAATTTTTCAACGTACACAGCAGAACAGAGTAGCGCCACTTTCGGAAGCCGCTACACTTCCATCGTCAGTGCTCACGTGTGTTTGCTATCACCACTTGTCAGGTGGCTTTGTTGAATGTGATTTTAATTCTTATATATAAAAATTTTTCGTGAAAATTGAATACGAGAATTAAATCACTCTCAAGCTGATATTAAAGTGCACTTTCCCAGCGTTGCCATCGGTTTATTTCTCTTCATTCCCATTTTTCTGATTTTTGTTCTACTCAAGACAAACTTAAAGGAAAAGTCTAATATTTTACAAAGTCTTGATGAGGGAAAAACTATAAGGCAGGTTGCAGAAAAATTCCATGTTCCTTAATCAACGATTTGCGATATTAAAAAAAATAAGGAGAAGATAAAACAATTTATTTCGAATACCTATAATGGACCCGGTAACATTTGAACCAAAATAATGTAATAAACCATTTTCGTGATATAATTTGTTTTTAGGAAATAGAAAAGTTATGAAAAACGCAGAAAATCCAGAGTTAGAGGAAGCGCTTTACACATGGTTTTTGCAGCAAAGAAACAATCATATCCCGATTTCCTCAGAAATTTTAAAAGCAAAGGCCAAATTCTTTTATGTAAAGATGGCGGGGAAGGATGATTTTTCAGCGAGCTCAGGTTGGTTAGATAAATTTAAGATACGACATGGTATTCGTTATCTAAAAATTTGTGGTGAAAAAGTGTACAGCGATGAAAGCGTCGTAGAGCCTTTTAATTGTTGCTGAGATGGATTTGAGTGAAGAGCAAGTTTATAATGCAGACGAATCTGCAGATTTCTGGAGAGTTTTGCCTGGTAACACATGGGTGCATTCAAAGGAAAAGTCAGCCCCAGGGAGAAAATATTCCAAAGACCGTGAGACATTTATGCCATACTCAAATGCTGCGGGAACACATAAACTGCCTCTTTAGGTTATTGGCAAATCTGCCAATCCAAGAGCCTTTAAAGGTTATAAGTTTCCAGTGGTATATAAAGCAACTAATAAAGGATGGATGTCAACGTCCCTTTTCTTCGAGTGGTTCAAAAACCATTTTATTCCAGATGTAAAACGGTTTCTAGCACAGGTTAACAGACCACTCAAAGCATTATTGATATTAGATAATGCACCTTCACATCCTAAGGCGGGTGAAATTAATTTTGACCCAAATTTCAAAGTTCTTTTTTTACCACCAAATTGTATGGAAATCTTGCAGCCTATGGATCAAAATTTAATACAAAACGTAAAGGTTACTTACAGAAAACAATTACTGCAACATATTTTATCAGAAATTGATGATGATGATGTCGACATGGTTAAAGTTTTAAAATTGTTTAACTTTAAAAATGCTGTTTATTTCTTGGACTTAGCATGGCAAAGCATTAGTGAAAAAAATATTCAGAAAAGCTGGTCTGCATTGTTGCCAAGGACTGGATCGTGCTGGGATGATGAAGATATGATACCGCTTCAGGTTCTGCGTCATGAACCGCAGTCTGATGACATCTATGGTGACATGAAATCCATCCGAAATATGATTGGAGCTATGAATTTCAGTAATGACATAACTGAAGAAGATATCAATGATCGGGCAACTGAAGAAATAATACAACAGGTTAAACGAAATGAATCGTGAGTGCTGCTTACGGACTCTGAAGACGACTTTGTAGTAATGGATGAAAAAACAAAGATCTGTAAAGCAGATGCAAAGACATCCTTTTCAGTTTGCTTTCAGTGGGCTGAGGAGATTAATTTAGATATGCAGGATATTCTATTGTTAAAGAGACTAGAGCAAAAAGCACAAATCAACCACCTCAACAAAGTTAGTCAGCACAAAATAACTTTGTTTTTTAATAAATCATAGTATGTATGCACATGTGTACAAATGTATGTATTTAATTCACTTACATCATTTTAATAATTCAATATAATAATTTAATGTTGTTTAATAAATCATAGTACAATGCATGTATGTACATATTTAATTTACTCCGACTATTTCATTATTTTCACCTACTATAGTCCGGACAACTCGTTAATCCGGCCGAGCCTAAAACTATATGTGTCCGGATGGTCAAAGTTGCACTGTACATAGTAATAAAATTGCTTATTTATTTACTTATGTACATACATACATACATATCGTTGGTCACAAGTAGAAAAGCCCCAACTCAAATAATTAAAACTTCACAGGAGAAGGTAAAAATATAATAGAAACTGTAATTTTCAAAATGTAACTTTTTTTTAAAATGCATGGTTTAATAAAAATGAAACACAAATTTGATGTTCGGACTATTTTTTTTAATTTTTATATAGGTGTACGTGTGTGAAATGTATTGGAATCACTGAAAAACTCAATTTCGTAAAAATACGAATTAGGGCCTTTCTACTTGAGACCATCGATATGTATGTAGGTATTTCATTTAATAATCGATAGTAAGGAATATTTTTGTTGGAAATCGATAATTAATACATACTTATGTATAAGTTCTTAGTATATGCATAGCATATTTATACATACATACATACATAAGTTCACCTGCATTCAAAAAATTTCTACATTAGCTGTGTAAGTACATATGTATGTATATACTTTATTTAAAAACTTTGTACATACCAGTGGATTAGAAATTAAGGGAACATTTTGTCAATTTACCAAATAATAAATTATTTTAACTTATTATGCATCAAAAAGCAATAATAGGCATATATATAATATATATATATATATATATATATATATATATATATATATATATATATATATATATATATATATATATATATATATATATATATATATATATATATATATATATATATATATATATATATATATATATATATATATATATATATATATATATATATATATATATATATATATATATATATATATATATATATATATATATATATATATATATATATATATATATATATATATATATATATATATATATATATATATATATATATATATATATATATATATATATATATATATATATATATATATATATATATATATATATATATATATATATATATATATATATATATATATATATATATATATATATATATATATATATATATATATATATATATATATATATATATATATATATATATATATATATATATATATATATATATATATATATATATATATATATATATATATATATATATATATATATATATATATATATATATATATATATATATATATATATATATATATATATATATATATATATATATATATATATATATATATATATATATATATATATATATATATATATATATATATATATATATATATATATATATATATATATATATATATATATATATATATATATATATATATATATATATATATATATATATATATATATATATATATATATATATATATATATATATATATATATATATATATGTTGTGATTAACTTACTTGTTTTGTACAATTGGAACTGAACGCATCCATTTTAAACAATTTAAAATCAAAGGTAATATTTCATCAATAAAGTTTAATTTTTATTATTGAAAATAATTTAAACAATTGTGTTTTGTTTTTTTATTTATCCTTTACGCGCAAACATTTTGTCCTTCGAACCGGATTGTGTAAATATTAGCCAAGGTAATAATCAAGTTTGTGTTCGTTTGTATTTAAAGATCAACCATCTTCGTTTTCACCACCGAATTCCATCAACATATTTTTGTGGAAATTTCATTTGAAAAAGGTGCGTAAACTTAATTTAAAATTAAAAACTTTATATAAAAGTGAAAATAAAAAGAAATATAGACAAAAGAATACCAAACACATACATACACATACATACAGGCATAAAATTCCAAAAACAGCATAAGATTTAAAAATAAGCAGACCAGTGTTTGGTACTTTTTGGAAATTAGTATGTTTAGGAGCCCAAAAAGGTTGAAAATATAATTTTGGTACCTTTTTGTTAACCCGTTATCTCCTAAAATACTACAGATAGAAATGAAACTTAAAATGTATTCTTCTATCCTTAAGAATTGGGGCTTCTTAAGGATAGAAGAATATATTTTAAGTTTCATTTCTATGTACCTTGGTACTTTTTAGAAATTCGAATGTATAAATTGTAACATTGGGAGTTCTTGTTGGTACTTTCTTCTGTACATCTATTAGTTATGTAATTTGAAAGTACGTCGGCCGCCCTCCCGATGTACAGATCCACTAAAAAGGGATTTTTGTAAATTCAAATACTTAGGGGACCAAAAGGGGTAAAAATGGGTAAATTGTTTAGTTTTATATCTCCGGATCTAACTAAGGCAGACATAGAATTCCAAAAACAGCATAATAAGATTAAAAAATAAGCGGATGTGTTTGGTACTTTTTTGAAATTTGTAATTTTGGGACCCTAAAAAGGGTGAAAATATAGTTTTGGTACCTTTTTGTTAACCCGTTATCTCCTAAAATACTACAGATAGAAATGAAACTTAAAATGTATTCTCTCCTTAAGAAGCCCTCAAATGTGCCTTTGTACTTTTTAGAAATTCGAATGTATAAACGATAACATTGGGAGTTCGTTTTGGTACTTTCTTCTGTACATCTATTAGTTATGCAATTTGAATGTGCGTCGGCCGCCCTCCCAATAAATAGATCCACTAAGGGATTTTTAAGAATGCAAATGCTAAGGGGGCAAGGGCAAGGGGTAAATTCGGTAACTTTATATGTCCCGATCTAACTAACAGTTTCCTACAATACTAAAGATAGAAATGAAATTTATAATTTATTCTTCTCCCTTAAGAATGCCCCAAATGTGATTTGTTCCTCTTTAGAAATTCGAATATATAAAGGGTAAAATTTGGAGTTCTGTTTGGTACTTTTTCCCGTACAGCTATTTGTTATGTGCATTGAATGTGCGTCGGTCGCCCTCCCGATGTATAGATTCACTAAGAAGGGATTTTTGGAAATTCAAATGCTAAGAGGTAAAAACGGGTAAATTCGGTAACTTTATATCTCCGGATCTAACTAAGGTAGACAGAAAATTCCAAAAACAGCATAATAAGGTTCAAAATAAGCAGACAGGTGTTTGATACTTTTTTTGAAATTTGCACATTTAGGGGCCGAAAAAGGGTAAAAATATAATTTTGGTACCTTTTTGTTAACCCGTTATCTCTCCAAATAATAAAGATAGAAATGAAATTTAAAATGTATTCTTCTCTCCTAAAGAAGCCCTAAAATGTGCTTTGGTACTTTTTAGAAATTCGAATTTTGGGAGTTATTTTTGGTACTTTTCCCTGTACAGCTATTTGTTACGTACTTTGAATGTACGTCGGCCTCCCTCCCGATGTGTAGATCCAATAAGAAGGGACTTTTGAAATTCAAATGCAAAGGGGCAAAAATGGGTAAATTTGTATTTCCGGATCTAACTAAGGTTGACATCAAATTCCAAAAACAGCATAATAAAATCAAAAAATAAGCGGACAGCTGATTGGTACTCTTTTGCATTTTGTACATTCAGGGACCGAATAAGGGTAAAAATGTGATTTTTGTTAACCCGTTATCTCCTAAAATACTAAATATAAAATTTTTACCTTTATTAATTACCGACGCTATTTATTGGTACTTAATTGCCGAAGATAGGTCATGGAGAAGTTGCTGAAAATCTGTATGTAACCTGAATAGTTACTTAACAAACATATGTATATCGTCACCTAAAATCCAAAAGGCTGTAAGCGACAAAAATCTCAAAATATTTTTTTTTTGATTGTGATATAATTAATTAGATTGATTTTAAAATTTGGCTACTAAGAATCAAATGGTCTGAAATTTATAGTTTTTTTCTTCTTCTCTAATAAAAATGAAGTGTACATACGGCTTTTTGGATATTAGATGACGATATGTAGGTATCCCTACAAGAAATTGCTGACTGAAACTAATACCCAAACAATTTTTTACTAATACATATGCATGAATTTTGTCATTGATGATGGAGATATCCATCATCGTTGACAAATGTATTTTACAGTTGCATTTTTGAAATTTTTTGACGTGAAAAATTAAATTTCTCTAAATTTAAAATCAATGTTTGTATTGTTTGGCTTTTGGCACGGTTGGTTTTTGTGGCCGCATGCGGGCTGGTTTTGATTCCATGAATGATTTTGTTACTGTCCGAATCAGAGATTATGCAAGTATATCAAATAGCAATACACTCCAGAGGAATATGAACGTGGCATAGTGTTTGGTTATGACGGCCGATACAAAAGCAAACGATTTGCTTACCTTTCTTCAACAATATTTTTGCAAAGTGGCATAGAAGTGTTTCTTTATACTCGTATGTTAGCTACACCCTTTGTTCTAAGGTAGGTCATTGCATTTTGCGGCTAGAATAGTGTAACTTGCATAATCAATGAAAAATATTTTACTTCATAGATATTCAATGGCAATAAACTAGGTGCCCTTTTAGGCTGGTGGTTTGTTGAGAATTAAAAAGTGTTGCATCCTAATGTTAAGTTATCTGAATGCTATGTTTTGGTTATGTATAAGTTTCTTATATGCATGATCCAATAATACAGGTCTGTGCAGGAGATCAACTGATGATTAGCTGTTCCTTTGTTTTCATGCCGAGGTTGTCAAACTTCATATAAAAAAAACAAACAATATTTTTTATACATGGAGTTATTTTGACAATCACAGCAGGACGGCCATTTTGTTCTCTGCTGCACAGACCTGTATTATTGGATCATGCTTATATGTATATAAAATCAGTATGAAGAATTTATTGTGGAATAAATCGTGTTTTATTTCAATTGGTATGTTCGTCAACAGTGACGAATATATCCATCAGGTTTGATTAGTCAACTATGACCAATATATCCATCATGCTTGATTAGTCAGCAATGACCTATATATCCATCAAGCTTGATTAGTCAGCTGTGACTAATATTTACATCAATACTGACTAGTAAAAATCATTAGAATGAGCAGTTCAGTTATATGTTCTATGGACGACAAAATTCATACGTTAGAGAAGGATGCAAAATCACACGTACACAAAAGTTTCCATCAGTTTTTTCTAATTGTTTTAAGAAAATGATAGAAACTTTGTTCTACGTGATGATGGATATTTCCATCAGTACTACCAGTCATATGATTGATCAACTGACTGTCACCGTTCTTGTAGGGATGTGATGGAAAACAATTGTTTTCCAAATAATTTCAATACGATTATTTTGAAAAGGTGTGATGAATTCCGACCAACTTTGACAATTAGTTTTGAGACAAACTGAAACTACTGACTTTTAAAAAGGGCACAGGAAGATAAAATATAAGCAATATAATAAAAATGTGAAAAGAAATATAGTAAAAAAATTTTAAAATTACTCAACGCCATTTTGAGGCGATTTTTGGGTCAGACTTCTGGGGGGTTACTCTGTAATGCGATGCGAAAGGAAAACTGTTCGCATTTGTATGTTATTAACATTGCAATGCGAAAGCTTTTCTTTCGCTTCGAATTACAGAGTAACCCTCCTGTGAAACTTTCCTCTGAATGATTCGTTCGACCGTGTAGGATAGTGAATCAGGGCCTTTACTAAAAACGTATCGTTGCTTTTGTTACGTACAAAAATCTACAGAAATTAGATTTTTACGTAGCAAATGTCAGACTAATGCCAAATGCATTACAATCCAATACTAACAGCTGACAAAATTGCTTGGGGTGATACGTTTTCTATAACTAACACCTAAAGTTGGGTGGCACTGAAAGTTCTAACGTTAAGCGATAAGTTTTTACTAAATAGACCTTTACTAACACACAAACGAATCTACATATCGCACTTGTTTTACAACACCGACGGTATTTATTCATATCTACCAACTGTAAAATGTATTGTTGTATGTTACTTTAACGGGTTGTATGTTACTTTAACCTATCACAAAAAACGACTCTGGCGTTTACGAAAACGCCTTACACAATCAGGCCGATTATTTTCAATGCTAGCGATGATTATGTTTGTATAATGTACTACTTTGCTTTTGCAATAGTTTAAAAATCATAAAATAACAAAAAAAATTCTGCGTAAAAAGCGTCGCATTAAACTTGAAACGCGGACAAGCGTGTAATGCGTAAAACGTGAGAAAGCGTCGACACAAAAACGCGTGTTATGGACTTTTAGCGTACAATATTCATACAAAATGGCGGTACGTCCGCCATCAAGCGCAATATAATTAACCATGCATTTACACATGCTAATATATCTTTCAAGTATCGCAGCATTTACACATGGAAGTGAAAGATAACGCTACGAATTAAGATTGTGTGACGTTAAAATTTACAGACCACTCATGGTAGATATTTGTGATATTTTTTGTTATAACAATTAAAAATTAAATTTGTCACGTATGGATCGCTGTTGTTACTGCTATGACAGCGTTGTTAACACAATTGTTAGAATAACGATGTCTTAAAAACAAGAATTGTTGCCAACATGAAATAGACAACAACATATATATAAATTTGCTATCTCTGCCGCACCACCATCCAATAATATGACTGGTGCTAACAAAACACCTCAAGAAATTTCCTTTTTTTCTTTTTCCATAAAAACAAACAAGTTATACAGAAACCACTACATACTAAACTTGACAGCTTGTGTCCTAACATAATTGCTATGTGTTGTGTTTGAACATCAATTTCGAAACATGTGTCAGAACACTAATATTTACTGTTCACACAGTCATTTTTGTGTTAGCAACAGATTTTAACAATTTCGAATGCAAAAATTTCCAAACTTAAGGCCCTTCTTCACGATTCATAAGTTTAGAAATTTTTGCTAACACAAATTGTCTAAATTCTGTCCTAACACAAGAAATTAACGACTGGACCGAATGTGTTTGTGTTCTAACACATGTTTGGAAATCAATGTTAAAACACAAGGCCCAGGATATATGTTAGAATAAGAAGCTGTTCAATAAGACTTGCATTGTGTGAATTGGGACTTAAAAAATATCAAAATTTTATATCAAATTTTGATATTTCTTAAGGTGGGTCCACATGCACATGGATATTTACTAAAAGTGAAAATTTTCATTTTGTTGCTAAAATTAGTTTTTCTTTTTCATACCAATTCTTCACCAAACAAAATGCATAGAAATTAAGCATTGCTTTGCCTCTCAAAAATTTTTAAATTGGTATGAAAAATAAAGCAAAGGCTTGATTGTCAACCTTTTTTAAGGCTTGTCCAGATTCAACCTAAAAAGCTATTTGTCAAACCAAAAATTAATTTCTCTGTTCGCAATTTTATGCATGAACATCAATTATATATTTTACCGTTGGAATCTAATTCATGAATCATGCTAGAATTATTCGGATATATAATACATTATAATTTATGTATATTGGAACAAACGTCTATACCTGATTTATTTGTATCATGATAAATGGCAAATTCTATTTAGGAAAAATCGATAAGATAAAGCAGGTTATTTTTCAATATAAAGTTTGACATTTGTCATGATAAAAATTTATCACGTATAGACATAGGCTAAAGCAAGGCGAATTGATACCAGGTGGCCTTATTATTGTAAATGAACTTTACCAAAATGTCAAACTCTATGTAAAAAAACTAAATAAAAAGTTTTTATGTATGCATTTCACATGACAGATAGGTGAAGTCCAGTTGTTGTTGTACTAATAAGGTCACTTGGTATTAATACGCTTTGGGTTACAATGAAAGTCTTTCTCTAATAAATTTTTAAATGTAATTTTCACTTTTGTAAAAAACTATCAATGGAAATTCGTCGAGTCTATAGAAAATAATAAATTATATATAGATTAAGAGCTTCTTCCCAAAGATATTTCTAGTGACTACATATGGTCTAATTTAAAAACTGGACGAAGAGGAAATCTTCATAAATTAACTTCGTCTGTATTTTCGATTCCTATTAATAATGCGATTGTAAAGAAAGAAAAATAATGTAATTTCCCGAATTAATGATAAGATTTAATTTTAATGAAAATTTAATTTTTTCAATATTTTTTTGCAAACAAATTAAAGTAAAGAAATACCAAATATATGTGGGAAAAAATAAAAATTCTTATGAAATAAAAAACAGGACCCATTTGGAAGTAAGTAATATAATCCAAATAAAGAAAAAAATTTTCAACTCGAATCGTAAATGGCAGAGCCCTGAAGGAACACATAAGAAATACAAACGAATTGATAATTTTCTCCTTTTTTTAAGTCGGATAATGAATATTTATTCTTTTGAATAGTTTTTGACAGTTTTTGGCAGTTCGTTTTGGTATATCAAGCTTTTTTTCTCTAAATGTCAAGCTTTTTCACAATTTGGATCTGGTCGCAGAGTAATGCATACAAAAATATTTTTCTTTATCTTACTCTACGTCTCCACCTAACCATAGACTACTAACTAGACCCGTCACTATACAACAACATTACGAATGGCTCGATTATCGATGGCAACCGAACTTCAGTTGCGTTGCCAGCCGGCAACTGAAAATTTGTGGTTGTTAGAAAAACACTAAAATGCAACTGAAATTGACAGTTTTCAGTTGCCATCCGCAATATGATTTGTAGCAACTGGCAACGCAACTGAAGTTCGGTTGCCATCGATAATCGACCCAGAAGATTGTATGAGAGGGAACGCAAATCTTATTTTATAATGTGGTTTCTAATTTGACTATGTCCTTCATATTATCTTAGTAAGAGCACTTTGCATGTAAAAATGTACAACACATGACAACAGCCTCTTTTAGCTGTCAAAAGTGAGCATTCTGTTCCATATTATGTGCACCTAACTTGATATGCTGTTGTAACTTGAAGTTATTACTGCGTTGTTAAAACAATTGCACTAACAACATGTTATAACCTGTAAAAAGCATTAGCTTGAGCGGTCTACACTTAACATTAACTTGAAGTTTATGTTAAGTTAGGTGTAGACTGCAAATTACTAAAATAATGCTTGAACAAAAATTATGAAAAAACCATAAAAAAGTAGAAGCGGAAATTAAAAAAAGCAATCGGGGGATTATTTTAAGCCGTTTTTGAGCCGAAAAAACGATCGTCGGTCCATTAAGCCGATTTTAGCCGCAAGAAAAATCGGCGGCGGCGTCTGTGGAAATTAGTCGGCGGCTCGGCTTAGCCGCGGCTCGGCTTAGCCGCGGCTCGGCTTAGCCGCGGCTCAGCCGTCTCGGCGCGTCTCTGCTGCGCAGCCGACAAAAATTTTATCCAGCCGTTTAGCGCATGGTGCAGTCATTTTAGCCGCTGACCATTTTACATTTTCAGCCGTCTTCGATAAAAATGCGCTGGCTCCATTTTCTTCGGGGAACATTAAATTAGGGATGGGCAAATGGATAAATATGTTTGGAAATCAAGTTAAAAAACCAGGCCGAAGAAATATGTTAGAACACAACCTATCAAATTTAATATACGTTTTTTTTTGATAATTTGTTTGATTTTATAGAAAAAACGAATAAAGAAGTTTAATAAATAAATATTTTAGATGTTTTTTAATTATTTGTACTTTATTTATCATCTTCATATTCATAAAATTTTTACAAACAGACAAAAAATAAAGTGAAATATATAAAAAAATTTCAAAATGCCGTGGTAGATGGGCATTATTTTGTTTGAAAGTATTGTACCATTTCGCATAGTATATTGTATAATCGATGGCCCGCTTTACACAGCGTCTTCATAAAATATTAACTTTGGGAAAACATGAGAGAAAATGTCGGCAGAATAATAAAAACAAAATGTCGATTTTTCTCTTAATCTTATACTAGGGGAAGACGTAATATTTCTTTTCCTATAAGATTTCATTTTATGCAAATGCTCATCGAGTTAACATGCACTACTTTTGCATAATTAGTTATTTTATTTTTAAATTTTCACACAAATTTTAATTTATAAATCAATTAAACACATTTATTAATTTATTTAACACAGAAATTTTATCAAAAACATTGCTTTTCATTTATTTTAATAAATACTTACACATGCACACTAAGTCATATTCCTGTACGTGTGGTTTTTTACAGTTCATGTTATAAGATTGTTGTTATAAGAATTCTTATAACAACGCTCTCATAAAAGTTTTTATAACATTGAGATAACATCAATTTGAAGTATACACGTAACATAATTCTCTCTGCGATTGAATTTGACAATCTCATCTTACATACTATGTTACGTGCAGACCTCAAGTTAGAGATAACATAGTTTTGACATTTCGTTACCTTATTATTGGTTTGCTGCTTTTCAATGCTTTTTCCTATGTTTATGGCTAAAACCAATAATAAGGTGACGATTTTCTGTAATACTTATTCATATATTTATTGCTAGTTTCGACGGGGTCTAATCACATAAAAGTGTGACCTCGGTTCAAAGCGAATTCAGTACCAGGTAGCCTTATCCGCACAGCTGATCGTCAGCTGATTATTCCCAATCAGTCAAACTCCATATAAAAATAGAAAAACTCACCCGAACTGTCAACGTACAAATAAAAATAATACTATTACAATTTCGTTGTGTGTTGTTTTGCTGATAACGCCACTTGATATTAAAGGGCCAAATAAACTACGCAAGCGGGTTGCCAAACATGACAGAAATATGCGTTTGTACAAGCTTGTTGTGTAATATATGGCGGTGTTTTTACGCTTGGCAAGCGGCTTGACAAGCCGCTTGCAGAAAAATCAAAAAATTTTGATATTTTGACTGCCATATATATATATATATATATATATATATATATATATATATATATATATATATATATATATATATATATATATATATATATATATATATATATATATATATATATATATATATATATATATATATATATATATATATATATATATATATATATATATATATATATATATATATATATATATATATATATATATATATATATATATATATATATATATATATATATATATATATATATATATATATATATATATATATATATATATATATATATATATATATATATATATATATATATATATATATATATATATATATATATATATATATATATATATATATATATATGTTTGCGCGTAAAGGCAGATGGATAAACAAAACACAATTGTTTAAATTATTTTCAATAATAAAAATTAAACTTTATTGATGAAATATTACCTTTGATTTTAAATTGTTTAAAATGGATGCGTTCTGTTCAAATTGTACAAAACAAGTAAGTTTATCACAACAACTTGAAGATGGCGAAACAAGTCTAATCTGACCGTTAGTGGTTTTATTCGTTAGAATCTAACTAAATATTCCGTAAACACAAAGATGGTAAAAACAGGAATATAATTGAGACCATAACAGAGTAGTTTAATTACAAATTAGTACTAAAAAATAAAGTAAAGATTTCAGAAACAAAATACAATAAATTTCAAATTAAACATTGCTGGCCACCTTGCAATAACATAGTTAATTGCAATACACAAAATACAATTATTACATATGCATCGGACAATTTATTTCAAAATTGTATATATATTATAAAGTATTTATAAAAAATCACGACGAGTATGGTTTTTACAACAGACCCATAAACTGAAATACGTTGTATATAATGGTTTTTACAACAGATCCGTCAACTGACAAAAATAGCAATTGTTTTTACAACAGATTCATCAACTGAACCCTTGCGGGATGGTTTTCGACAGATCCATGAACTGTATTCAAATAATAAAAAAATTAGATTGGTGATTGACCAGATATAACCCAGCCAAACACTGTGTACTGAGCCAAGAGAGAACCAGGGCTCGTAAAACTTCTTCCAGTCATCACTTGCGAACTAACTTCCGGCCCAATAACAAGTGCCACCTGACCCGAATGATAGAAAGTCGGATCCGCATATTCAAACCCAGGAAACTGCTCTTTTACAAAATCCGACACGTCTTCGATGGGCGTTGTTATGCCATGCATTTTTGTGACCTTCACCGTTAGCGAAATCCTTTTCATGGGATCGTAAATAGACGCCACAGATACTCTACAAAGAGATCCACTAACGGGAAGTTTCAGGCTTTTTGCCAATTCATCACTTATGTAGCTCATGCTACAACACAAATCAATAACTGCGCGAAGTTGTATTTGACGATTTTCCAGACAAAGCTTTACTTGCAGTGTCGGCGAAAAGGAACTACATGACGTAGAGGCAAATTATTAATTTTGTCATTTTTGGTGGGGGAACACAAAAGAGTGTGGTGATTTTCCTGACACTTATTACACCTTTTGTCACTTGGGCAATCCCCGACCTTGTGGTTGTTGGCTAAGCAACGGGAACATTGGCCAAACGTTAAAACATGACGCAACTTTTTGTCATGGGCCATCTGCCTGAAACGAAAACAGCCTCTCAAGGGGTGCGGTTTTTTGCAAAAGCTGCAGTGAACGGATCTAATTTTAGCTATATCGCTCGCTTTGGAAGTAGTTTTTGGAGCCGAATTGTCTACTTGGCTTGACGAGTCAACATGTAGAGTACCAGGAACCACCACTGGAGCATCAACCTTAGGAGCCGGTTCAGATGGTGTCAAAGTAACCGCCACTGTATCCGCTAACTTCGGTGTCTCTGGTGACTCTATAGCTGGATTTGATACCTCCATCGCTTCCTCATAGTCCTCAAGGAGATCTTCTTCAAAAATTGTAGGCAAGGCGTCCATAGTACTAGGAAACAATGTAGGTTAATAAATTTTTAATAAAAATTTAGTTGGTCAAAATGACCAATTTAGTGATTGGTCGCTTTACGATCCCGTTTTCTGTGCGAATGTCCGCGACCCGAACGTGATCGTCGCTTCCTGGATGCGTCTTGACTACCCGACCTAACTTCCAGGAAGTGGGAGAAAGCTGTTCATGACGAATAGCTACCAAATCATCCGCATATATGTATATCTCGTTGAGGAAATTTTCATTTATAACGCTTGTGTAAATTATGCAAATATTCCTCTTTCCATCGTCGACAGAAATCATGAGAAAATGCCTTTATTTTACGATATCGATTTACTATGCTTATAGCTGACTCATAAATGGACGGTTCTGGCGGAGCCAGTATTGGACAACCAATCAGAAAATGACCAGGTGTTAGCGCCACAGGCTCATTAGGGTTGTCCGGCATAGGACATAAAGGACGAGAATTCAAACAAGCCTCTATTCTCGCCAGTATAGTAGAAAGCTCTTCGAAGGTATATTTAACGGATTGAGCTTCCTTACGAAAATGATTTTTAAAACTTTTAACAGCGGCCTCCCACAATCCGCCCATGTGAGGCGCACCCGCTGGGATAAACCGCCAAGAAAGGCCCTGAACACTAAATGTAGAGCACATTCTTGCCTGACTTTCGGCGATAAAAGTACGAAAATCTCTTTCAATTTCACGAGATGCTCCTATAAAATTACTGCCATTATCGGAAAACGCTATAAAACGCTGAAAAGCAGCCAAAAACGCATCAGTTGTTAAATCAGATGTCGCTTCTAAATGAACTGCTTTAGTCGAAAAACAGACAAAAATGCAAACGTAGGCCTTTGATATACGACACGATCTACCAGTAAAACTTTTCATATCGAATGGTCCTATGAAGTCAACACCGGTAGTAGTAAAAGGACGATCTAATGTAGTTCGTTCTGGAGGTAACGCTGCCATAATCTGAGTACATGACTGTTTCTTAGCTAAAATACAGCGCTTGCAACGGTTCACCACCGTGCGAACTAACACCTTAAGTCGAGGAACCCAATACTCAATACGAATAATACTCAACATCAGCTGATTTCCTCCATGAATCGAAATAACATGTATAAATTCAGCTAGCAATAGGGTAAAACGGCAAGAATAAGGTAGAATGATTGGATGTCTTTCTGAATAAGACAAAGAAGGAGATTTTTCCAAACGACCGTTAAGTCTCATCACACTATTCTCATCCAAAAAGGGATTAAGCGGTAATAATGAGCTCTTTGAATAATCTTCTGCGAAGTGAACCTTCTGGGCTAAAACCGCCAAGCGCAACTTCACTTTCATTATTTCATTGCTTGTGGTCGTAATTGAATTAGACGTGTACTTTCCTTTATGCGCAGGATGTGTCCTATAAAAGAATCGGAACATGTACGCTATTACTATCAAAGCACGTTCAAGTTTCGAAAACCTATCTAAAATATCTTCATAATTAGAAAAAAATTATGCATGTGTCTTAACAGCTCTGACTTCAACATCAGTATCTAACGGGGAAAGATCCTTAACATTCCATGTGCTCTTATGCTTTCGAAGCCACGTAGGTCCATGCCACCATAGATCACTTTTTGCAAGGTCAGAAGGTGAAACTCCTCTGCTGCCTAAATCCGCTGGATTTTCCTCAGATCTGATGTGGTACCAATTGTGCTTACCTACATTTTCTTGAATTCTACAGACCCTATTAGCCACAAACGTTGTCCACGTTCTAGGCGTTTTCTTCAGCCAACAAAGAACAATCGTAGAGTCTGTGCAGCAATATACCTGTTCGAGGGGAATGTCTATCTCCCCAATCACATTATTCAAAAGTTCTGAGGCCAAAACCGCGCCACAACGCTCTAGCCGAGGCAAAGAAATTGATTTAATTGGAGCAACCTTAGTTTTACAAGACAGCAAATTAGTATAAACCTGCCCAAATGCCTCAATACGAATATAAATTGCCCCGCGTATGCTTTCTCTGAAGCATCTGAGAAACATGAATTTCGGCCAAAGTACCAGGGGCGTAGTGAACCCATCTTGGTATTTGTATATTATTTACCTCCGTGTAGAAAGCAACAAATTTTTTCCATTCATTTTCTGTGAAAAGGAGCAGATAATCATCCCAGTCAATATTATCTCTCCATATCTTTTGCATAATAATTTTGGCTATAATTATCACCGGACCTAACCAACCAACAGGATCAAACAATTTCGCAATTGTAGACAACACTTTTGTTTTAGTCCATTTTTCTTTCTCAGCAATACGCTCTACTCTAAAATAGAATGAGTCCAGCTGAGCATTCCATTGTATACCCAATGTTTTCGAACTACTAAACTCAACAAAAGTTAATAGTTTTGAATCTACCAGATAATCGGAGGGAAGGTCCTTAAAAATTTCAATTTCGTTTGAAGTCCATTTTCGCAATTCGAATCTGGCTGACGAAAAGACAGTTCGCAGTTGATCCCTTGCCTTCAAAGCAGAAGAAACATCGTGGGCACCCGTTAGTACGTCGTCAACATACATAGACTTACGCAATATACTAGCCGCAAGAGGGTACTGCGCCTCTGAATCTTCTGCCAATTGCAATAATGTCCTTATCGCAAGATAAGGAGCGCAATTCACGCCGAAGGTTACAGTCTGTAATTCATATGACTTCACTTCCTCCGTAGGAGATGATCGAAACAATATTCGTTGAAATGGAGTATGAACAGGATCAAGACGAATTTGTCTATACATTTGTGTTATATCACAATTGAAAACGTAACGAAATAGCCTCCAACGCAAAATCAAAAGTACTTAATCTGACTGCAACGTGGGTCCCACATACAAGCAACCATTCAAGCTACTTCCGTTGGAGGTCTTATTAGACGCGTTAAACATTGTGCCGAGAAACGCCCAAGTTAATGGAATGAGGAAATTCAGATTTGAATGGTAGTGTCACTATATAACGACCCTCGTGGTCGCGTCGCGTAGTTTTCTTATAATTTTCTTCACAAATCCTATCAAAAGATGTCAATATTTTCCTCTTTGGGGTTTCCTCCAATTCCCAAAATCTAAGTAAATTTTGGTTCAAATTATCTTCTTCAGAAAATTCAACCCTGGTGGAAAAAACTTGCAATGAAGTTTTCTGAACAGGGCCTGTAATAAGCCAGCCGAATATAGTGTTCTGAGCCAATAATGATCCCATTATTTGTGGATGCAAATCCGCACCTAGAAGAAGATCAACCGGCCTACAATCGTAAAATTGAGGATCTGCTAAACGCACGTTCGATAAATCTCTACAAAGATCACCCTTTATTGTAAGGGATGGTAAATTACCAGAGATATTGGATAAAACCAGTGCCGTAGTCTTCAGAATAATAGAAGAATCCAGTGGAGAGCCAATTTCAAACGAGCAAGTTTTTTTCGAGGTAGCAGAGACCGTCTGATTAACACCAGAAATTTGGGCATTCGTCGAATGCGCCGAAAATTTTAATCGGTTCTGCAATCGTTCAGAAAGAAACGAAGTTTCAGAAGCTGGATCAATTAAAGCACGAGCTGGGTACGTCATACCCTGGTGATGAATATTCACCATTGCAGTGCCTAATAGAACAGCTCGATTCTGCGACAAATGAAAAGTTTGACGATTCGAAGGGGCCGAAGAATTAATACCGCGAGAGGTAGACGGTAAAGATGAGTCTACTGGCCTAGGGTAAGCTTGTTGGGAACCAACACCCGTAATAGCAACCGCATTAGATGTTGAAGGGTTTCTACTAAAATCTTCCGACTGAAGCACATTCCTATGCAACAAAGTATGATGCCTTTTATTACAATTTGAGCAACTATGAACACTATTACAGTCTCTGACTTCATGTGTGCGCGACAAACAATTAACACAGCAATGAAATTTGTTGACTGTCGAAAATCTTTCCGATACTGAAAGGTTTTTAAATCGTTTGCAATCCCGCAAAAAATGATTCGGACTTTTACAAAGAACACAAGAATTTGAAGAAGATGAGTTGGTAAGATGTGCTTTAACCTTTTGACCCGATTTCTTTTTTTCAGAAGGCGTTTCTCTAATATCACGCAGACATTCCAAAGTTTGAATCCTTTCTGTTAGAAAGAAGTCCAAATCTTTCCACTCAGACAAAACAAATTTGTCTTTGATACTCTGTTCCCATAAGGTAACAGTGCACTGGAAGTCCCTGAATGCAAATAAAAACAATTATCGGATCCCAATTCCCCGTCGGCACATCGTAAGTAGACAAGGCAGAAAGACAACTATTTATACCCCTTTGCAATGACTTAAGACCTGTACAAGTCTCCTTATCTACTACAGGAAGACTAAAAAGTGCTTTAAGTTGATTATTTACCAACATACGAGGATTCTCATAAGCCTCTTTGAGATTTTTCCACGCTATGTCAAAGCCAAGATTAGAAAGAGGACATTTTTGAACAATATCTTTTGCCTCACCACTAGTTTTTCGCAACAAATGACACAGCCGTTCAATATTGCTAAGTCGAGATCTTTTCACATACAAAGCCGTAAATAAATCTCTAAAAGTAGGCCATGACAGATAGTCCCCATCAAACACATCAACGTCGCAAGGAGGTAATGTCAAATTATGACCTAAAGTCTCCAAATTGCTTTGATCTGTTATTTCCGGACTATTTTTCTTCTCATGTAACTCAATTTCATTCATTCTCTTATTTATCCTACCCAAACAATTTATATACGCGAGGTACGTAGTACGATATTTAGCGGCAACGGTAGCGACATCCGTATTCTCCGTATCTTTTTATAGACACATTTCTCATGAGTTACCTTAACTTTGTCCCATAAAATTCTCAACTCTTCACTATGAAGCGCTAACGTAAAAACCGTGTGAGTTTCATCACTTTTCTCATTAAAGCAAGCCTCAAATCCGATTAGAGCATCCGAAGCTCTAATAAATTTGTCTAATGCTGTGACCGACATTTTCCTTATTATTTGCAAGAAAAGTAAAAAAAAAAGAAAAATCTAATTATATATGTATATGTCACAATTTGACTAACTTAACGCTCAGATAAAAGAGAATAAAACTATTCTAAGCTTCAACAAATTTATATTTAAATAAAAAATAGCTTTTAAATTAAATCATGTAACTCAATTTCATTCATTCTCTTATTTATCCTACCCAAACAATTTATATACGCGAGGTACGTAGTACGATATCTAGCGGCAACGGTAGCGACATCCGTATTCTCCGTATCTTTTTATCGACACATTTCTCATGAGTTACCTTAACTTTCTCCCAAAAAACTCTCAACTCTTCACTATGAAGCGCTAACGTAAAAACCGTGTGAGTTTCATCACTTTTCTCATTAAAGCAAGCCTCAAATCCGATTAGAGCATCCGAAGCTCTAATAAATTTGTCTAATGCTGTGACCGACATTTTCCTTATTATTTGCAAGAAAAGTAAAAAAAAAGAAAAATCTAATTATATATGTATATGTCACAATTTGACTAACTTAACGCTCAGATAAAAGAGAATAAAACTATTCTAAGCTTCAACAAATTTATATTTAAATAAAAAATAGCTTTTAAATTAAATTAAAAATCTATTAAAATCACAAATAGTTTTATTTACCCGCACAAAAAAAGCGATAGTCAAACTGACCGACCGTAGGGTGACTTTCAAGCAAACAAAGAAAATTGAAAACACAGCTTGGTTAATGTATGAATATTTACACACACAATTAACACACGAACAAATTATATTTTTATGCAATATTTGTAGATATATAGATATATAGAATATTATGTATGTTTATATAAAAAGTTTTTAATAAAAACAAACGGCCTTTTACTTTAGCACAAAAAATTAAATAATTTTTTAATTGTGTTAGACACTTTAATATGGACACTTTAATATTTTACGAGTTGAAAAAAATTATTTTTATTCCGTCCGTCCACGTAAACAAACGCACAGTAGATTTTTTTGCACCGAAAGAAATTAAAATAAAGCAAATGTCAAAAAGGATTGCAAAACGATCAATCACGATAGAGGTAATATTCGCAAACAATGTTTGTGTTTACTTCTACTCTTAACCTTTGCACTTTATGTATGTATGTATGTGTATGTATGTGTTTGGTATTCTTTTGTCTATATTTCTTTTTATTTTCACTTTTTCAAATGAAATTTCCACAAAAATATGTTGATGGAATTCGGTGGTGAAAACGAAGATGGTTGATCTTTAAATACAAACGAACACAAACTTGATTATTACCTTGGCTAATATTTACACAATCCGGTTCGAAGGACCAAATGTTTGCGCGTAAAGGCAGATGGATAAATAAAAAAACAAAACACAATTGTTTAAATTATTTTCAATAATAAAAATTAAACTTTATTGATGAAATATTACCTTTGATTTTAAATTGATTCAAATGGATGCGTTCTGCTCAAATTGTACAAAACAAGTAAGTTTATCACAACATATATATATATATATATATATATATATATATATATATATATATATATATATATATATATATATATATATATATATATATATATATATATATATATATATATATATATATATATATATATATATATATATATATATATATATATATATATATATATATATATATATATATATATATATATATATATATATATATATATATATATATATATATATATATATATATATATATATATATATATATATATATATATATATATATATATATATATATATATATATATATATATATATATATATATATATATATATATATATATATATATATATATATATATATATATATATATATATATATATATATATATATATATATATATATATATATATATATATATATATATATATATATATATATATATATATATATATATATATATATATATATATATATATATATATATATATATATATATATATATATATATATATATATATATATATATATATATATATATATATATATATATATATATATATATATATATATATATATATATATATATATATATATAT